>RCWM02000076.1:462500-1050000 GCA_003667255.2 Euschistus heros
TAATGGATAAGTATGATAATAAAATAGATTATAATAATTTTCAATCATGTTTTTAAAATTAAGATAACATGAAGATTAAAGATAGATCAGCAAAATAACATATAATACTTCAGTTATTAAAAGTAAAGTAACATGCTACATTGCTCTACGATGCTTTTTCTTACACTCCTATTAATGGTGGCATTAGATATCGTCATTGCGTCTACTAATGGCTCTGGAGAGTACATCAGTGAACATGACCACAACCTTATAGTCAGCACCAACACAATACGGCTATCTACAAACAGTCAAAGAAGTAAGAATTTATTGGTTACATGTTATATGTTATAAGTCAAAATTACATAGTATTAAAATTAAAATAGTTTCGGAGTTACACGTGTTTTAGTGGAGAAATGCTTGATGAAGGGCTTGAGATCGTCAGTTTTGAAAATGCATCCGATTACGTTATTTTCCGCTGTTTTATTACCTCCTGAGTGTAATTTGCCGGTCGTATAAATTTCAGGTGTTTACGTTTCGGTCAAATAGAACATAAAAATTTAATTGGGAAATCAAGATTGATTACATCTTACTTTAAGGTCCGATGTGCTCAATATAAATGAACATATGAAATATATGCTTCTAGGGAATTTAATATTGCACAAGTTTTATCCCGACGATATTCCTCTAAAATGAACGAGTGAGGATCTAGAAGACATAAATATACAAAAAACATGAGTTAAAAACAATTTTTTTTTTTTAACTTTTCCGGAGCCTGTATCACGAAAATGGTCAAGTTGTTCGTAAAAACGTATTCGTCCAAACTTGTATCAAAATTAATAAGCTTTAATTTTGTACAAAACAAGTTTTTCAATGCAACGCACCGTTTTCGCGTTATAAACGAAAAACTTAGAAATTGGACATTTAAAGACCCCCCTTCCCCCCAGCGGTACCGGGATTTGTTGGGATTTATTTGTACTTGTTCATAGGACCATCCCCTACACATTCCTGAAAAAATTGGAACCGTTCCAAAGTGATTTTTGTGATCCCGTGATCACAAACGATAAATGTTTTGTCCTTTTATATAATAGTATAGATTTAAGAGTACATATTTTTTTAAATCTTTATTTTAACCACGTGTTCTGTTATTATTATAAGTTAATATCTTACTATAAAGACTGAAATTTAGATTTTTCACAAGAATAACCATTGAAATAACTTCAGAAATAGTGTTGCTCTGTAGTCTTTAAATCAGTAGTATTCAGTAACTAGTTGGATCCCAAGTGGCTTCTATACTCCACGAAAAGATGTATACTGAGCGCTTACTACAAGCTGGCCTAAATACTTTCAGAACACGGAATCCTAAAAAAAACTTAAAATTTTTAAAATTAATATGCACTTCCTGTCCAACAGTATCCTTGAATGATGTCGAACAGATCCGCTACCTTGGACTCCACTTGGACAAACGTCTTACTTGGAATCCACATACAAGACTAAAACGACAAGAAACTGCTCGTCGTTACAGACTACTTCAACATTTACTAGACAAACGATCAAACCTCCTAATTCATTACAAAAGACTTATTTACATGACTGTTATTAGGCCTATTTGGACGTACGGAGTTGAGCTTTGGGGCTCTACTAAACCATCCAATTCATCTCGTATCCAATCCTTACAATCCAAAATCCTTCGAAAAATCCTAAATGCCCCTTACTTTGTCACCAATAAGCTTATCCATAAAGACCTTAATGTTCCATATGTTGCTGAGTTAGCTCAAACCAGATACCTATCCTTCTATAGTAAGCTCCATAACCACTCCAATTCACTAGTCTCCCAACTTGCTTCCTCCTCCATCCCTGATAATCCTCCGAGGCTTCTGAAAAGAAGATGGCCTAGAGACCTTTTAGAGTAGATTTTATTGAAGTGATACTAGTGAGTAGTTCTTCACAAGTTATTTACATGCCATTGAATTCACTGTCAACATATTTTACTTGTTGTACTTTATTCTGTACAGTTGTAAATGTCAATAAATAAAAAAAATAATTAATATGCATGATAATACTAATGCGCCTCACTACATTCATCATTCGGTCTTTTGATATCTGTCAAATTATTAGAAATTGGATTAAAATTTCTTCATTTTTCCACTTCCTTTCCATCCGATCGCTGATACTCCTAACTTTGTATTAAGCTATTTCGAAATCATAGATTATATCATACCAAATTTTTGCAGGTATTGGACGGAACATCAAACCATCATGGCCATACAAAATCAACGTAGTGAGATGTGTCACACCGACGTGCTGCTACCATCCCCGACAGTGCTGTGGGAGTGGGAATTGGTGTTGCTACGAAATGGTTCCGTAAGTTTACGTCCTGTTAAGACATTATTAAGTATTAAATACTTCATTAATTGGATATTTTTATTTCCAGGGCAGTGAAATCCTTCTTCTGCTGAAATGCGGTTAAAAAACAAAACTTAGTTAAATGAAATGACCAAAAAATAATATGAAAATCAATTCTAGTAAAAATTTTCAAAATTTATCATTATATCAAAAAACCTTAATCAATAGTAAATATATATATATATATATATATATATTGTTTGGATATTTTTATTTCCAGGGCAGTGAAATCCTTCTTCTGCTGAAATGCGGTTAAAAAACAAAACTTAGTTAAATGAAATGACCAAAAAATAATATGAAAATCAATTCTAGTAAAAACTTTCAAAATTTATCATTATATCAAAAAACCTTAATCAATAGTAAATAATATATATATAATATATATATATATATATATATGTGTGTGTGTGTGTGTGTGTGTGTGTGTGTGTGTGTGTGTGTGTGTGTGTGTGTGTGTGTGTGTGTGTGTGTGTGTGTGTGTGTGTGTGTGTTTGTGTGTGTGTTTGTGTGTTTGTATATATGTATAATTGCAATTATTTAAAATATTTTAGTTATATTTCAAGCCATAATTTTATTTTATACCCAGAAGCAGCAATTGACTTTAAACTTCACGTCCTGGCGGCAGAATAGAAAAGGGATCAAACTGGTGATAAATCATTCACAATTTTCCCATTATGAGACCACACATATTCCTATATATATATAGCTAAATAAAAGGTTCGCGGGACTGAGTTTTTAAAAAGAGGTTTTATTGAGAATTACATACATTATATTAAGAAAAAACACAATTTATAACTTAATACAATAACTTCGTGTTGAACATCTGTAAGTCCTACGCGTGACAGCAGAGTGTCACCGAGGCCAGGTGGAGGTGGCCTTTTTATAGGGTTATCTAGGAGAGGGGATATCGTACATTTGTTTATTATTCTTAATACCATTGGGTTTCCATAACTTCTCCCCCCCCCCGAGTTCCGAGGTCTCCGATGGAACAAATATCTTAGTGTAAATAGGTTAGATTCTATACAAAAATAAAAGGTTGGAACCTTATATACTTCTTAATACCTTTTACACTAAGTCATAACATTCTATGAACAAAGGGGATTGGACCTTATTCTCTAAATTTATACAAGCATAAAAAGGATTAGACCTTGTTTACTAAATTAGAATAAAAGATTAAACTCTGTACTGAAGTACAATTATCAACTTCCTATAAACAAAAGGATTAGACTTTGAATTTCCTGTTTACTAAGTCAGGATCTGTTTACTTAAAAAATAAAAAGATTAAACCTTGTGCGTCTAACACTAAAATAGGATATATATGATTGTCAATTTCCCATAAACAAAAGGATTAGACCTTGTCCGTTTCTTAATATTAACAATAAGCTTAAACTATAAAATGTTTATACATTACAGAATTCCTTACATGCTAAAGTACAATTTTCCTTATAACTAAAAGATAACAGGATATTTCTTAATACTAAACAATGCATATCTATACATTATATAAACAAAAGGAAAATAAAATAAGAGTCTTTGAATTACTTTCTTCTATTGCAAATAATACTTCTAGATTCAAAATTACTCTATAAAAATAATAACATTTTAAATCAAAATAATAATTCAAACACTCTTTTAATTACAATTAATAATAATTTTAAAATAAAATACATACTCTTTCCAATGATCAATCAAAATAATATTTCAAGACAAAATAATAGTATCCTAATATTTATGATAGTAACTTCAAAATATCAATTACAAAATAAATCGAACAGAATATTATTGTGAAATAAAATAATAATTTGAATGATCTTTTACATTATTAAGATTGAATATAATATTTTACAGCAAAATACAAAAGCCCGATTTTATTAAAATAACTACAGCATTGTCAATTTAATACAGATAATTCTTTCAATATAACATAAACATCTTCCCTAATACCATTATATTTATTAAGTTTTATTAAAATAAAAGATTTTTAAAACATTTTAATATTTTTTAAATAAAATTAAATATTTTTAATCATAACCATTATCTGAATCATAGTTATCCGAGGCATCCGAAATATTCACGCGAATGGATTCATTATCGTCGTCCAAAATAGATTCTTTTTTTCTTTTTTTCCTAGTGGGCCTTTTAATATTGTCAATATGAGTTTTAATTGGTCTTTTGTCTTTTACTGATACATTTACTTTTTTAAATTTGTCCCTACTTTTTATTTTTGCTTGGGTATTTTTAAAATATTCTATATCTCCTAATTGTTTCTGAATATCTAAAGGGTCTTCTCTATTTTTATTTAATTTTTCAGTCCTTGTTTCTTTTTCGTCATTTATTTTAGATCTTATTAGTTTATGTAATAGTTGTTGGTCCTTATGATATTTTAATACGTATTGTTCTGTCAGGTCGATGTTTTCGTCTGATTCTAATCTGGAGGTTCCGAAAGTAATTTCATTGGGCGTTAATTTTAATTTATTGTTTAATGTGTTATTGTATGCTATTATTGCTAATCTCAATTTTTGCTGCATCGAACATTTATCTTTTTCTTTTCCTATTATTCTTAATAATTCGTTTAGGGTAGAGTGGACTCTGTTCAATAATCCCAAAGAGTTTGAGTGGCTAGCTGAAGTATAATGTAAAATAATATTATTTTCTTCACAAAACTGTTTTACCAAATTATTTCTCATTTCCGTCCCTTGATCTAATGATATTTGTAGAGGTGTGGGAAAGTACGTCATATAGTTAGTCAGTGCATTACAGATATTAATTGCGTTTTTTCGATTGTAACGTTTGGGCAAATAAATGTTTTGAAAATGTGTCCACCG
Organism: Euschistus heros; assembly: GCA_003667255.2. Taxonomy (NCBI): domain Eukaryota; kingdom Metazoa; phylum Arthropoda; class Insecta; order Hemiptera; family Pentatomidae; genus Euschistus; species Euschistus heros. The sequence continues at coordinate 467,708 of RCWM02000076.1, forward strand.
CTGTGAAAATTATTGCGTTGTTGAAATTAAAAATGTCAATCCTTAATTCCTGAAACGGTTTTTCTGGTGTAGGTGTAATTTGAAATTTGGTTTTTATAGGTTTACGGTCGTATTTTGTAACTTTACAAGTATATATATATATTCCGTAGTATATACATTAATATATTCCGCTATTTTATTTTGCATCCCCGGAAAATAATATTCTTTTTTGAGTTTTTGAAACGTTTCATTTATACCCCTATGCTTAGTTTTGCCTAAGTGATAATTATCTATAATTTCTATTTGTTCATTAGGATTTTCGACGTCATTTACAATTTGTTTGTATTTTTTCAATTTAACCAATGGATATTGCGTTTCTAATATTTGTTGTATTGTCTTAAAATAATCTTCATACAAATTCTCGGTTATTTCATTAGGTGATTTACAAATTATACCGTAAGTTTTATTAGGTTCAAGTATTTGTTCTAATAATGAAGTGATATCTGATTTTGCATAAATGTTTAATTCATATCGGCGTTTCCCGAATGGTTTAGTAAAATTTATTTTTGTATTTCCCCTTTTTATCACTATTTGATTTTTTTTCAAAGTTTATACATTTTTCCGGTTCACAAATTCGTACTTGTTCATTACTAGATTCCTGGGAATGGATTGTTTCTAAATCTTCTTCCGGCGGTACTTCTAAGTCCTCTATTATTGCGTCGTATTCGGAATTGTTTTCGTCCGCTATTTCCTGATTTAATAATTGTTTGACATCCATTTCCTCCACATCGCTATTATGATTCAATTCGTCGCTTCCCCTGGAAAGTGCATCGGCAACGTAATTTGTTTTTCACTGAATATGTTTAACGTCGAATTCAAATTCCTGTAATTTCCATATCCACTTCATTATACGCGTGTTACCATTTTTCATTGAGAAAATCCACGTTAAAGGTTTATGGTCCGTGCATAAAAGAAATTTTGTACCGTATAAATAGGGCTTAAAGTGCTGGGTTGCCCATACTACCGCTAGTAATTCTTTTTCTATTGAACTATAATTTAATCCCGTATTTTGTAATACTCGGGACGCGAATGCTACTGGGTGTTCTATTTCATTTTCGTCTTTTTGTGAGAGCACGGCTCCGATGGCTTTATTACTGGCATCTGTAGTTAATATAAATGGCCGTTCCCAATCCGGGTAATTTAAAATTGGTGTGTTACTCATCATTTCCGTTAGGGTTTGACGTGCCTCTTTTATTTCTTTTGTCCCATATATTTTAGTTTTTAATGAATTTGAAATCGGTCTGGTAATTTTAGCGTAATTTTTAATAAATTTCCGATAGTACCCAGTCATGCCAAGGAATTGTCTCGTCGTCTTTTCATTACGCGGAATGGAGAAATTTAAAATTGCTTCAATCTTATTTTCATCCGTTTTTAATCCGTCTGGGGTTACGATGTAGCCTAAAAAGTTTAATTCGGTTTTAAAAAATTCGGTTTTATCTAATTGTATCGATAGGTTATGCTGTTTTAGCGCTTTAAATACTCTTTTTAAATCTTTTAAATGTTCTTCTTCATTTTTGGAATAAACTATTATATCATCGATATAAATCATAGAGTTGGGAATATTCTGTATCATCATAGTCATCGCTCTTTGAAAGGTTGGGGGGTGCATTACACAGGCCAAAAGGCATACGCAAAAACTCAAAATGCCCATTTTCAGTGGAGAACGCGGTTTTAGCTATTGATTGTTCGTCCATCTCAATTTGGTGAAATCCCGACGCGAGGTCTATTGTGGAAAATACTTTCGATCCCTTTAATCTATTTAATAAGTCCTTAATGTTCGGTAGGGGAAATTTGTCCTTTACGGTTACTTGATTTAATTTCCTATAGTCAATTACCATTCTAATTTTTTTGTGTCCCGACGCGTCTGGTTTTTTCGGTACGATCCAAAGTGGGGAATTATATGGCGATTTACTTGGTCTTATTATTTTGTTTTTTAACAATTTTTGAACTTTTTCATTTATCTGTTTTTTAAATTGCTCCGGATAGCGATAATTTCGGGTGTATATGGGGTTATCATTAGTGGTTATTATTTTGTGCTTAATTAATCCTGTAGATTTTAAATTCTCGTCGTCCCTTTTTAATACTTCGCCATGTTGGCTAATAATTTCAATTAATTCTTCCTTTATTTCCGGACTAATATGTTCATGGCGAATTAAGTTTTTAATTTCGTTTTTATCCTTAATAAAAAATTAATCATTTTCTAATTTGAATTTTTTTTTTTTTTTAATTTTAATTCATTTTTTTCTAAATTTATTTTTAATTTAGTTTTTCATAGTCTCGTAGCCTAGTAAGATGTTAAACCTTTCGCTAAATGGAAATATTAAAAATTTGACTTTTTGATTAATTCCTATCAGGGGCATTAGGTCAATTATCACGCTTTGTAATCCTTCCGCTCTTCCCGTAGGTGTTCGTATCGCGAAGTCCTCTTTAGAAATTTCCGAGAAACGTGGAATGTGATCGGGGTGTATATAATTTTTTGTGGCACCCGTATCAATTAGCCATTTATTTCCCATACTGTCAATTAAATTTGGTAAGTCATTATTTTAGTTTATTGCCCGGTTGCTAGACTATGACCTTAGCGAACCAATAGCTAGCGAACCGCTAACTTTATTGATTCGCTAAGTAGATAACTGCTAGCTAATTTGTAACAACTTGATAACTTAGCGATTCGCTAAGTAGCTTCTTTATAAATCCAACAGATAGAGCTAGTGTAGTGGTTACATTTATAGAGCCTCTTTTACGGTTAATATCGTATATTTTGTTGTCTGGTGCTCCTCACAGCCATATTTAAAAATTCAATCTTCAATGTTGGAATTGATCATTATTTTATCATTTCTAGAACGTCAGGTATCTTGTTAATATCCCTAACCTCAGAAAAGCGTTGCCTGGATACTAGCTAACTAATTCGTTCGCTAACTTTAGCGGCTTGTTAACTAATCGTTCGCTAACTTTAGCGGCTTGTTAACTTATTGTATCGCTAACTTAGCGGTTTGTTAACGTATTGGCTTGCTAAAGTTAAACGATTGAATTATATGAGATATCTCATTCTGTATTGGATATTTATATTATTTGTCGTTTATCACAAGGTTTGCTTACTTTCAAAATTTTAATCCGTTTCATATCAGGGCTTTCCAGACAGGTGCAACGCACTTCCAACAATTTTTTTTCATAAAAACTTTTCTATTTCCAGTCACACTATAGGGTGTTCAAGTTAAAGTATCTAATGTCAAATAATGATAAATAAAATCTAAGGACGAAATTTAAAAAAAAAAAAAAAGTTTATTATTTAAAATAAATTTATAAAACGAAAAAACTGACTATTGGAGTTGTGAGCGCGATCGCCCTATTAAGACCCCAGTGTCCCTTATGAGCTAGCCGGCGCTTTACCGCTGATCTTACGAAGCATAGATCGTAATTCCGATTGGAGAGACTTTTTGTTTTTTAAAATAATTACTTTCCACACACACACACACACACACACACACCACACACCTATATACAGTGAATATATATATATATATATATATATATATATATATATATATATATATATATATACTATATATATACACAAGCACACATTTAAATATGTGTATACTTATAAGAATCAAATTTGGAATTGAGAGATTGTGTGAAGAATAATATTGAGCTGAAGGCAACATCAGTTATTTCTGCCGAATACAAATTATTACTAACTCAAAATGTAGAAGAAGCTAATGGGTATATATATTAAAGAAGAGCTAAAATACAAGAATCTTATCGATAAAGAAATAAAACTTTAATTTTTAGGGAAGATAAAGGTTGTACAATGCAATTTTTATTTCCTTTTTGATTATCATTGTATTGTTAACTGTGAGTTGTTATTAACACTGTTTTACAGATCTGCCAGGATCTGATGATTTTTCGAGGCCGAAGGACACCCTTGGCCACTCTCTCCGTCCACAATTAGAATTAGTTTTCGTCCTTAAGGATGCTGTTTTAAGATGGCGGAATACTAATAGTTTTTTTTCGTCCTTAAGGATACTGTTTCAACGGTTTTTAAGTTATCTGATGGATAACTTCCGCCATTGTTGTCCTCCAGGATACTGTTTTAAAATATTTAACGATTTTAAGATGGCGGACTTCCGTCATTGATGTCCTTTTATTAATTTTAATTAAAAATTTTATTACGAATTTTTTTTTTTATTCTATTGATTTATTTATTTATTTTTATATATTTATTTTTTTTTTTTATTTTTTTTTTATTTTTTATGCTGATGGTGATAGCACTTTCTTTTTAGCAAAATGTTTAAATTCATATTTTGAATGTGCCTTATGTCGAGTGACAAAACGCGTAGAAATATACGTACCATTTGCACCCCTACAGCAACCCAGGTTTACTGAAAATTGGGGAAAAAATGGAGTGTGATGAATGTTAATTTTACAGTAAAATTCATTAATGCTCTGAATTGGGTGAAAGAACACTGAACGAAACAAAATGAAACCTTTTAAAAAATTCTTAGCAACATACCTGAAAAAGTCATGTAATTTAGATCAAAAATGATAAGGACGTTAAGCTCAAATAAAAAAAAAAAATCAGAGTTGGGCAAAATTTAATCATGTTTATATTTTTATTTGACCTCTAATTTCCTGGAATCAATCACCTAATTTAATCATGATTAAATCTCCTAGTTCAATTTTTAGTCAATTAATGATTTAGTTAATTGAAAAATCAACCGGAAGATTTAATCATGATTAAATTAGATGATTAATTCCAGAAAATTGGTTACCAAATATTTAAACATGATTAAACTTTGCCCAACTCTGATCTTTTTAAAATTTTATTTGGGGTTAACGCCCTTACCATTTCTTAATTACTTGACTTTTTGAGGTATGTTGCTAAGAATTTTTTAAAAGATTTTATTTTGTAAAAGAAATGTAATATGACCCAATTATGAGCAATAATTAATTGTGAGTATATTTCTACGCGTTCTATTAACTTTATTGCGCAATGCATATATAAAGTTGAGATCCATCATCTAATTTTTTATTTAATCACAATTTTATTTGTGATATATTGATTTCTAATTTTTTTTTTATTATCTAAAAATTAATTGTATGATTAAACCGTTAAATATGATAAAACCGTTAAAACAGCAATCCTTAAGGACGAAAAAGCTAATTCTAATTGTGAATGGAGAGAGTGGCCAAGGATGTCCTTCGCCTCGAAAAAACGTCAGATCGAAAAAACGTCAGATCCTGGCAGATCTGTAAAACAGTGTCCTTAAAAACAGTTAAAACAGCAATCCTTAAGGACGAAAAAGCTAATTCTAATTGTGGATGGAGAGAGTGGCCAAGGATGTCCTTCGGCCTCGAAAAAACGTCAGATCCTGGCAGATCTGTAAAACAGTGTCCTTAAAAACAGTTAAAACAGCAATCCTTAAGGACGAAAAAGCTAATTCTAATTGTGGATGGAGAGAGTGGCCAAGGATGTCCTTCGGCCTCGAAAAAACGTCAGATCTTGGCAGATAAAACACTGTAAAACAGTGTCCTCATAGCATCATCATCATCATCCAAAACTTTTGATAAATTATGGGTAACCGTAGAAGAAGCTTCATAAATGTAATCAACAACACTAGCTTTATCTGTTTGATTTATACATAAGCTTTTTATTGTATTTACACTTAACGAATGTATAGTATCGATCTTCATGTTATAACAACAACGTATGTCATTGTCGAATTAAAAAACATATTGCTCAGTTAGCTAATGGTTCTAGAAGTCCATTTTTTTTAAATAGCAACGACCAAGATATAAAATTCGTAGTTTTGGAGCTCATTGAGAGCGGAAGTATGATTACTTTATTTTTGCTTTGATACTTTTGTTTTCGAAACAGAAGGTTTGTTGAACTGTTACAACATTTAGCTATGATATCTGATGGTCTAGAACCGGGTGCTAAGAGAAATCTCATAAATTATCGATCCTATAACTTAATCGGACGATTTAACAAACCTTAACTAGTATCCAGGCAACGCTTTTCATAGGTTATGAATATTGATAAGATACCTTACGTTCTAGAAATGATAAATTAATGATAAATTCCAACACTCTAGCTCATATTTTTAAATATTGTTAAGAGAAGCATCATACGATAATATGATATAAGATATTAACCGTAGAAGAGGCTCCATAAATGTAACAACTATTCCAGCTCTATCTGTTGGATTTTTAAAGAACCTACTTAGCGAATCGCTAAGTTAGCGAACGATTTAGCTAAACAATAAGTTAGCTAGCTAGTGTTCTAGCAACGCTTCTCACAGTTTAGCGGACTGTTAGTTATTGATGAGATATCTAATGCTCTAGCAACCGGGCATAAGTCATGTATTTCAATTTGCTTATGTTCACTGGTCTGTTTAGGATTTGAATGATTATTTATATCTGGTCCGGAGGTCTGCTTGTGCTTGGGCCTAATTCTAAAAAATGATCCTGTCTTTTTTCCAATGATTCTATGCGCTCTAATAATAATTTTATTTTTTCATCTTTCTCTTCCTCAATTGCGTGTACTCTATTAGAAACGGTTTTTATTGAACCTGTGTTTGAATCTACCTGGAGTTGTTGATAATTTTGCCTGAAATTTCTGGAGGGTGGTTTATTAAAAAAATTATATTGCGACTGGGGGTCCCACGGTTGATTATAAATTGGTGTTTGATATTCTATAGCTCGCTGTTGTGGCCGGAAGTTATGCTGATTGTTATTGTTAAAAGAATTAAAGGTTGGACCTTGTTCATGCTGATACTGTTGTGGTCGGTAGTGTTGAGGATTATTATTGTTAGTGCCGGGTGTAAACTATGTACTGCGTGGTGGGATATTTGTTTGTCATACCTGTACATTTCGTCCTGTTTGTCTATTATTTCGTTGTCTGAATAAATACGTGCGTATAAATCGCATCTTTTTTGGCCCAGTCGTTCTAAGAAATCGAGTGGGTTCTCAATATGGTAAGTCCGCGTATTTAAAATTTCTGAAATTAGTTGTTCCCTAGTTCTCGTGTCCTGATATTTTTTCTTTAAAAATTTAATTATTTCTTTTACTGTATTAAATTCCTTGTCATATACGGCGACTTTAGCTTTTCCTGTTAGTTTATTTAAGATTGTTAAAACTAATTTGGCTTGATTTGTATTTTTATGCGTATTATCACCTTTACAATATAAATTATATAAGAATTCACTATTTCTGATAAAATCAACTAGTTGTAACGGATTTCCGTCATATTCCGGGATTAATGCTAGATCGTGATTTTTAATTTCAAGAGCCATATTATTTTCTTTTTTAACTAACGTAGAACCAGTTATTTTTAAGTTGCTTAATTTTTCTTCCAATATATTCATAAAAATGCTAAATTAATATTCTAAATTATTACACTTATTATACTAATTATATCTAAATTACAAAATTACTTAAAAATAAAAATAAAATAAAATAAATTAGTTATACTTTTTCTTGATACAGCGATGTCTTCGACGTCTTCTCGATGACGCTCCCTTTAGCTCCTTCCCGTCGATTCTTTAGCAAGAGGTTGTAGGTCCTTTTGGTCAAGGTATTGGAATACCAAAGCGCTCCCAAAGACTTGAAGATCTGCTGATGTACTAATACTCAGCTCCCAATCTTCTCATGCCAGTGGAAAGGGGTCTCGCTGTTCTGTACCTGAAATAAGATAGAACTGCCGCGAAGTTACGTTAGCGCTTCCAAAAGTCCCTCCGTTCGGGCGCCAGCTAAATAAAAGGTTCGCGGGACTGAGTTTTTAAAAAGAGGTTTTATTGAGAATTACATACATTATATCAAGAAAAAACACAATTTATAACTTAATACAAAAACTTCGTGTTGAACATCTGTAAGTCCTACGCGTGACTGCAGAGTGTCACCGAGGCCAGGTAGAGGTGGCCTTTTTATAGGGTTATCTAGGAGAGGGGATATCGTACATTTGTTTATTATTCTTAATACCATTGGGTTTCCATATACTATATATATATATATATATATATATATATATATATATATATATATATATATATATATGTTTCTGTTATCTGCTATGCTAAATTATAGTAGAGTTTTGGTATTCACCACCCAGACTAGATCAATATCAAAAAAATGGTACCTACTACTACCCTTAAAGAAATATAAGGATCGTAAAATTTATTTTACCACAAAAATTTAAAAAAAAAAATGTTAGAGTTCATCTTCTTCTTTCTCTCCCTCTTCGGGAAATTACTTTGCGTAGAGGGGCCTCGATCTATCGCCGCCAATCCTCTCGGTCCCGGCACAGCAACTTCATTTCGGTGAGGGTTTTGTTTCTTTTGCCCCAATCCTCTGGATGTATTCCTGATAGGAGATCCTTGGGCGACCTCGTGGTATTTTACTTGCAGGTCTTACTTCCATGAACTTTATGGGTTCTCTCACTTCTTCCATCCGACAGACATGTCCAAACTATTTAAGTTATCTCTTTTCGATGGTTCCTTTAATGAAGACAACCTCTAACCGTTCTCTGATCCTTTCGTTCCTAATACAATCTCGCTTAGTTTTTCCTGCTGCTCTACGTAGGAATCTCATCTCAGCAGCAGTGATACGGCTGGCATGCTTATCATGCTTATCAGGTATCTAGCCTTGTATATAAGCATTTTGCCATTTTTCCCTACTTCACGGTGACCAATAATGCTATTATTGATCTGGTAGGAGACCTGGTTCGCTTTTGAAATCCTATTGGCTATATCTTGGTCAATCTTGCCTGATCTATTTACTATGGTTCCCAAGTAGTTGTACTCGTTTACTACTTCTTGGACTTTCCCGTTGCAAAATATTTCAATGTCTTCTTTATCATTCCGTGAGATAATTAGGATCTTACTTTTTAAATTGTTGATGGACATTCCCTTCCGTAATAGCTCCTCCTCCCATTCCACCACTGCCTGTTGCAGCTTTTCTTTCGAATCTGCAATTAGGACAATATCGTCTGCATATAAGAGACTTTTCACAAGTACGGTCCGCATTTTCCATTTGCCTATTGCAGTCCATGGTGTTCTGTGCTTGCATTTCTTGTGCACCTCATCCATTAGAGTAATGAATAGAAGAGGGCTGAGGCTGTCTCCCTGTCTGACTCCTCTATCAAGAGAAAATGGTTTGGATTCTTTGCCATTTATCCTAATGACTCCCTTCGCATTGCTGTACGTCGATCTTATTGCCTGCAGTAAATCTGCTGGTACATTCTTCGAGGCAAGTGCGTTCCATATTTCATGCCTAGGCACAGAATCGAATGCAGCGTTTAGGTCAAGAAAAGCCAAATAAATGTTTTTATCCCTGTCCCATGTTAGAGTTAAACATGAAGAAATTGAGAAATAAAAAATAAGATATAAACTGAAAAAATTTATTTACTCCAAAGGCAAATAAAAATCCATGAATAAACTATATTCCCATGCTCTAATCAATGTTTTAGTATATGGTCCACTTCTTCCGTTTCCTGTTTATTGGTTAAAGGTAAAAACAATTACAATAGGTAGAAAAATAACAATAATAATAATAACAATAAAAAGGTAGAAACGAGTTATAATTCAATGCTGGATAAGGAGTCATCTCCGCCCACCTCACAGCAGAGAAAACATCAGTCAAGAAGTGCAAAACTCGTATGTCCACAAAACCATAAGTTTTGAAATATCATGTCTTCTAAAAATGTTAAATCAAGTAAAAGCACCATGGGTTATCATTTTTTTTCTCATATGATAATTATGTAGGGGGATAAAAATAAATAAAAAAATCTATTTTTCATTTTTAAATACATATGAGCGTCAAATTTAGAAGGTATTGGTGCTGATTATATATATATATATATATATATTTTTTTTTATATATATATATATATATATATATTTATATATATAAGAAATAGCAGATAAAATGTCAAGGAAGTTATCAAGGAAAATTTTGGTTATTTGTGTCTAGTTTTTGGGTTAAAAAAAAACGAAAAAAAAAATGTTCATATTTAATTATTTTATAAATAAAATTAAATTAAAATAAACAACTATTAAATGTATTTATTAAATATATAAATTACTACTAAATAAATAAACAATAATTATTTAAAACGATTTCATTATTCACCATCGTCGTCATCATCATCTTCCTGTTCGTTTGATTCCGATCTTCATATCCTCTTCAAATACCGATATTTTTAAAAATTATTTGCTGTATTATTTTAATTGGAAATAGAATATAAAACAGGGTCTGAAGAATAAATAATAAATACCAAAAATCAGTTATATTACTAAGACGGGAACATTTTCTTCAGATATGTTGTATGTTTGTGCGTCCGCATGTCCTTGTTTCGGGACTCGAGTGCTTATACTGTGAGCAACCCGGCAGGAAGAATAGTGGACTCGGCAATCTCTGCCCCGTGTAATAGAATTCGGTGGATAGTGAAAAACATGTTGTACCAAAAATATAAACTAATAAACAATTTTGTAGTTTTATTTGTAAATACTCGGACCTTATCGGTATATACAAATAACATAAGAATTGTATAATATTGAATCCACTAGACATTGTATTTATTATTACACGAAACAGTCTTATTAGATTAAATTTTGTATAGTCTTGAACGATTATTTCAAAAATTCGACTTCAGTATCTTCGTCTCGCCTTAAAGAATTGAGTATAAATTCTCTTACTCTTGTCATTTTGATTGGAGCATAATGCTTTCTGTCAAGCTTCAAAAAGTTTCTCTTCGGAAATAAAGAAGATTTTCTGAAATAAAAATGCATAACTTTAAAAGTTGCTAATAGTTGCAGCTAATTCTTGTAAATATTGTCCTTTGCTTCAATTAGAATAAGTCTGCACCAACTGCAAAGTGAATGCAGGCGAATCTTACAATGAACGCATAAATTAAATAAATGCAAATAAGTTATAAGAATGTTATGTACATTTATCTTTTTTAAGTTGATTTTTTGTATTACTTTCGGTTGAAGATGTCATTCTTATTTAAACAAAGGATTTAAAACGATTATTATGTTCATCAATCTAGTAGTGTTTTTATTTAATTTGGCAGTTAGGTCTTGGGTTTGGAGATGTCAACATATAAAATAGTTTATTTACTAAATAAAGAATTTCCGAGTGGGAGTTCTTGCTTTTATTCCATTAGACACTTGTGTGGACATTTCTTACAATTTCGGGCTCAAAATCCAACCTTCGATTTTTAACTTTTGCGCTTCTAGAATCGCTGTTTTCACCACTGTGCGCATGTCTGCAAGTTAATTCTATACTCACTGGTTGTGACAAATGTCGGTGTGGACGCGATTTGCTTTATAGACAGAACTTTTTTCTCCATCCTCTTAAACCTTTTTCTGTCCACTTGCTGTGGGTATTTTTTGTTTTGTTCATAATTATTCCTCCACTTTATTTTATTTATTTTTATCAAGGATCTGCATTCCAATCGCTGTTTTATGGTCTACTTTGTTGAACATATCAATAAAATAATAAGCAATGAAAAAAAAAAAAAAAAAAATCATCCACCAAACCCTTTAGTTAAGAGGCATTATTATATAAATGACTAGCTGAAAGTGCCCGTGCTCAGCTACGGTTTAATATCATTAGGATTAAGGACAACTTAAATTAGTAAAAGTTAAGCTTAATGTTGATAATTATTATTAATTAAGTAAATCATTCTTAGAATAATTTCCATAAGTAAATTTGACAATTTGCAGAAGTTAATTTTTTTAATTTTAACAGTCCTGTAGTGAAGCTTAATGGCAGCACTACCATCTTACCCAGCTCCAATACCAGGCCATCAGCTTCTCTTAGGCATCCTTCAAGTGAATATTGTCTCCACTTCTCATTTTTTATCTTTTTCGAATAAAGTTTAGTGTTTCTGTTTCTATTTTTCCTTACATATCAAGCACAAATTGGTTGAGGAGATTACGAAAGTAAAATAAATAAGGTTTTTCGCCTTCTCACTCCATCAACATATAGGCGTAAAAATCAGCTGCAGACAGTTTTATTAAGTGGTGTATTTGTGTTTGGGTCACGCAGAGAGATGTTAATACTGTACCCATCTTCTCCATGGCAGATGATACTGAAAAGAATCATATGCTCGATAGAACTCACTAATTCTTATCAGTTGAGAATAATGTTTCGCTTTTCTAACACCTGGCCAACAATCAAGAAGGCACTCTTACATTCGTTAGAGGTATGAGTATTGTAACGTCCTCAGTGAGCATTTGAAGGTTTTTTGTCAGCACTGATAACTACCTGGAAATCTTGTAGATCTTTAGGAGCAGACTCAACAGAAGCTTTGAAGTCCTTAATATACTTGTTATGTTCATGAACAATTTTCTTGAGTTGGCCTACCAATGCATGCTTCACATTCTGAAAGTAACCACAGAAAATGTCTCTTTCATGGTTGTCATCACCAAAAAAATTTATCTGAATAAAAGACGGCTGGTTTGTTCGAGGCATCAAACTCCCTATTCTGTGGTATACATGTCCTTGCACCTTAAATGTTGGCATGAAATGTCCCTATTTTATCTCTTTTGCTCCAAACGACGTCATTTGGAAACAACCGTTTCTAAATATTATTTAGAAAATCCTCAACCTCAGGATGTTCGTAAGTAAGGAGGTTGTGCAAGAGTTCAGCATATTCTTGAAATGGAGGAAGTTGGACTTTCCCGTTACTGCAGCACATGACAGGGCTCTCGTCCTTCCATTTTACATCATAACACCCATTGCAAGTTGACCGTTGTCCAAGCTTTTGGATATTCAGTTGTTGGGTAATACTTGTAACCTGAATGCATCTTCACTGTCCATGACTGCAACCTTTCCATTGAACGTCTTTCATCATGTTTTGTTACAGCTACACGTTTAACATGAGGATTATTTTCTGAGTATTTTTTTTAAGACTTTCTATGAATTTCAGGATGGATTTTGTTATACTTATATATACTACAGCCCCTCTATGTATATTTAGGTGATCCTCAGTATATGTGTGTACAACATTTCTTTTAACTTCGGGTTAGTTCTGTTTATTTTTTTAACCGCTTATCTGCTAATGTTTTTCCAGGATAATTTTTCCTGAATTTTTTAACAACTTCCCGGTTAACCTCTACATGTGCTTGACTATCTTTTTTCAGCCGATTTCCTTAATTGTTTGTTGTGAACTAAATCTTTGAATCATTTTCTGCGATATTCTCATCTGAACTGAGAACAAAGGTAGATTGTTGGTTCAAGGAATTAAATTCATAAAGGCTAGGTACAACTTGTTCAGATTCGAGGAATACAACATGAGCCTGTTTGAGAAAAGTCGATTTGGGAAAGGCCGGGTTCAGAACAATTATCTTGTGACCGGAAAGCTGAAGGAAGAGCAGTTAGGGACGGAGCTCGTAAGGAATAAGTTGATCCAACTGGCCTTCCATGTCACCACCAGAGAATATAAGTCTTTTAACCCCCTCAACTTCCTCTCCATAGCAGGCCAATAGTTTCTCGTCACGGAATAACTCAAACTTGTAAGGGTACACCTCTGCAGCCACCATGAGTTCACAGAAGGTACCATATAATAAGGTTTCGACATACCAGTAACTTAATTTGTGGTAAAAGTGTGGGGCTTAAGCATCTAACCTATTTTTTAACTTAGCTTATCACCATATACCATACGACAATAAATTTACTATTATTCACCCACTAAAAATTGTATTAGTTCTGTTAAACCCCTTTGTAGTACTGATTCAGGACAAAATACTTAGAAAATAATTGTAATGTGCATCTAACATCTAATAAGAAATAGTGTATTAATAGCCCAGTCAATGAAGGCAAGAAATTAGCCTTTGTCGCAACTAATTAGGGGAAAGCTGAATTTTTGCAGGGTGTTAGTACATAAAGTATACACTAAAAAAACACAAAGTCCCGACCCCCCCACCCCTCTTGCTTTTTCCCCCACCCCTTCAGCAACATTAGAAGTACGGAACTCTGGTTATATGCCGACAGCTCGAAACCTAATTATGCTATCGGAGTGTTCTTTTTTTTATTTTACTTCTAATAATATTACAAACAAGTTATGTTATATACACTTTTTATGTAGATAGCTTAGTTTTGCCGTAATACTTAATCATATATAGAAAACTGCCACTATAAAAAACAAAAAGTAACTTCAACAAATTATAGATTTTTATCATTACGTTTTAGGAAGAAAAGTGTTATACAAAACTTATAGATAATATAATTAGCTTTAAAATAATGTGTCTCACACCGCATAACATTAAAACGATGGCTTCATAGAGAGCGTTGAAAGAGTAGTGGACACCGGTGCGCCGGTCCTTGCAGGGCCGTGCTGAGGTGGACAAACGCGTATACTGCTGTTCATGATCATGAATAGTCATTTAGATGAAATCCAGCAACAATGTAATAACGTTTATTTTTAGGTTATAACTTCCAAAGTGCATTTTTTTTTTGCTACAATGGTAAATAGTTTACTTGTATCACTGATATAGTACAAAATTTAGCATCGAAGATTCAACACCAAAAATCAAAAGATCTGACAGCTGGATATTGTTCACCACCCTTAGCTCTAAATGTGATAAAACGTCTTCCTCAAAATATCTTCGGGTTAAGGAAAGAGAGGGGGTGAAAGTCGTATGCTGTTAGCTGCCTGATCTCGGAACTCAGAAAACGTTACTTTTAGCACATAAATACATAAAAAAGCAAAGAAAATTTGCAAAAAGTGTCATTTTATTCCTCCCTTTCCCATATTAGAATTTTAAAGCTATGGGAGAAAGAAAAATATAAGATTTTTTACTTTATGTAAGTCACAGTTCTCCGGAATAACACGTTTGTCGGTCTCATTTGGCTATAACTCCGAAACTATTTGTTCGATTCAAATTTCTTTTTTTTCATATGAAAGCTGGTTAAATTTACTATAATAACTCAAATAATTAATTTTGATCTAGTCCCGTAAAACACCCACAGCAGAATATTGAGAAACCCGTACTGTTCTGAAAAACACGTATTTTTCGGCGCATTTATCACACTAACTCTAGAACTACTTCTCCGATTCAAAATCTATTTTTTTCAACTGAAAGCTGTTTAAATTTTCTTTAAGACCATATATATTATTTTCATTGAATTCCGTAAAATACCCATGAGGACACGCTGAGTACACCGTACTATTTCGGGATTCACTTTTTTTTTCGAAACATTTATCACTATAACTCCAAAACTATCTGTTTGATTCGAAATTTATTTTTTCCATATTAAAGCTGGTTAAATTTATTATTAGTCCTGATATACTTAATCCTGATTAAATTCCGAGAAATACCCACGCCAAAACGCTAAATGTGTATGTTTTGGCAAAATGTGACGATTTTGACATGTTCAATGGGCTTCGAAAGGTGTTTCCTGGAATTCAATCAAAATTTAATATATAGGATCTTATAGAAAATTTAAACAGCTTTCAGTTGAAAAAAATTGATTTTGAATCTGAGAAGTAGTTCTGGAGTTAGTGTGATAAATGCGCCGAAAAATACGTGTTTTTCAGAACAGTACGGGTTTCTCAATATTCTGCTGTGGGTGTTTTACGGGACTAGATCAAAATTAATTATTATTAGAGTTATTATAGTAAATTTAACCAGCTTTCATATGAAAAAAAAGAAATTTGAATCGAACAAATAGTTTCGGAGTTATAGCCAAATGAGTACCGACAAACGTGTTATTCCGGAGAACTGTGACTTACATAGTTGAGGAAGAAGCTACTGGTGAAGCAAGATTGGTGGGTACATCCAAGTGGCCTTCCGTGTCATCACCAGAGAACATAAGTATTTTAACCTCCTCTACTTCCTTTCCACAGCAGGCTAATAGTCCCGAAACTCAAACTTGTAAGGGTACACTCTGCAGCCAACATGGGTTTACAGAAAGTACCATATAATAAGCTTTCCACACGCCAGAATCGTATTTTTGTTTGTTTACTACAATAAAGAACTTAATTTGTTGTCAAAGTGTGCGGATTAGGCATCTAACCTATTTTTTAATTTAGCTTATCACCATATACCATATGACAATAAATCTATTATTATTTACTCAATAAAATTTTATGAGTACTTTTATTTTACCCCTTAGTAGGGCAAACTACTTAGAAAATAATTGTTATCGTTCATCTAACATCTAATAAGAAGCAACGTACTAAGTTTCATCAAGATCCGTAATGTTAATTCAAAGAATTTTCTATGCGTGAGAAATCGCGTTTTTCGCGAATTACACGCGATCCAGACCGAATTTAGCGATCCTTTCTTAGCGAGCACCTACGGCCCTAGAGCAAGCCACGTACGAAATTTCATTCCAATCCGTTCGGTGGTTTTTGAGATTTCGTGATAAATGAGTGAGTGGTATTTGACAAATACATAATAGACTATAGTTTGTTACGTTTCTAACAAATTTATAATTATTTTTAGAAGTCCCGTGTAAGAAATAGAATCAATAAATTTTTTATTGTTGCACACATTGAACTAAGAAAGAAAAACTATGGTGTACATCAGATTTGTGAATGAGTCAAACTGGCAAGGGATCGAAGAGTTGCAGCTAATCTTTTCCAAAATTGCTTAAAATAATTTCAAATTCAGTTGGCAACATATGAAAGGAAACTTACGAATTGCATCCCGTCATCCATTTTTATCGTGTTTAAACGTTTATATGCGTAGAGATTCCCGCAATTTCGGGATTCTCCAACATTTGGGCCGTTTCATTTTTGAACATATACTCTTACTAATTAAACAAAAACCAGTGACAGAGAACACGGACCAGGCAAGCTGCTCCTCAGGTCTAATTTAAATGACTGAATCTTCTGGACAGGGTTCTTTTGAGTTGGGGCAGAGTCTAAACATGATTCTCTCATCATTTACTAAAATGTGCATCAATAAAGAATAAAATATCCGCTGTCTTTCCCACATATCTTAAAAAAAAAAAAATTAAAAAATATTGACCTCAACCAATCTAAAATATGTGATAAGAACTTATTTTTAGAATTAATTGTTAATAAAAAATTTAAAGATTATTTTTTTAACGTCGACTTTACTGTAGCATCGTCCCACTGTTTGTTGGGAAATGTTACAGAATTTTAGGAGACTTTGATGGAGAGGAATCTGGCAAGCGATTCTTACTGTTATTGGCTTCAGTTTTAAAAGGTGGGGTTCCGCATGGAGCAGCCAGCCGCAGCTGCTGCAGCCATAGGCGGGAGAGGGTGTTTCCGCATGTAGCTTCCAAACGCTGCAGCTGGAAGTTCATCAGTTCGTTTTCTGGCTTCAGCGGAGTATATTAAGAAGAAAACTGGTGTTGTGATTGTTAATAGAGGAAGAGGAGTTCCATGTTATGAACAGATCAATTGACTCTATGTTTTCCCGAAGAAGAGAAGGTTTTCTCCCTTCGTTGGTTGAGCTGCACCTCCAGAAGGAGAAATTCAGGAAGTTTTTCCGGCTGAACTTCATTCAATTGGATTTTATTATTTCTCTATATTTCTATTTCTCTAACGTACTAAAACGAGCCATTTTTAATAAACGGAAGCTCAATGAGTATTATAAAAACTGACAAACTGTGGGCAGACCTGAAATCTAGTAAATTGCAGAAAGACTAGAACATAATCCAATACTTGGAAGTCTCCATTGCAGTAAATCCCACGTTTTCCCTTTGATTTCACAATATATAGAAAGGCAATTTATAAAACTCGCTGGAACCACAATTGTATTGTTTTTTTCAGATGATCTATAAAGTTCCAGTTTCATTATTAATGTTTTGTCCAATGAACATTTTATTGACAACCCTATTTTTGTTAAATAATTTTTATCATGTAAGATATAGTATAATTATGTAAGAGATATTTATATATAAATAAATTGTGATATTTCAACCTGAGGTTGTATCAAATTATTTATAAATGTATATTTATAAAACCTGAAAACCGTGTTCTGTAATGTATTTTGTAAGAATTGTTTTTGAAAAATATCATATATACATATACATATGCAGTTTAAAATGGTAGAAGAAACTTTGGTGATGTGGGTTTTCATACCGCAGCTGCCCCTCTTGCAACACTTCTATTAAAACCTGAAGCAGTGCCTCGCTTCCAGCTGCTGCAGCGGCTGGCTGCTCCATGCGGAACCCTACCTTAAGACCGCCAAAAATTTTTATTAATTGATTGTTTATATCGCCGATAAAATGCAAATGCACTTGACAATCACCACTTTCTTGGGAAGTGAAAAAAACTGTTTGAGAGTCCATTGAAAATAACTTTTACAGGTTTATTTCAACTATCAATGATGTTAATTACAGAGCAATTCAGATTCGAGAGTTCGCTTGATCAGTCTATTTATTGAAAAATTTATTTAAAATCAATTTCTCTCTGATTGGGAAATACAATAGATCATGGATGTGTATATCTATAATCTACTGATTATCCTAATTTACATTTTAGAATTAAAAGAGTCAAATTACTTCAATTAATAAGTAAATTCAATTAAAAATCAATTATTATTCGAAATAAATAGAGTTGAGGGAAAATAAGGATTTCAAACGTAACTTTATTGTTTCAAAATAATGTAGTTGTGAGCGACCAATGTTATATAACAAAAAATATTCTCCATCTGAAGAAAACTATCGGCCAATTTTCGATCCGAAAAGCACCAAACAGTGCTCGAGTGTGAAATTGAAGTTTTTTTAGGGGGAAAAAAGATTAAAGCATTACTTTTTTCATTCAAGCCAATATAGCTCACATATATTCCAATATAAAGAAATATTTTATATATATTATTTTTTGTTAAGAAAACTACTGACACATTTTCAATCTAAGCAACACTAATGGGACTAGAGCTTGTCAAAATGTTACATTTTTGGGGGTGATAAAAACTTCACACCAAAAATATATGATTCTTTGAATTTGTATTGACGATATATAGACTAGTTCTCCAGTTTCCAAACTTTTGAGCATCAAACTGCAAATTTTAAGAAACGTTTTTGTTTTCTCTGTGAGATCGATTAGCTTTCAGCAAATAAGTAATTTTCCACATGTTTTTGATGAATCATATGTCAACAATTCTTTATTTTTTGTAGATGTAGGTAGTATTGAACAAATGTAAGCATTTTTAAAGTTTCTAACTTTCTTTAGAATAGATTATTTTTTGGCTTACTGAAAAATTATAGAGCAACTAAGTCAACAAGTAAGTAGTGTTAATATAACTAATATTAAAAATTTGTAGATTTGTCATTGCATCCAAGTAATAATTTTTTTAATTTAATTTAAGCTATTACTGTGACGTAGTGGATAATTGTGTTGTGTGACATTGAAAATATAAAAAGAACATCAGAAATTTGTCATAGGAGGACTGTTTTTCAGTTGCTCCATATGATCTTTACCATATGGTCAAAGTGGCTTTCAAATTATTTTTTGGATTGTCAGTTTATTGGTCAATGATCATTTAGGACGAGTGTTTAGCCAAGGAATATATCCTTAACGTTGATTCACCTTTCTTACTATATAATCTATATTAGAAGTCCACGTCAATCATTTGTCCGATCAGATATAAATATTGAACCACATCTGACTTCGTTCTTATTAAGATAGGGTGCCCAATTATGGCCTGCGTCCTAATATGGCCTGTTGTCGAAAAATCAAAGAAAGGCGCTATTTAAAAATAAAAACATGTTAGCATATTATTCTTATATAGACAGGATGTGAAAGTAAGAAAAGGTTAGAGTTGGAAGGATTTAGTATGTGTGCGGTCGCCACATTTAGAGGACAACACCTGGCTGATCTTATTTTAGAGCTAAGTTCAGAAATTTCTTTCGAGTGTAATACTTGAGATATGCCTATTTAAAATAGTAAAACATACTTTTAACTGTGCACTCCAGCGCTATATTAAAGAAGAGGTACTCAAAACTGTAAAATAACAACAGTTTTGAAAACCTGTTAAAGACCTGAAAGAAAACCTTTTATTTTATTTATTTTTTTCTCATTTATTGAAATTCACCACAGTACAAATATACAGGGTGTTCAATATTCGAAGGCCACCCCCTCTTTTTTTCCACAGTTTTTGAAATTTCGAAACGAAACTTTCAGGATCTTAACTGTGTCAAATAAAGTATCTTTTCAGGTTATCTGCTCTTCAACCTTCTCCAGCGACCCTAACTTTGGGATTCTCAATAGGAAGTGGAATTTGTTACGATAGATTTCGATAGAAAATCAAATTTTGAATCGATTTTATACAGGTTTCTTTTTTTATTCGGGGCACCATTTCGCCGCAAATCGCGAAAAATCATTTTAAGAAACTAAGCAGTCTAGAACTGGTATTGAATAAATAAAATAAACTTTGAACAAAAATATGAAATTAAGGCCTTCCCGCGACTGGTACGACGAGCGGTAGAGAACAGGTCGACTTCGAAGGTTTCCCCCGAGAGGCTCAAATCTTTGACAAGCCCGGGATGAAACTAATATAATTTATGTACTGGCTACGGTGGAAGCGTATCCTCATCGGAGCATTCGAGACATAGCCAGGGATACTCACTTAAGCATTGAAACGGTGTGGGCCATACTAAAACAACACCGTATGAGGTGGTACCGCATTTCACTTTATCAGGCTCTAACTCCCCAAGGTGCTGAGAGGCTGAGGCTAAGGTTCTGTCATTAAGTGGGTATCCCTGGCTATGTTTCCGTTGTAAAAAATACCACATCCCATTGGAAATTCCAAAGTTAGGGTCGCTGGAGATGAACTGGATATGGTTGGAGAGCAGACAATAACTTCAAAAGAAACTTTATTTGACACAGTCAAGACCCTGAGAGTTTTGTTTCAAAATTTCAAAAACTATGGAAAAAAAAGTGGGTGGCCATCGAATATTGAACATCATGCATAAATCTAATAAATAGGTTGTTAATTATAATTACATTCCAAAACTTAAAAAAGAACAACCCATCAGTAGCACTTCAATAACTATTCTCTACTAGCGGTTTCTAGACCATCTTCTTCTCAGACGCTTCGGAAGGTTATCGGGAATAGAATGAGAGCAAGTTGAGAGATTAGTGAATTTGTGTGGTTATGCAGTTAACTATGAAAGGATAGTTATCTGGTTTGAGCTAAATCAGTAACATATGGGATATTAAGATCTTTGTAGATAAGTTTATATGTAACTAAGTAAGGAGGATTAAGGATTTTTCGAAGGATTTTTAATTGTAACGATTGGATATGGGAAGAATTAGAATGTTTAGTTGATCTCCAAAGCTTAACTCTATACGTCCAAATAGGTCTGATAACTGTCATGTAAATGAGTCTTTTGTAGTAAATCGGAAGGTTTGAACGTTTGTCTAGTTAATGTTGAAGAAGTCGAAAACGACGTGCGGTTTCCAGTCGGTTTAGTCTTGTATGTGGATTCCAAGTTAAACGTTTGTCCAGTTGGAGTCCTTGATAGCGGATCTGTTTAGCAGGGATCAGTGGGATATTATAGAAAGTAAAAGGAAACCTAATCCCGAATACTATAAAATTTTATACATAAAATACCACCGTTCAAAATTCTAAAAATATATATTAAAAAAAAAAAGGTATTTAAAATTGGAGCTCTATTATTACCTTAGAGTAGGGATAGATATGTTAATAACGAGGAAATATTAAGTAATAGTTTAGATAAATTCTGAATCTGTAAAAAACATCTTATTAGACACGTTAAAAACTAACAAAGACCGTTAATTATTTTTAATAAAAGAAGAAACAATCGAGCAAATTTTAATACTATTTTGAGGAAAAAGCTAGTCGGCAATAAGATAAACGTTGGATTCCGTAAAATTGGGCATAAGATGGATTTATGAAAGTTTCACTACGGAACATGTGGTGGAACTTTCAGAAATTAGCTACCTGACCCAACTGCATTTTCAGTTTTTACTGTCCAATCATCTTTTCTATTTTCTAATTTTTTTTTTCTTTGATTCTGTATTTTTCAATTAGCATGATTGTGTATAAATATATTGTGATTTGGGTTAGTTCAATCGATCACTTCTAGTTTTATATCACATCTATGTACAGTCCGCCATTTTATAATAATAGAACTCACCTGACCTTGGTCTATTTCTTGGAAGCTCTGAAATTCCACAGATAGCTCAGCGTTAACAGAGGTGGTTTTGAATTGTAAGAATCTCGGTTTTTCTGAGGACCTTCTCAGCCCTTGCAAAAAATAAATAATTACATAGCTGAAACTATATGTAATGGTTACTGTTGCAGCAATGGAAAACGTTATGGAAAATTTATCCAGGGACTACCTGCAGATGCCTCGTGACTTTTTCGACCTGGACTACAGTAAAGCCCTCGAATGCAGGAACCTATCAACAAAGAGAATGTTTCTAAAGAGAACCCAGCGCAATACGAGGTACTTGATGCTGATGTTTCAAAAACTGAAAAGACCCTCTAATGCATTCTACTGCCCCGACTATTCGACCTGCCCTATCGAGGAAGTAATGCGGCATGGTGTAGATTTAAAAAGACTCCATAAAGTTCCTTTTACATCAAACTTATTTATAATTAAAGAGAGTTTGTTGAGCCCCGCCAAATCGCTTATATCTATCTAATATATGTAGTTTTTGAAAATGTCTACTAGTGTTTAATGTGTCATTTCAATACTTATTCAAACTCTTAATCATAATTATTTATAGTGTTACTAGCATCCCCTGTCGTGGCTTCGACCGCTCTCATCAGTAAGAAACTTATATAATTTTAGGAAATAAATGAATTTATTTCTTTATCAACAAAATCTTGTAATGAAGTATACTGAACTTCTTCAGTTATATTTTCACGCATAGAGGTCCATTTACACAAAGCGAGAATTGCTTGCAAACGTTCAAGAACGTTCACAAACATGCAGTTGGGGCTTCCATTCACACTGTCTGAGCATGTCCTACGAGCAGTTTTTCTCGAGCATTCGACCAAATACCCAACAGAACTTCCGAATGGCACTCGGGTTATCAAAACTTTCTATTTGATCTTTGTCTAGTACACACATAAAATTGATGCACATTAGGATACACATAAGATGTATCCTTTTACAAGATTTCTCATTTATTTTGTAACTCATAATTTAATTAATAATAAATTTTTATTATAATTAATTATCATAGCCAGGCGATTGTCCCATGTATTGTACTCATTTGTTATTCTTAGGGGACTAGTTGTCCCAGAATAAAGTTCATTTTCTTCTCCTTCTTCTTCTTAAGTTCCATTACCTTTATACGATTAAAAAAAAAAAAAAGATATAAGATTGCAGTAACTTCGGGAGGCAATTCTGGGCATCATTTGCAACAAAAAATTCCCCATAAACTTTAGCTTGATTCTCATCCGTTTTATAAATATTTTTAATTTTATGTTTTTTCATGAAATTTCTACTTTTTGACAAAAAATTGTCTATATTTCACGAACTGTTAAAGCTAGAGCAATTTGAATTTGCTCATTAGAATTAAGATTAAATTTTAATAAATGTTTTTAGACTTCAAAATAGCCGCATCCTGTATTTAACCATGTGATCCAAACATAAGAAAAAGCAAGTTTTAAATTTCTTCCCAAAACTTTGTATTTTTCTCAAAAATATTACATGTGCTAGAAACGTGCACTACTAAAAAAAAACTTCTCCAAACAAACATATTTCGAATTGTATTCCATGAATAGCGAATTTTTAAAATTGGATCTGAAATCGCTTATTAATTACATAAAACTGGGAGATGCAATATCGGCGTTTTGGGAAATACTAAGAGAATGCTCAGAAATTTTTAATAGTTTTTTTAATAAAAAAGTAATTTAATCACAATTACCTATTTATCTTATTCTAATATTTGAATTTTAAGATAGTTTAATTAAAATTTACATACTTAATTTACAATAATTGTTCAAAATGTCCTCTCTATTCTCTCATACACAGCACCGATCTTCTTCTGACTGCATCTACTGCTAGGTGAACTTCATCATGATTTTGCCGCATTGTATTGCAGCACTCATAAATTTCTTCCACCAACTCTCGGATTTCTGATCTTGCTTCGTACACGTTTTACACCTAGCCAAATTTTCACCTTGAATTCATGCTGGTAATGGGAAACATCAGAACTGTGTGCGGGTTAGCTTATATCCACAAATGATAAAACTATGCAGGACATAAGAATGCTGCAATAGAATGCGGCAAAATCATGATGAACTTTGGCTACCAGTAGATGCAGTCAGAAGATCGATGCTGTGTATCAGAGAAGAGGAAGGACATTTTGCAGTCAAAGTTTTGGAAAGAAATTTAAAACTTGCTTTTTCTTATGTTTAGATCACATGGTTAAATACAGGATGCGGCTATTTTGAAGTCTAAAAAGACTTATTTTAAAGGAAATTTAATCTTAATTCTAATGAGCATATTCAAATTGCTCTAGCTTTAATGGTTCGGGAAATATAGACAATTATTTGTCAAAAAGTAAAAATTTCTTGAAAACACATAAAATCGATAAAGCCTATAAACGGATGAGAATCGATCTATAGTTTATAGGGAATTTTTTGTTGCAAATGATGCCTAGAATTGCCTCCCGAAGTTACTGCAGTCTTATGCTGAACATTTATTTATATATTATATAAGCCATTAAAATATATAGTAATCCATATATATTTCTCATCGTTGTCTGCCAGAGGGTTGATTATTGTTTCTTAATAATTAAAAGGGAATAAAAAATATGAAAATTGTAGGTAATAATGTTTATTTACTTCAGAATGAGATTTAGATACAAGACTTTAAAGGAATTGATTTAAATCTATGTTCGCAATATATTCTGAAATAGCTTTGTTCAGCCATCGACATCCTCGAAGGCTTGCTTGACTCGCTTACAGTATGAACCTGCAATGAATAAAATTTTAATTATTGTCATAAATTATAAATAATGCAAAAGTTAAATATGATGAAGCTTGTATGAATCAAAAATGACCAACCAATACATACAGAAAACACGTTTATGGAAGATTCTAAGATAAAGGGCAATTTTCTGAGCCGAAATATTAAAATTTTGAACCTTTGCATAAAATAAACAATAAAATTTCTAGTAATACTGAGGATGTCTATTGGACATTCTACAGCTTGGTACAAATTAAATCCTATTTCCCTCGAATAGAATATTGAAATTTAATTTAAGAGCTAAGTTGAGTGACTGAGTGAATATATTGAAAAAGATGTGTGGGGTCAGTCAAAAATTATTTAGGTAAAGTTAACTAAAAATAACTTATTTTATTCGCCTGAGTTTCGGACATATCTTTGATTGCATTTCTTACAAAATTTCGACATTTCTTTGTTTGAGCCCTGATGAAGGCCATCAAAGATTTGGCCGAAACGTTATAAAATAAAATAAATTATTTTTAGTTAACTTTGCCTAAATAGTTTTTGAATGATCCCACCAAACACCTCTTTCAAATTAGAAATTTGAGATTTTAATTTTTTGACCTTCAAGGATGTTACATTAGTACATCAGTAGATATCAAACAATATTTGATTTCCTAATAGGTTTTTTGAGTAACTTATCATCATGGATATAGAATATTAATAAATAAATAATTTCGTTGATTTTAACATTTTAATACAGTTATATTAAAGTTACATAAACACAAGCAGTAATTGTTTTGCCTTCACAAAACAAATTTGTAATTATATTAACACTTTAATGCACTTTTGTGCTTATCAACTTTGCTATGAGATCACAATCGAAATCACATAACTTTTCCAGAGATGTGTGTATTCACGCCTAAAAAAAGTATAAATTCTCCAGCTGTAAGATTAACATAATTCGTCCATAAATTATAAAATCACGTTATCATTTCAGTGGTTATAATATAGAAATAAAAAGCATCATAATATCATTTGAAAAAATGTAACATAAACCAAAAGGAAACAATTGGAAACTATGACAAATGTAACTTCCATAGGAAATATCGCAATCAACATGGAAAGAGGAAAAAACATGTGAGTTACTAGATTTCTGACACAATAGTTACAAAAGCCGCTTGAAAATACATTATTTAAGAAACGGTTCAAGAAAAATATTAATTTCACACATCCTACTCATGCTGGAAGGAACTAGGAGAGTAATTAGGAGAAAATCTATTGATATACATAAACGGAATTTACTTATATTGAAGTCACACATTCCAAATAACAAATGATGTTAAGACAACCTTCCGGGCTCTAGTGCCCCGTAGGAATGGAAAACTAGAATCCGATCGATGATTCAGGAATTATATGTTTTGCCACTTTTTTATCCGAAATTTCCTGTTTCAAAATCATACCAACTTTATTTGATTTCAGTCTTTTTTTTCTTTCTTTTTTTTTTTTTCAAAAGTTTACGGTTACATTTTAATCCGGTGCAATCATAAAGTTATTTTCGTAGCTAGAAACGTTTAGTGTTTTAACAACTGTTTTTAAAATATAGGCTAACAGTGCCGTCCAATCTAGGGAAAAGGGTATTTTAGGGTGAAAAGTTATTTAGAAGTAATTTATTTACAAACAAAGAAGGTGAAAACATAAGATAGAGACATCCACGGAAGTTACAAAACCAGCATTTAAAAAAAAAAATCCAAAAAAATATCATTAGTTATGTTGTTGTTTTTTTTAGTGAGATAATAAAACATCACATTTCTGAATAGGAGTCAGAAAAGTTTAAATTAGGCCCATCTACGAATGAGAGACCTTTATCTTGTCCCTTATCTGAGAGTCACAACAATATTAAGATGTGCGAATCCCAAAACACTTGCACAATTCTTCATGCTACATCTTTCTTATAGCGTTCGGGAACAACAATATTCAGGCTGTTATTATTTAATAATTAAATAAGGCATTCATAATATTAATTTAACTATCTAAATATTTACTCTTTACCAGTCATCGGATTTACAGTAGACAGACAATGATATATTACAAAGATCAATATAAACGACAGTAGTATAAATATACTTACTTTTCACAAAATGTTCATCTGGACAAGTCTGAAAAAATTAAGAAAAAAAAATTAAAAAATATTATGACTTATAATAATATACATAAATCTAAAATTAACTTAAGGAGCCACAGAAAATGACTTAGATAACTTAGAGATAACTGGGAGTGAGACAACTTCTTTGATGTCGAGGCCATTGAAAGATTGTTAATTAGGTATTTAAGCATTCTTCAAGGTATTTGCAACAATTTTCTCCACGGTAAGGGTTATTAAAAAAATAGTTAAGGAAATTATTGGGGAATTATTTCCATAATTATAAAAAAAATTAAAAATTACTACAAGTCATATTGTCAGATTGTACAACCTGAGTATAAATAAATTTAAAAAAAAGAACGATTTTTAAATTCGTATTTTTTTTTTTTGGAACGATCAAGTTTTTTGAGGGCGTTTTTTTAAAGTTAAGTTTCCCTTTCAACAACTAAAAAAACATAATTGTCTTTTAAAATCAAGTTGTTTCACTATAACTTCCACCGGGTTTAGCGTTGAAATTGTTGTGGAAAAAAAAAAAAAAAAAAAAAAAAAAAAAAAAAAATTGTCAGAAATCATTTTTATGACATTATTGTTGTTCATTATTCTATCAATTTATTTATTTTTTAATAAGTTTTTCTCATCTGGTGGCAAAAAACTGGAAAAAATGTGTTTTCTACTATTTTTTTTGTTATTTCAGTATTGACTTCCAATATTATTCTTTTTTATTTTCCAAGCATGATCTCAAAAGTTTATAACTTTTTATAATTAAAAAAATGTTCACGGTTCTTTATTAATTATTTAATTATTACTTCAATACTTGCATTTTTTTGGTCGACTGCAAGATTTAACTTTCGTTAAATTTAGTATATGAGTACTTATGTTTTATATAGGAATATTAACTACCAAGAATTTGAAAAAATAAACAACGCTTGGATTGGAATGAGGCATTGAATTCCAAAACTCCTAGATTTATTTTTTAAAAGTTTTAGTGCTAGATTATCTTTAGGTGAAAAGTATTCCCTCAAAAGTAGTTAAATCACATAGAAAACGGCCATACAAAAAATAACACTTCCTATTACAGTCAAACCAGCTGTAAAAAATTTTGAAAAATGGACAGCTGGTTTAGGAATTCCACTCTTCAAACTTAGTCAGCATATATATATATATATATATATATAATCTTCATATATTTATATTTACTTAAAAATAATCCGTTTTTAAACATCCCTCGATTTTTATGAAAATAAATAAAATTTAGTTTTACCATCATAATTTGGCTCCAAACACAGTGGTTGACGTCAACAGCACGTGGGTTACATTCCAATTTATCTTCGTTCTTCAACCATCTGTAGTCTAGAAATATATTGACATAACTAAAGTGATATATTCTTCTTAAAAAATATATATATATATATATATATATATATATATATATATATATATATATATATATATATTTTTTAAATCACTAAACAGAAGTATCTCTGTTTTTGTTTCTACAAGTCTATTGTGAATTTGGAAGATATTATATAATAGATTCAATAAAGTAACCTCCAGATTAATGATAATTTGGTTTTATTCATATTATAACAGTGTTCATCTAATTTAACACTAAAAATAGTAACATCTTATTCATACTTTTTCTGTAAATATTTCTCGGTAAAAACAACAATAAGAGAGGAGTGGATATTAAAAAATATATTTTTGATGCATTCTTTAATAAAAGCAGTAAAGTCAAAAAGCAAAATACTAAATGTTGCTTCCATGAACTTCTAATTCCGAATAGGGTTATTTGTCCTGTCATGGTAATTTTAGGGTATTTTTCAGTATAAATTTTAAATCAAATAATTGTATAAAACTTCGAGGCTGTAAAATGTTTTCTAGTTCCATCATCATTGCTGCAGGATGTAATAACTTGTTTTGCTGCTGTGGAATATTGTGCTAATAATGACTGGCTTGTGCAACATTAATATTTCGCAATCGTCTGTTATTCAGATTGGACTGATATAAGTGGCAGAACTCTCTATTATTTGTGAACTAAACAATAAACAATATGGAAACTTTTAAAGAAATATAAAATAAACGAATTTCTATAATAAGGCTGCTAGGCTTTGGAATCAACTTCAGATTTAAAATAAACGTAAATGCCACCATATTGTGACAGTTCATAAATATTCTTATGTTATGAAAAACCAGTTGGTTAAAAGAAATAGCACCTTTTTCTGGCATAGTATTCGTTTTTATCGAATATTAAACATCAGTAATGAGGTGATTATAAATTTTAATGTTTTTTTCGGGGTGATGAAAGATATAATGAAATATTTTAAATTAAACTGGGTTAGTATTTTTCCTTAGTACTCTGTTAATCCAAATTTGATTTAAAAAAAAAAAAAAATAAATAAAAATAAAAATATAACACTATAAATTAATCGTTTTAGAATTAAAAGATAAGTAGTTAACTATAAACACAAATAGTAAACTATAAATATAAATAGTTAAACATAAATATGTGATAAATCTTGATATAATATAAGTAAAAAAAAAAGTAATAAAAACAAATAAAAATTGCCTCAAATGCGCCCAAAACTGGCACATTTACGTAATTAATTATTTTCTAATTTTTATAATACCTTCATTGGCTATACATTTCTCCACTGCAGCAGCAGCGAGATCCTGCAGCCATGGGTAAGCCAGATCTTTGGTAGTGAAGTCAATCCATTTATCGACGTCAGTTGTTCCATCATCTCCTAGCTAAGGACATAAAACATGTAAACATAATATAGAACCCTAATATCTGTGGCACAGGTGAACTTCATTTAAGAAATCATATTCTAGGGGAAACGCATTTCCACAAATAATCACAAATTAGTATTAGCCTCATATGTAAGTCCAATAGACACAGATAAAGAGAAAAAAAAAAATAGCTTTCTGGTGATAACCATAACCCAAAACACTTAAAAATGTTCTTTAACAAATATATACAAGTGCCAAAGATATATACTCGTATTACGATATTTGGATATTTATATTTAGGTATTTGGTAAGCTATGTATCATTATTATCATTAAGATTGATAAACTATTTGCTACTATGATTTTTTTGTTATCGAAGTCTTATTTTCGAATGTTAAACATTCATCACTAGTTCTAAAAACATACAATAAATTTAAAACACCAGCACTTAGTTACACGTATTGATTAAAGGTACGGTATATATTAACTTTAAAAATGTAAGACAAGAAATTAAACATATTTGTAATCTGAAATTTCTACATATTTCTGTGAAAGAAAGAAAGGTGGTGGGGCAAGCTAAAAAAACAAAACAAAACAGGTAAATAGAAGATACCTAAACTTTTCCTTATGACTCGTCGGCATTTTGGTTACTACAGAAAAAGTTAGAAAAAAATGAAATTGGAACTAAGGAAAAACATTTATATGGCCATTTAAGCAAAACTCTGTATGAGTTGTTTTTGTGATGTATAAGTTTCTCTTCCTAAGCGTTGTTGAATTTATGGTTATTTTTATATAAATTTAACTTTATATATATTTAATTTTCTACCAAGTTAAAATAAAATAAGTTAACACAAAATATATGTATAATTAAAATAGATCAGCTTTCAATAGAGAGAGATATTTTGTCACTAAAGAGGAGATCTATTTGAGTAAAAAAAAAAAAAAAATTAATAAACCCAAGCTGTGAGTAACAACACAGAAAAAAAAAAAATAAGTACAATAGATGAAAAGATAATAGATAATGTTAAATGGAGTTTTGTAGCATATTATGATAGTGAAGTTATATTGGAAGGAATAAAATTTATAATAATAGCAGGTAGTTTCCATTCTTGTTAAATTTAAAGTGAATTAAAAATACCAAATAAATAAGAACAGAGTATATGTTTATAGAAGTTTAGTTTTGAAATATATCACAACTGAGACAGAAAATAATGAAAAATGGGTTATCCTACGGGTAACTAACTCACTCTAGCTAGAGTTTGGAGATCGAGTTTCGTTTCATGGTGCCTCCACTAAATGTATGTCGACCCGGCAAGATGAATACCAGGTGGCACCGCTTAGTTCTCGAGAATGGTTTTTGTGACTATAACTCCAACTCTCTAGGCCACCATGGAATCAAGAACTGATCTGAACCAGGTGTAAGTTTGACTTATATTTCGCTTGCATGCGGGTATAAAACAATCAATGTATTCGCTGATGGTTAGCTACGAGATTTAAGCCCTGAGCGTCGGCAGATGTAGTGCGCTAAAGGCTAGCATCCACTTATGGGGATTGTTGCTAACCAAATAGCAGCGAATTTTATAAACATATACGTTAGATAAGAAAAATAATACTCCAATGTGTCAAAGTTGTGTTGTTCTTATCTAATGTAACCAATCGCCATCAGAAAATTCGATTTGCTGTAATGACGCTTGGCTCTATTGTTTCCAGGCATCAGTGAGTGAGCCAAGAGTAAGGGATTAGCTTGGTTTGGAGTTTTTCAATTGAGAGAGTGTATTCACTGCATTTATTTTATTTAAAATGTAATTCTTAATCATCAGGTACTTAATTTTTTTTCCGTTTTATTTTTTATTGCTAGTAAATGTTGATATGCTAAGACGATTTACCAAAATATAAAATTTAATAATATATATATTTTTTTAAATATTCATAGGGGTTAGTAACGGTTGGTAAACTTAGTGGTGATTCGTTATTTCTTCAATGGAAGAATGACCAACTTGTACACTAAACCAAATAAACCAATACACCTCACATGCATACAGTCAGAGTCAAAAGTATTCGTACACTAGTATAAGTTTTATTTTCTTTCGTTTAATTCTGTATTTATTACATATTTATTTAATTTAAACACATTTAATATTGCATTCATGATTATAGAATAGAGTTTATATTTTTTCATGAGAAAATTGACTGAATTTAGCTTAATATCTCAATTATAGCAAGATGCCTCATTGCTATGATTCAAAAGTATTCACTAGACTTTAACTGTTGTTTCTGTCCCGTGTATTAATATTTTGAGGATAACCTGCAATCAGTCTTAAACTTGACGTCGTTTGTAAAGGTTCAGCAATTTTTAATGCTAATTATTGCTGTTCATTAATTGAAAATGGGGCGCAAAACCATAGAGACGACTGAAGAGGAAACAAAAATTATTGTGTGCCTACATAATGAGTTACGGTCGCTTAGAGAAGTGACCAGACCTCACTCAACAGTCCAAGATGCTATTAAAAGGTATGGAACGAGAAAAAACATTTGAATGTATAAAGAGAACAGAATGAAAAAGGAAGATTTAGTCCAAATATGAAAGATATATGACGAGAAAAGTTAAAAGAAAACCAAGAAATAGTTCCCCTAAATTAGTGGATGAACATTTGTCTGAAAGAGGAGAAAAAGGAGAGCGTTTTAACAATGCCCTAATGCTTGAGACGGTACAAGCTTCACCCAGGACAGCTATGACAAAACCATCAATAAGCAATATTAAGATATCAATGTGCAAAAAACCATATAAAATATGATTGTGACCTTGGGAATAGGATAATATTTACCGACGAGGGTAATATTGAAATGTTTAATCTTCAGAGGGGCCAAAAAGTATGGAGAAAAAAAATATAGTAATGGAAATAAGAAATATAGTTCCAACTGTTAGGGATACAAGAAAATGACTCGTGGTCTGAGGTTGTTTCAATGATACTAGAATGTGGTGTCTTCATTTATCGATAGCATAATGAATCATATAAAATATATCGACGTAATAAAAAGAAATTTCCTAATCAGTGCTGAAAAATTTGGGATAAGAGAAAATTACGTTTTTCAGCAGGATAATGATCCCGATTATACAGCTTGGAAATCCAAAATGTAGATCCTGTACAACACATCAAAGTGGAGGCCACACCCCATCAATCACGGGATATTAACCCTATAGCGCATTTGTGGAAATATCTAAAGGATCGATTACGGAAAAGGTGTGTTTCTAACAATCAAAATTTATGTGACGTTATTATTACGAAAATATAGTTACTTTGACACAAAAATTAGTGAATTCAATGCCAAAAAGCATATAGAGCACGTGAAAAGCAAAAGTTGGCCCTACTAAATATTAATTGTTCTCGAATGTCAATATTAAATAGAAATTTTATCAAGTGTACGAATACTTTTGACTCATGATGTTATTGTTGTTTTTCAGTTATGTATCATCACAGTCTTTATGTATCATTTTGTGAAATGTTCTATAAATACAAAAATATATTTATTAATAAACGTGCTGATGTCTACATTACATGGATTTATTGTTTTTAATAAATCCTATTAAATATTGCTACTATTTGTTATTTCTAATGATTTATAGCAGGTGTACGAATACTTTTGACTATGACTGTATGTCATTTAAATGTCACTGTTTACATATTGTTAATTATCAATAGTCAGTTAAAGGTATGTTAAGACTTACCGCTCCATAACTTGTCATCATACAATCTGCGATGCACTGGGAAATAAAACAAAACCTTATTATTGCTATTTGAAAGATTCAACAATTCTGCTTCAAATATATGAAAAACAATAAATACTTACATAAAAATGGTTTTTGAACTTCCTCATACGCTCGCACGTGAAAGGATCTTTGGTGGGATTTCCTGAAAATACAAGTACTCTTCTATAAACAAATTAAAAGATTTCTTTAAGGATTTGAGTAATCTTAAGCTATTAAATAGTATGATAACATTTTCAGTAATTAATCTACAGTGAGATAGATCTTGTCAACATAAATGAGAGGAAATAGAACAAATGAATTTTTAAGGATGCTTTCAATTTAGAAACTTCAAATTCTCAGCGATCAGTACTAATATTGCAATTCATACTTCACTTATTAAAATAAAATATTAATTTATAATAAAATTCAATTAGGTATAAATAAATAAAGTTACCAAAAGTAGTCCATTCGTCCTCCGTTTTATCTTCAATACATTTTAAAAATATGTTATGAATTTCTTTGTTGTTGGAATCATCAGTATTGTTTTCACCACCACAGCAATACTTTAACAATATTATAAAAATATATAACAATTATTTTAAAAAAATAGTACTTTTTAAGACTAAGGCATTCATTACCTTGTATGGCAGAAGGCCACCCCTGCTGTGGTGTTTACGCTTGTGATGGTCACCATTAGATCTCGCTACTTCCCTCACGTGTCTTGAACTACCTTCTCCCGCCGGATTTGGAACCAACTGAGAGAGCTCATCGGTGGAGTAACCTGGAATGTGAAAAATAGGACAGGGTTAGCCTATAAGAAAGAAATATGTAAATTTTGATAGGTTATATTGTCGTAAATTCACAATGTCATTTTTTTTTTAAATGCTTTTCAAATTTTAAAATAATTCGGATTGATTCAGAAGTAAGTAAATTAAAAAACAAAAAACTATCTGAAAAATCTTATACATATAAAAATTGAAAAATGAATTTGTTATCAATTTTTGGTGCAGAAATACTATAAGACATGATACATAAAAAAATGCTAACATAAGACACCATTGGATTGTTTTCGAATTGTGTCCGGACCAACGGAATTAATTTCTACCAGAGTTGGGCAAAATTTAATCATTATAAAATATTTGACAAATGATTTCCTGCCATCAATCATCTAATTTAATCATGATTAAATATTTCAGTTCGGTTTTAGGTCAATCGATGATTTAGTTCATTGAAAAATCAACTGATAAATATTTACCCATATTTTGCCATAGTACATATGTTGAATTGTAATGACATATTTCTCTGCATATTCGGCATATCAGCATTTTATATTTGAATTTGTTTATGTTTCTGAGCAGAGAAAAAAATAAAATTTAAGTAAAAACCGAAAATTAACTATGGGAACTCCTGCTATTCTTTTACATTGCAATATGTTTAATCGCAATGATTTCTTTCTATTTCCGCTCAAATAGGATCTTTGAATATTACTTTCCTATTATAATTTCCCTACTTCCTACTATCATTCTATTACACAATCTCTCTTGCAGCGTCCACCAAAACACATCATTCGTTAACTTTTTTCGAATGCTCCTAAAATCACTCATGCAAAGACGAAAGATCTTGTTGGAAGGTATGTGAATGAATCTCCAATTGAGAACATGAGAGGATGATGGTTATACAATAATAAACACAATAATAAAAAAAAAAAAAAATATTGCTAAACTAAAAATATTTAATAACAAACTTTTATGTTCACCTTTGACATATAACTTTTTTTTTTTTTTTTTTCAAACAGTGTCAAAGTACTTAAATAAAAATAAATAAATAAATTATTTTAATAATAATGAGGATAAAAAATTTCCAAAATTAGAGTAATATAATAAAAATTATTAACATTAATTTGCACGAATTACTTTGGAATGTACTATAACAAATAAAACCATTACGTTTATCACATTCATATTTTTTTAAACTGAATTTTCTTAAATCTTTGAACCTTTTTTTTATCTTTTTTCGTTATTTTTTTCTCCATTTAAGGTCACGCCTGAACTGCTATCTCCGTCCATAGATGTTAATCAAATCAGCAGAGCTAATGTTACTTACACGATTGTTCGCGGTTTATTCTTAATATAGAATCACGTGTAATGGCTCAGCTACAACGTGGTCGATCAGGTTTTACAAACAAAAAGGAACAAAACTCAGAAAGGAAACAACACATAAAAAAAGAACGCTGCTCTTCAGTTCTTCCCAGCATAATCGCTGTTTTAAAATTCAATACGTATCTGAGAAATACCGCGAGTGTAACACTGTGTCTCAAAATAGCAAAAAACGCTGTGTCTCATATCGCGTTAAAAACCATCCATTTTCTTGGGAAAGAAAAAATTGTATTGACAAATACATTTTTTATATTAAAACGAGTTATTGTGTCAAAAAAAAAAAAAAAAAAAAAAAAAAAAAAAAAAAAAAAAAAAAAAAAAAAAAAAAAAATACGGTAAGCTTCTATAAAGACAATAATATTCGAATAAATCTAAAGAAGAATTACATCTTTATTGTTTATATGGCCTGGAAAAGAACATTTAATAATTGGTTTACTTTTCATTACATTTTATTTTTATATTGTTCTTCAACCAATAACAACGCCAGAAGTCGTTCCTTATGCACCAATAATATTTATTTCTGATTTTATATATATGTTTCTAACGGTAAGTTATGATTAACAAATTCATTAAAGCGATTTAAAAAATGTATTCTATACCCAAAAAGGCTGTTAGAAAAAAAAAACAACGATGGTAATAATAATAATAAAAATTCTTTATTTAAAATCATATAAAGTAAATGGAACTAATTGCTACTGAAAAGTTCCTAGATTTAAAGAGCGAGTATTCAAGAATCGATTTACAAAATATTATTTGCCTCTTTTTGCCTTAAAACAGATTTATGATTTTTTCCCTGTAGGAAATCAATACACGCTTTTTAGGTATTCAAAGAGCTTACCAAGTGCTATGGTGTCTTGACTCTCTACACCGAAAAAATCATAATATAAAAGATAGATTTGTCAAAGAAATTTGAATTATCGTAATGATAGACATAATTTATAGAACTACACATTAACGAGTACCTGACATCGCACAGGCTCGGGACCCCCATTTTACGTCCCTTCCGAAGGACGGCATAGCTAAGGATTTTTTACTCCCTTTAAAAAATCCTAAGGTCATCTGCCGGGCTGCGAGCCCAAGATTGCGGGTTCGCAGCCCGGCAGATGACCTTAGGATTTTTTAAAGGGAGTAAAAAATCCTTAGCTATGCCGTCCTTCGGAAGGGACGTAAAATGGGGGTCCCGAGCCTGTGCGATGTCAGGTACTCGTTAAAGATCCCTATCCTAATTATACCTGGATAGGCAAAATTTAGGACTCCCACCGTAGCATCGTCCGATTAGCCATAGCAGCATAAAGTGACGTTAAACGAAATAAACAAATAGAACTACACATTGAACAATTGAATGAATACATAAAAGTAATAAAAATTACATAATATGTAGCTATTGTAAAAAAATAAAATATATCATATGTACACATATTTCGCACAATATCTACAGATAAAACAATAAAATATGAACATTAAGCATTTAAGTTATATTAAGTATGAATCATATTTTCAGGATTATGATTAATGAATAACTACGTAATGTTTTTTCACATGTCTTTAACTTTGTCATTTAATATTCACGTAAATTTTGAAGAATCGTATCAAATTTTTATATTGAATCAATGTTAGTTTTACCTAATCCCCTAAAAAATGTTAATTATGACTATAATCAGAACTATCCGAATCCATAATATGAAGCTAGATGTAATGTGACATGTAATGATGTCCAAGTCCAATGTTTACATGTCACATACTTTAGGGTCAAATGATATCGTCTTTTATGTCGGCATTTTTCTAAGGTTAGTTATCAATAGATCGAAGTTATTAGCAGCCGATTAAAACGTCTTTAATGTTATGAATTCTAAAAGTTTTCCTACTCGATTGTTCCCTAGAAGCATTAAAATATTTTTTGCGGGCCTATACCTAAATTCAAAATTTTCTATATCTTAATTTTGCGCGGAGGAATTTCCCTTACGCCTTCACATCTATTTTTGCAAGAGCTTCGATTATCATATTACAATGGCAGTTTTGCAATTCCCTTGCGCTTAATTGAATTAATCAAATTCAAAGATTTTTCAAATTTTCATATATATATTTTCATTTTCATCCTTAAAATTTAATTTATTATTATTTTATATTATATCCCTATTTAATTCTAGAAGTCTTCCAACTAAAATTTTTTCTGTAAGCCTTAAAATATTTGTTGTGGGCCTTTCATGAAATTCAAAATTTTCAATAAGGGAATTGAAATTTTGCCTTCACATCTATTTTAACAAAAGCTTATGTCACAATGGCAGTTTTGCAATTCCCTTGCGCAAAATTGAATTAATCAAATTTAAAATTTAGATTTTGAATTCCATCCTTAATATTTTATTTATTTGTATTTTATATTATATACCTTCACTTGAACACCACATAGTGTGACTTCAGGTTTAAAAGCTTTTAAAAAAAAAAAAATTAGAGTGTTAAAAGGCGTTGCATTTTACAATCGACTGAATAATTCTGTCTAATAATCCGCCACATGAAACGGATTAAAACATTTAAAGTAAACAAACCGGAGCGCCTATTGTTTACTAGTAGATTTGCAATATTATGTAGATTATTTTAATAACAAACAATACCGTAGTTAATTGACAATAAAATCAAAAATTGGGCTTTGAGTGGAGTTACTGAGGAAATGGCCTCTGTGTGCATAGGAGGGTTGATTTTTAGATTATGTTTTATAGCTGTTTTTTTTTTTTTTTTTTTTTTTAATTTATCTTATTTTTTAAATCGTCAATCATTATTTTTTTTTTTTAAATTGTATTTTTTACTAAATTCACTTTATTCACCAGACAAGTTAAAAAAAAAAAAAAAAAAGAGGGAAAAAATACAGTTTCTTATCGGTTTTAATGAAATTAGAAATATTAGCAAGAGTTAAATAATATTTAAACTTGAATTACTGGGTAAAAAAATTATTTGGAATAAAATTCGAATTTATAATTACTAATAATTGTTTTCTAAAAATCGATTCTTACTCAAGTGATCGATCCCAAAACCTTGTACAGTCAAGAAGAGGCTGAGAGCTGCCCACAAAACACAACTGGATTCCATCTCTGACTGTTAGCATACACCTTACAGATTCCCTTAATATACGGTCAAACTCCCTCCCTCTTCGCTTCTTACCTAACGTATTATAATTACGAAAATAGGCGAATTACATTGGAAGAAGGTTGAACAAATACAGAATCGTAATAAAGCACTTATGTAAATTTGCCACTTTTTATATAAAAAACAAAGCCCCATTCAGTTACAGCTGAGTCATGTCCTACACTTATGCGTTTCCCGCTTATACATTTAAAAATGCACAGTGGTATATCAAGGTTAATTGTTTCGATAAACTACTACATTTTACTACTATTCAAAAAAATATCCAACATATAAAGATATGTAATCGCAAATAAATGGCCAAAGATATATAAACGCAACATCAAGCATTGGTTAGTCGACATATTTCAGATTTCGGGGGAAAAAAAATATCGGCAGCTAGCACATTTCGACGTAACACGGAACATTTCATTCTTTAAAATAACAAAATCATTATTTAGTATAACAAGAGTTTCCACATTATACAGAGGTGATCTATTTACTTTATTTAATATTATTTAGGCTATTATACGTTATCCACAAAGCTGCTATATCAAGCTTCAGACTGTGTATCGAAAAGATTTTTAAACATTACAAACAATGAAATTCGTTTGAATATTAATAAATATTTAAATTCTTAGCTACCTCAGAGATGATGAGAGTGATGAAATGATAAAACACAGTTGCGCAGAGGTATATTTTCGTAATTGTAAGAGATAATTGAAGGACTGCTGGAGATTATGATTTGTAACAGTTTCTTTGACTCTAGGAAATACATACCAAATATGTCTACCAAACAGTATAGGTATCATATGAAGTTTTTTTAGGCATAGCATTAAAAATCATGAAAAAAACCAACAAAAAAAAAAGTTCAGGTTTGGTTCTTCTCTTGGAGAAATTTTAAGAAAACATTTTAGTTGGTATGAGCTCTGCCTCGAACACCTTTCCCTCTATACTTATATCCTACATATACAATTTTTTTAAAGGATTTGGGCCACTTTTTAAACGATTGGGAAATTATTGAGTATACAGCTACAACCCATGAAGGTTCATTACTTTGTAATGAAGGATTGATACGTGACCAACGGTTGTCCAAGGAGATAATGTGGTTAGCAACGATGCTCAACTGCCAGTTTTTTTCCCAATTGAGGGTACCTACCTTATAGCAGCTGGATTTGCTCCAGGAGGATCTCCAAATTCCGAAGTCGATCCACGACCAAAGAAACATAAATTAAATGTTCTGCCTTGCTGGGCTCGAACTCGGCCCCGGAGCATGGTAGTCTAATTGGTGCCTTACCCACTGATCTACCCTGTTCCCATATAAATAAGAAACGGTTAGAAGTAAAGATTAAAACTATATTCAGAGGACCCAACAACCAAGGAAAAGTATTGAGAGAAAAGAAGATTTGATCAATAAAAATGTTTTTTTCTTATCATTTATTTTCTTATTTTAAAAACCTGCATTACTTTTCGGACAACCTAACATTGTGTGCAGGAGTGGTAGTCAAGTAAGACCGAAAATTTTAAAGGCCATCGTATTCTACGTATTTGTTGGTGCAAAATAGGCATAGTTTATATGGAGATAGGTGTGGTGACTATATCATTCAATTAGTAATTACCACATGTTATTATTGACTATCTTAATTATGGGAAGGTTATATTGAGTAGTGTATAATGAGTGTTTTATGTTCAACCAGTGCTATATTTTAGTTGAATAAAGCCTATTTCTTTAAAGGTTGACTAGTTTATTTCAATTTATTCAACTAAATATGGATAAATTTCTTAGACCGGAGAGGCTTGACATCGATCCGTCATCACAAAATGCTGCACAAGAATGGAGTCTCTGGTATGCTACTTTTACTAACTTTATCAGTTACGACAATACTCTTGACTCAAAAAAGAAACTGCAATTATTAACAAATTTCGTTTCTCCTCCAGTTTTTCTATATTTCAATGAGCGTAAAACGTTTGAGGAAGCTGAAAAAATTCTAAAAAATCTTTACATAAAACCAAAAAACATTGTATATGCGAGACACTACCTAGCAACCCGCAAACAACTTTCAAATGAATCTATAGATGTCTATCTGCAAGCATTAAATTTGCTGAGTAAAGATTGCGAATTCACTGCTGTTACTGCTGAACAAAATCGTAAAGATTGTGTTCGTGATTCCTTTATTAGTGGTTTACTTTCAACGACTATTCGTCAGCGCCTTTTTGAGAATAATTCTCTATCTCTAGAGGATGCTTATAAACAAGCCCTTGCTCTGGAATTGGCTCAGATGCATTCGAAAACGTATGATGTACTTTCCACCGAGATGAATGCCGCCACTTATGAATCAAGTCCTCAGAACTCAATCGATTCTACACCTGAACCGACATCTGCATCTCTATCCAAAACTTCCTATAAGAAATGTTATTTTTGTGGGGGTCTGCTTCATCAAAGATCAAAGTGTCCTACAAAAGACGCTATCTGTAAGGGTTGTGGAAAAATTGGGCATTTTGAAAGAGTTTGCAAGTCAAAATTTCGATCAAAAACTTCTGCTACCACTAATCTTATAGCTACCACCATATCTGCGGCTTCTCCACCCTGCGTAAGGAAGGCTGTGAAATCAATTAAATTGAATGGTAACTGGTGCCAAGCGCTTGTAGATACAGGGAGCTCACTCAGTTTTGTTAATCTGAGTAAAGCTCGTGATCTAAGCATTCCTATCTCACCTCAAAGTGGGCAGGTTTCAATGGCCTCGATGTCACTAATTTCTCCTATTGTTGGCACCTGCTTAATAGACCTTCAGATAGATAAAAACTGTTACAATAATATAAAATTATCAGTCATGAAAGACCTATGTGCCGACGTTATATTAAATTAGAATTCGGAGGGCCCCGTGAATCTTTGAAACTTTGCAGTTTAGCTGTCGCCATTGTCAACCCAGTTTCCTTATTTTCGTGCCTGGCAGACGGTTGGAAACCAATTGCTACTAAATCTAGACAGCATTCATACTCTCGAGACGATCTCAAATTCATACAGAATGAAACAAATAGAATGCTACAAGAAGGAATCATTGAACCAAGCAATTCACCCTGGAGAGCTCAAGCTTTAGTAACAACAAGTAATAATCATAAAAGGAGAATGGTCATAGATTATTCTCAGACGATAAACCGCTTTACACTTTTGGATGCTTACCCTCTTCCGCGGATTGATTCAATCATTCACAAAATTTCTCAATACTCCCTTTTCAGCACTATTGATTTACATAGTGCTTATCATCAAGTGCCTATCAGACCTGAAGACAAGCCCTATACAGCGTTCGAGGCAAATAACCAATTGTACCAATTTACTAGAATACCCTTTGGTGTTACGAACGGAGTTGCTGCTTTCCAAAGGGTAGTTGATGAAATTATTCACAAGGAAAGTCTAACGGGAACGTTTGCTTACCTTGATGATGTAACAATATGTGGGAAAAACGAAGAAGAGCATGACCAAAATTTGGAAAAATTTCTTACAGCTGCAGAAAAATACAATTTAACTCTAAACGAAAATAAATGCAGGTTACGAACATCAACAATCAATATTTTAGGCTATAATATCTCTAACAAATCTATAAAACCAAATCCAGAACGGATCAAATCTCTCTTAGAATTACCAGCACCTACTGATACTTCCTCATTACAACGGGTTCTAGGCTTCTTTTCTCACTACTCCAAATGGGTCCAAAAATACTCTGAGAAAATAAGACCACTTGTTCAATCTCATTATTTTCCATTAAGTCAAGAAGCACTTGCCGCCTTTGAGTCGCTTAAACAAATAATCGCTCAATCTGTGGTTTCGGCAATAGATGAATCATTTCCTTTCACGGTAGAGACTGATGCTTCAGAGTTTGCGATCTCGGCTACACTCTCCCAGCAAGGACGTCCTGTGGCATTCTTTTCGCGCACGCTCTTCTCAACTGAACAAAAACATTCTATTATTGAGAAAGAAGCATATGCGATCGTTGAGGCATTAAGAAAATGGCGACAGTTCCTTATTTCAAGACATTTTAAACTGATCACAGACCAAAAGAGTGTTGCTTTTATGTTTGACAATCACCGCACAACTAAGATTATAAACGAAAAGATCATTAGATGGAGAATTGAGCTAGCTCTCTACAAAT
This sequence comes from Euschistus heros, assembly GCA_003667255.2. Classification (NCBI taxonomy): domain Eukaryota; kingdom Metazoa; phylum Arthropoda; class Insecta; order Hemiptera; family Pentatomidae; genus Euschistus; species Euschistus heros. The sequence goes on from RCWM02000076.1 coordinate 510,637, forward strand.
ACGACATTATTTATCGTCCAGGAAAAGAAAAAATTCCAGTTGACACTCTATCCCGAATTTTTGCTACCACTAACACGATTTCTCTCTATGATTGGCATAAGAGAATGTGTCATCCCGGGATTACCAGGATGTACCACTGGGTCAGATCAAAAAATCTACCGTTCTCCCTCGAGGAAATCAGAACAATGACGTCTTCCTGTAAGGTTTGTGCGGAAGTAAAGCCACGCTTTCATAACAAGGTACAAGGACAGCTGGTCAAAGCAACTGCTCCATGGGAAAGGCTAAACCTGGACTTCAAAGGACCTCTTCCATCGTCCAACAAAAAATCGCTACATTCTAACAGTTATTGATGAATTCAGTAGGTTTCCTTTTGCCTTTCCTTGTTCGGACATTTCAACTGCAACGGTCATACATCATTTGACAAATCTATTTTCATTGTTTGGACTTCCAGCGTACATCCACAGTGATCAAGGTGCATCATTCATGTCAGAAGAAATTAAGAGCTTTTTGCGCTCCAGAGGAGTGGCGACTAGTCGAACCACGCCTTACAACCCGCGAGGTAATGGTCAGTGTGAGAGGTATAACAAAATTATTTGGGACACTATTATCTTAGCGTTGAGGTCAAATAACCTTGAAAATGAACGATGGGAATTGGTTCTCAATGACGCATTACATAACATCAGATCGCTCTTGTGTACTGCTACTAATAGCACACCTCATGAACGTATGTTCACACACCCTAGACGATCTTCTAGCGGCACCTCCCTTCCTGCATGGCTTATGCAGCCAGGACCTGTTCTTCTACGAAGATTTCAAAGGAGAAGCAAGTTCGATCCTTTTGTGGAAGAAGTTGACCTCCTTGAAGCAAATCCTGACTATGCTCACGTCAAACTGTCAGATGGTCGGGAAACAACTGTCTCTACGAGGCATTTGGCTCCTGCTAGTAACCAAACTGAAGAAACCATCAAAATAGACAACGCTCCATTTCTCCTCCCTGACGAACCTCATCTTCCACTAGACCAAGATGAGCCCGGAGTATCTGCGGAACCAATAATGGAAGATTCACCCTCTTCTGAATTATCTCTTCCAAACGCTCCAAGAACTCTAAACCTCAGAAGAAGTGAACGAACACGTAATCCCCCACGATACTTGGAGGATTATATCTAAACTTATGGGCGGAAGAATGTGGTGACTATATCATTCAATTAGTAATTACCACATGTTATTATTGACTATCTTAATTAAGGGAAAGTTATATTGAGTAGTGTATAATGAGTGTTTTATGTTCAACCAGTGCTATATTTTAGTTGAATAAAGCCTATTTCTTTAAAGGTTGACTAGTTTATTTCAATAGGAGTCATGAGAAAGAAGTTAAGAGCCATAAAAACCATCTTTGGACGATTTATTGTAGCAATATAATATAATACTTTTTTAGCTACGAATAAGAAAAAATTATTTAAATTAAAGTTTAATTAGCAGGTCAACTCTGACAAATTTAATAGAAATAATTAGCAACAATGAATAAAAAATATAATTCCATTCAAGCAACATCCATCATATGAGTATTATTCACATCTTATAGGAATTCATAATCTTCAAAACAGTACATCACTGTATCTTCTTCTTCCTTGTTTACAAATGATTCCTAAACGTTCAAATAGTTAGGGTCAGGTTTATCTTACATAGGGGTATTAGCAATAAGCAAGAAAATTCTGCTTCAGAGAACAAAACGATGGCTATTGAATTTTTAAACTCAGAGTTGAAATTCTAGGATCAGAGCTAATAAGAAGATTATTCAGAATACCATAGTCAGTTATTGTCCGTGACATTTTCCTTGCTCCAAGCTCCCCAGAATGTAATTAGATTGAGGGATGTAGTTAGCGCAAGGGCATTCTCTGTTGATACGATTTTTCACCTACTACGCAAATTATTTCTCCAACTCCTCTGAATCAGCAAGAAGTGCGAGTATTTTACTAACAATTTTGGCTTTATCACAGTTTTTCAAATTCATTTCTGCAACAAAAAGCAATTCTGTTCCCGAGTAGCTTTCTCTCAATTTCTGGACTACGTATTTTTTGTCTATCCAGAAGATCTCCAAAGGGCTTTGTCAAATGTACGGATTTCTATAGGGGATGATTGCTGCTGAAGAAACTCCTCGGCTGTCAAATAAAAAATATGGCTTGTAAATTTTTTTTTAATTGGAGTTTTGTTAATGCCTGCCTATAGGGAATCCATGATAAAAGAATCAGAAAAATAAAAAATGTTGAGCAACAAATTATATTTAAATTGGGTGATTTGAAATGGATTGACCCAATAATAAAAAATCAAAATAAGAAAAAATACTGCAGTTAATCGCCAGCTGGGTTTATCTTCAATATACAAACACGTGGTTAATTATAATTCAGTAATGCACAGCTCGTATATTTAGTGGAACTTCTCTTGAATGAAAGATAGACAAACATTATTGTTTTTGAACAGTGTCACAGGGGTGTCTTCGTTTTTACTTCTAAGGTAAGGGCAATGAGTAAACAAAATCAACATAGATACAAAAAATATTGTGCAAATATAAAAAAACTTATAAAAAATAATTGTAAAATACAATAGAACATCTTAAATTCACCTAAAAATATTTGAAAGCAAGCGTAATCGATAAACTTTTTAAAAAGGATGACAAATATATAGCATAAAACTCTGATTAAAACTTGTATGCCATTTTTTGATATTTATATACTTTTTGTTGTGACAGGATTCGTGGTTCCTTTACAGTAATCGAGTTCGATTATAAATATGTCTGTAGAATAATCCGATTTGTATGTTCAGACATTATTTAAATAATTCATGATGATGAAATTATCGACAGTCCTCGTTACATTGCTGGAATAGACAACACAGGAGAATAGTTCTAAAAAAGAAAGTTGGATATTGTTCCAAAATATATAGGGAAATAGCTTTAGGAAATACGTTAGTTCTGATCAATGCAAAAGATTAACCCATCGATCATCTTAGTACCTTGTTGGTACAATGAATTAATTAATTTTTGAGAACCTAACAATAATGCCAGCCAGCTAACAAAATGATGAAATATTCCATCAGTCGAATTCGGCAAACTAACCTTGCAATCGTACCATTTTAGTTTTAGTAAAATCAAAGTAGATAGACAGATCGATGGCGTCTTCAAATAAATATTCCGAAAATTAGACCCATACAAACGATTGTTAGGTTATAATGTCTGTATATTATCCATAAATCAAGTTATATTTTTGACTAGCGTGATAAATACATGATATTATTATACATTCATTTAAATAAGTAATACAAAAAATAATTAATTTTCGTTAAAAAAAAACCATAAATAGCTTCAACTTTATTTAGAGTACTTAAAAAGTATTTTATTGTTTTAATCGACTTGATATTTTTTTCCAGATCGAAGGGACTTTAATTGAAAATCGACCTTTATGGTTTTAGAAGTAGTCTCGTGTTTCAAGTGGTTTTCTGTAATATTATTAGACGTGGTCAAGTCGATTAGGTAAGTATAATATTATTCTTTAAATATTTAAAAATAAAATATTGTTCTTATGTAAACATTTTTAAAGAAATAAAAATTTCAGTGATCAATATGTATTAAACAGTTGTATTTATATGCATTTAATGTGTATGTAATTGACCCTTTTTCTGGTAAGGGGATTACAGTTTTCCTTAACTCACGCCAAAAAATATGAAGCCGCAAGCAGCGTGGGCACCTCGAAAACGGTGTTGTTCATTTTAGAAGACCTTTCTCATTAAGTCGGCATTGCTGCACACTGGAAGAAACACAAGCTCAGCTTATCGACGTGTTGGGCCGTTGAACATGACTGACTAGTCGAATCTCATTTTTTACAATGTTTTATTAGTTATTCATTGTTTATAATAACTTTAATCTGTGGAATCATATACATTAACCCTTATCATGGCAAGGGAAATTCCAGTTCCCCTCAAGAAAATGAAATCGCTAACTGTATAGGGACCTTGCAAATAGTGTTGTTCTTTTTATAAGATCTCTCTTAACAAGTAGCCAGCCCTGCAGTGAGGGGGAACGAACCCATTTAGCTTAGCTTTTCGACGATATTTGCGGCACAGTCCCGGTGGGCTGTTGATCATGGTTACCTCAGGTGTTGAACATTTCCAGACGTTCACAGGGAAAGGTAAATGTCGAAGGGAGAAACGAGTTGTCGTTCGTTAACGTCCTTATGTACTCCAACTGGGGCAGGAAGGACGGGTTATCCTACAGGTTACCATTCTATTCTAACCAAGGTGGGAATTTCAAGATTTGTTTCGTTGGTCACCTCTACCTTCAGTACCGAGTGCGCTGAGACCCTCGTCCCAACTCACTCAGACATTGAGTACCATTAATCTTAGTTTATCAGACGTTCGTCATCCAAACCATAAAAGACTCTTATTAGGTTGTAAAGTTCCAAGTGTGCTTCCAAGGAAAAGCCGATGGGCTGAGAAGAACTGAATGTCTCCATTAAACTTTCCACTTTCAAAAGAATGTTTCTGCTTATAAATATAAAAATCAAACATCCTAAATTTCCTCTTTTAACTTATTTTAATTCTAAAGGTAAAGGGGGTGTACGTAACCGGAGAAAAGCATACCAAATTTTCAAAAAAATATTTCTCTGGCTGGAGCTAGAAAAAACAAAACACTAGTCTTTGACTATCATCCTATCTCTCTTATCAGCTGTTTTTGATGTCAATAAAAAAAATGGTAAACAGAAGATTGATTTGGACTCTTTAAAGAAAAGGAGTCTTGGAGAATCTATTATGTGGATTCCTCAAACATCGTTCTACAATGGACAACGCACGGCTTTATTCGCAAAAAATGTAATGGTTATTCTTTGTGCAACGGACGATGACAACTCGTTCTTACACATCAGGCAGTGCTTCCCCCTTCTACTCACCCCCTTCCCACTACCATAGATCTTCATTCGCCTTGTTTTAGGCTGCAGCTCCCTGTTCAGATATTGTCGTTAATATTTTATCTACCTCACGTATGTTATTCCTAACAGAAAAACAACAGGTAATTGTTTTTGCAATTTATTTCTGGTAAGATCTTTCACAAGTAGTTATCAAAAAACCAATTAACTTTTTAAGCGTTTGTATTTTAAATAGGTAATAAACAGCGATTTCGGATTTAAAAAATACCAAATAGTTGATATTGAGTAAATTGAGTAGGGGAGAGTAGAGTAATATGGCACAGCAGGGTAATATGACGCAAGGCTGTCTAGGAGTATCTATGATATATAGAGCGAGCAGAAAGGTGCTGTCAACAAGCGTCCAATAACACGATTCATGGAAATAAACATTTATCCCCCACGTGTGCTGTCTCGCTCAGTTTTTTTTAACACATTCACTGCAGTACTACCGTTATTTTCTCTCAAAAAATGATTGTTTTTAACCACCTGACGTTATAATTAACAAATTTATGTGATAGTGAAGTTTACGCATTTGTTTTCCTAACTTTTAGTGTTATTTGTATGTTAAGCTTAGCTTTTAACTTCCTTGGGGCTTTTAAACCTTTCTTCACCAAGTCAGATCGGCAAAAATGACTCAGAGTCGATGAGGTAATAGGGCGTGTGTCGTATGGTACATCAGGCGTTGAAATAGTAAGAAATGAAATTAAGCTTTTTTGATTTTTTTTTTTTTCTTTAAGCCTAGAACGCACTAGGCCGGGTCTTTCCACTTTTTTTGTTTTTTGCTGGCTGTGCGCACAAACACGTTCGGCACGAATGGAATTTTTCAAATAAACATGAGCTTGATTTCCCGAATAGTGCGCGCGCTGGTCCGACCCGTTTTCGCCCTGCATCATATTACCTGCAGCTTTTGGGGGAAATATGACGGGAAGAGGTTCCCTAAGATAATGTAATTTTTAAAAACTATTATTTTTACATACATAATACTCAGATATGACCTACAAATCAATATTTTAAGCAGCTTGATGAGTTTTAGAGTAAGTGATCGAAAATATTTCAATGATTTGACCATTCTCCTTTGGGTACGTCATATTACCTTACTCTCCTATTAATCACATTTTTGTAGGTATATTTAATTTTTTTTTTCAATATATTAATTTATTTTTTCATACTTTAGAAATCGATCTGAAAAGAATACGTAAATACAGATGCCCCACGGAGAGACTGGCGTGGTAAAGACACTCAGCCGGGAATATATTAATATGAAACGCGACTTCATAGATGTGGACTACAACAAGTATCTCGAATATAATGTTTGTACCTCGAGGTTTTACCTTAAAAGAGGAAGGCGTAATTTGAGAAACTTGATGTATATTTTTGATTCGTTGGACGCTTTGCACAATTCGCTTTACTGCGACGACCTGACAGCTTGCCCTATTCATACCTTGAGGGCAAAGACCTACAAAGGGGACGAAGAACAAGATCGTATCACTCAATTTTTTTTCAAAAAAGCACTATCATTCAATAATAGGAGAAGTATGGCCAATATTCACTGAGAGCTCTTATACATAAACAATAAATTTGTTTAATCTTATAATTTAAAAAGTATATTTGGTCTGAAAACATCACAAAAGTAATCTATTTGAAGATTCAGAACTCATTGTTCAAATCCTTACTTGATATCATATCGGAATTCTTCCTATTCTAATTCTTATTGATATATACTATTACGCTATTTAAGGGGAAAAAAAAGTATTTTAGAAAGCGTGTAGAAAAGAATCGGTTATATTTTCAATATATATAATCTTAAACTGATTATGCTTGAATCCGTTAAAATCTCTTTTGGTTTTGTGGCATAATTAAAAAATATTCTTCATTGAAATCTATTCTATTATATAATATGGCAAGCCATTTTTCGTTTGATCACTAACCGCGAAAACTACAGAACAAATTCGTACCAATTTTTACAGCATCACCTTTATAGTTCCTAGAAGGTTTAGCAATAGGTTATGAAATCTACTGATTTTCCATTAATTTGTTACTTAAAAAAGCGATGATATGTAGATAACTGTGAAGTGTGAACATTCACCGGTAGGTGGCGATCTCCATTCTACATGAGAGGTTACAACTGTACGGTGTTATGTAGAGTTTGATATTAGTGATGAAATTTACTTAATTTCAATTGAATTGTTACTAAAAATCTATAAATATTTGGTTTGGCATATGGATTTCAGTGGTTTTAAATCGTCCCTTAAGTGGTTAGCAATATTCTGCTATATAATGTACAAAAGTAAAACTACTGGACCCTTCTGTACCAAATTTTAACAAAGTCTTCTTTGTAGTTCCAGGAAGGTTTAGCAATAACCAAATTTACAATAATAAAATTTTAAATAAATGTTTCTTAATAGCCTTTGTCAATATGGACTACCAACTGATACTTTAAAATTAAAAATTGAATGTACAATCATGCTTTTAGGTAATTTCCAATCACCTAATTAGTGCAATTTCATCCAGCTTAAAAGTTACTGCTATTAATTATTGCTTACTTCAATACAAAATTTTTTATCTATAAACAAAATAAAACTTCAACTATTAGTTAAAATTATCTTAAGTTTTTTACTTATGAGTGTGAGCAAAGCGGCAACAGGGCAAGTGAAAAATAAAGGTTAGAACTTTATATATTTTAAATGCTAAACTCACTATTTTAAATGCACTTGTTAAAGAATGTGGGGTTGTAAACATCCACAGAATAATGAAACTTTTAGCTAAGAAGATGAAAAAAAAATCACCAAGTGGTATTTTTTACCAAAAATAAAAAGTTAAAATAATCCAACTTCATGGGAATATAAAGTGAACAAAACCTGCTCTACAGTCTGGCATAAATGATTTCTTTCAAACAGAATCCATTACATTCTTTTTTTTTTTTTTTTTTTTTTTTTTTTTCAAAATGAATTCCTATCAATACACAATAAGAAACATAATTTTTTTCATAGTCATCTAGACATTCAAAATATATCAAAAATGACTGGCTAAGAATATCTAAAGCATCGTCATTAAATCAAAAAAAGTTTGAAACATCATCCACAAGTAAAATATTTTTATATAAATTGAGTATATAATTTTGATGAAATCAATAACTAATTTCCTTTTATGCTGAATAGTATCCATGAAAAAGTTTTAAACTCATTTTAAGATTTACTTAAAGTAAGAAGGTAATAAATATAATATTATGATATGGGCTAATCAAAGGTTCCAGAATTAAAAAAAAAAATAAATTTAATTTAATTGGAAAGAATTTGTTTCTGATTGATTACATAGTCACATGTTTATCTTATTTTTTCTTAAATAGATAGGTATAATTTAAGTTTTTTTTTTTTTTTAAATTTTTTTATATATAAATTTATTGAAATTTACAACTGTACAAATATATACTAAAAGTAAATGTTTTAATAATGATTACAATAACATGTCAAAACTTGAAAAGTACTACTCAACAGTAGCACTTCAATAAAAATTATACACTAGAAGATCTCTAGGCCATCTTCTTTTCGGAGGCCTCAGATGATTATTGGAATGGAATGGATTGGGAAGCAAGTTGAGAAACTAGTGGATTTGAGTGGTTATGGAGCTTACTATGAAAAGATTGGTATCTGGTTTGGGCTAAATCAGCAACATATGGAACATTAAGATCTTTTCGGATAAGTTTATTGGTGACAAAGTAAAAAGTATAGAGGATTTTTTGAAGGTTTTGGATTGTAAGGATTGGATAACAGAAGAATTGGATGGAAGTGGAGTCCCAAAACTCAACTCCATGCATCCAAATAGGTCTTATCATAGTCATGTGAATAAGTATTTTTTAACTAATTGGGAGCTTTGAATGATAATGTTTGGAGAAAATTATAATTATTGAAAAAAAAAATTATAAAAGCAAGTGAAGAAATTAATTTCATTTTTTTTTTTGTCAAAGAAATGAAAATTTTCATTTGATTTTGTAATTAATGATTATAGTCATCAAATATTTTTAAATAAGGCAGTGATAGAATTCAAATATTTCAATTTTTTTGATAAGCTGTTTTAATAACATAATCTACAAATTCTTCATACATGTATGAATATCTTTCCATTTATAATTATTTAAATTTTTGGTCTGATTAAAATATGTTACTATTTAATATGTAATGTGGGGAAGAATAAATTACTAAATGAATGCATATATTTTTTGATATAATTTTATTTTAGATTTAAATATTTTCTGTGAAAATAAAACCATTTAATGTTTATAGTATATTGATTTCAGGTTGACGTACATTATCTTTTTTGATATTTTAATTTCATTTATATAGTAAAATGATATTGATTAATTTATTTAAAAAATATTTTTTTTTTATCATCTATATACGTAATAGTTTGAAAAGTATTCTTCAGATATTTTATGTACCAACATAAATATTTTTTTTTAGATACCTTATGTTATTATTATTTACCATTAGTATTTACTATTTAAAAAAATATATATCATAGAATAATTACAATAATAATTGACTAACAGTGGTTATTAGAAGCAATGTTTTTCTCGATTTAGAATAAATATGTAAAAGGTTACAATAATAAAGTTTATTAGAGAGGATATCATGGCTTTTAATGTTATAATAAAGGAGTTTCTATATGAACCAATTGTTCTCACAAATATGAATATTTTATAAAAACATAAAATAATTTGTTAAATAGATTTCTTTTTCAAATTCAAGAATTTTAAGTGTTAGGAACAATAAAATCTCTGAGAAAATGATATTTTTTGACAGTAAGATCAACAAGTAAGATATTTGACTTACATCTTAGCATAGATTGACTATCTGCAAAATAACTATTCTTTCTTGCCTTCAAGAAATACATTTTAGGGTTTTACAAGAAAAAAAAAAGTAACCAAAGTTATTTTATTTTATTTGTTGTTTGTTGTAATTTTATTTTAAAGCATTTATTTGTGGATATTTACAAACATTTTTAAAACTGCTTATAAATTACATTGATCAATGTGAATGGCAAAGATTGGCCAATGTCTTTATTTATAATATTCATTTGATGTAATTAGTGTTATGCTATTTGGACCTTAATAAATAATAGATAAAATATGTTATTCAGACATTTTATGAAATGTTTGGACAACCAACAATAGTGCTACTTTATATTTATGCAATAAATTAATTTTTTTTATCAGGTTCAAATTATTTCTCAGTAGGGATATAAACACAAAACCCTAAATGGCATTTTGTAATATTGATTGAGCTATAATGGACTAAGTAATTAAATTTCTTGTTGGATTGAATTGTATAGATAAAAACGCTTTAATAGTTTTTGTTAATCATAAAAGCAGGTTATCAGAGATAACATAAAAAATAGGGAATCATTCATAATTAGAAGGATATCCCAAAGCCATTAGTGTAAGCCAAAGCCATTTTTTTTTTTTTTTTTTTTTTGTTTTTTTTTTTTTTTTTTTTGTGAGTTGGATAATGAAAACAATATGTGAAAGAATACAAGAGAAGTAAATCAGGAAACATCACTACAGAGGCAATAAGCTGCATGAGAAGTGTTACACTTTTATTAAGTTGGACAGATACAATTCAATTAGGAAACAAATTCCAGATGAAATAAATAGGCCCTTTTTTTAATGAAAATCAGTTTCTCATAGTAACTTCGGGTCAAATGGCCTCATGAGTAACCAGTCAGGGTTGCCATTTAAAAGGGATTTTATCAAATTTTTATTTAAACAGCATAATCCTAATAGATAGGATCCCAAATATAATAAATGAACACTCTTAGCAACATTAATTTGTACTTATTTAGCACTAATTATGGCTTCTGATTGTATAATATTGTATGTTTAGATTTACAATATATCTTCTAGAGTTTGGGAATGGTAATGCAGTAATTATGATAAACGAAAGCAAAACTAAATTCATGAACATTGGCTTATATGTATGTATGATGTGCTACTATGGATATCAATGACTATTCTTTTAAAGAAGTAAATAGTTTTACGTACTTGGGGTCAGGACTGAACGATCAAAATAAATTAATGAGGTATACAGAAGAATAATGGCAACCAATCGAGCATATTTTGCAAACGTGAGATTCTTTAAAAGTAAAATACTGTCAAAAAATATTAAAATTCAACTTTACAAAATGTTGAGGTAATGGCTGACCACGAAGATGATAGCTGCAGGTTCTAGAGGAGGACTTAAGGATTTTGGAAGCCGTAAGATGGAGAATGAAGAGACAGAAAAGTGTGGAGCGGCATTGTGAAAGAAGCCAAAATCTGTCCTGGGTTGCAGAGCTAAATAGTAAAGTAAAGTAATGCCAGACTATTTAGGTCTCCTAGACCTAGGTCTACTAGACAGAGATCAAAGTGCATATTGTATCTAATTTAATGCATTTCCTATGAGGTGTAGTTGGCTGAATCAAGACCAAGTGTTATAGCAATAGGCTCATAGAGAATAAAGCAATCAAGAAAAATATACTTCCAAGGATTTAAATGAACCTAAAGACGTGAAAGTAATAGACTCTGTATTTCATCTAGAAAAGAACAATAGTCACCCTCATGTATTAAGTTTGTTAAGGACTTTCATTATCCAGAAAATAATCAAATCAAATATATTTATTAAATATTTACCTTATTATGCATCCATGATGACTTGTATTAATTAAAATAGTTTGATTCTTTGAAGAAAATACAAATTATCGTATTAAAAATAATGGAGGTATTGAAAGGGAGTAACCCTACTGATATTTAAAAGTAATAAATTCTTTAACACTCCAATACACATGTCCTCAGAATGTAAATTAACACATCCGGTGTATCCGAGAGACACAAAATAAATTCTACGCTATTAATAATTTTATTTTAAGATTTTTTAGGTAAAAAATATGTAAACACCTCACATTCATAATTTCGTTTATTGAACAAGGTAGAAAAATAATAGATTACATATAAAAGAATTAATGAATCCATAAAACTCTTAAAAATTAACTATCCTTAGAATTGTGGAATCTAATATAATTTATTAGGAATTCAACTTGATAATGGAACATTTTCTTCGGAATGAGAGTTACCCATTCATTTTAGAATAAACTATTTTTTATAAAATTGGCACCAAGTAATTCTAGCAACACAAACAATAGTTTCAGTTGTTGCAGTCGTAAAAGCACAATGTGCCCATCAAAAATTAGTGAAAAAAAAAAGGACTAGTAAAATTAAATTAGTTTATTAAAGCAAGTAGAACTAAACATAACATGGTAAATCTAGTTACACAGACAACAAATCAGTTTTTGCGTAAAGGCTATTAGTCAAAAATTAAAATTTAGACTAGAAAAATTAAGCAAGATACAAGAAAGATGAGAAAAATTAAATGAGACAAACACTAAAAAATGAGTTTAAATACAGAATACTTAACCTGGCGTTGGTCGATAGGCAATCTGGTATACAGTTAGTCGCTAGGAGAGCATTTCCCCCACTTCGTTAATTTTCATAAAAAATGCAGATTTATGTTGCAAACAACTATGTGGTTATGAATGGTAAATAAATTTCATCATGATGTATCAATTATTGCTGTATGTAGCATAAGGATTAACAAAATATTTTTACAAAATTAACAAAGATATTTATTCTAAAATAAAAAAAATGAAAAACCAAACAAAAATTAAATATTTTACTATTTACATAATAATATGTTTTTCATCAGCCATATCAGTTTCTTCTATTTCTATACAATTATTACAAGTATATGCAGTATGTTCCTTGTGAATTGGAACATTACACTTATACAATTTTTTTTTTTTTTATTTATTTACCTAAACTAGATCTATTTTGTATTACCTCAAGCAGCCTCGAACAAGAATCTGGAATAGTCAAAATTTCAGGTTCCTAGTAAATGAATGAAAAATAATATAAATACAATTCACAACAATTTATCAACTAATTACTTACATACAACTAATTAATTCATCAATCCTAATTGTATTGATCCTTCTATACCATCATGCGTACCTCAAGTGATTCTGAAGCCAGCTAATTACTTACAATTTATCTTCTCAAGCATGTTAGATCCACCACACATTTTAAACCCAAATAATCACTAATAATCACTAATCAATGGAATGAAATTAGAAAACTCGCTCAGTAAAATGTCACAAATAAACTGCACGATAAATGAGCTGATACTGAGGAGTAGGAACATGGCTAATCGCGCGTGATGTAACTGCTCATTCCCCGCAATTTTCAGTAAAAAAAATCTCTGAATATCTAGGCCACCTGCATCCGTTTTACTTGGAAACCAAATAATCTTATTCGCAAATGTCATAAACTCAGCTATACTGAGGGTCAGCGATTAAAGTTAAATTCTGATGAACTTATTCAATATTTTTTAGATGGGTGAGGGAAATGCTCTCCTAGCGACCTACACCAGGTCAACAGCAATCAAATATTAGTTTGTAACAACTAAAACATAAAGAATATACATTTCAGTACAGCCCATGACCATTAAACTTGGAAAGGGTGGACACCAGATCATAACCATCACTCATCAGTAACCAGCACTCAATAATAGCACAAAGTACCGCATAGTATTAATATGACTGTAAAATGAATTAAAACCATTTTTACCAATGGAATATTCAGAAATACAGAGATTTGATAGTAAAAGAGCCGATTATCAATCTTCACAAAATGATTCGAATTAAGGACATTATCAATTGCATATATCATTATGTATGTATATATCAATTGTCAGACATTGAGAACAAAAGACAGATGTGATGAGATTCGCTTTTCAAGAATATTATCTACATTTATATGAATTTCGTTTTAGTAAAAACTTTTATTGGTATCTTTATTTTTTTCATTGTTAATATTATATGTATAAAATTCTAATCAACTTATTCAGATTTTTCTTGTCGATAGGTCAGTTTATCATTCAAAACAATGTATGTAATTCAAAACAAGGGAAAAAAGAAAATTCTTTGTTCAACTTTGAATTATATTCCAATATCATAATATTTATAATCTAAAATATTATTTATTTCATATAGTATGGATTTATTTATTGTAATAGATCCATCAATCAATCCATGCAAGCCCATACTTATTCAAAATTATTTTACAAATGTGTTTGTCTATCATGAGTTTCCTTAAATATGGAATTAGGAAAAAATAGCTAATATCACCATGTATATTTTAATTTTGTATCCTTAAACAACTGTAAAATGTATATTGCTATTTTATGTTCAACTCGAGCTGAACTTCTTAATATAGCATTCATGTATTTTTTTTTTATGTTTTGTAAACAATCTATTTGTCAACATCATTCATCAGTAAAATAAGTAGTTAGTTATATTAGATTTTCAAAGTGTTTAATAGTTTTTTTCCTAACTACATTCTTCCAAAAAAAAACTAAAAAATAATAAATAAAAAAAAATAGAAATATTTGCTCTTAACATTGGATTACATTTCAAATAATACACAATTGTTTTTTCAACCATTGGGTGAAATGTAATTAAGTTTTTTCCAAGAAAAGCATTGTTATTGTTTTTTTTATTCCATAATAACTATCCTCATATTAAAACATAACAGGATGTGGGAAAAGATAATTATCAAAGTAAATTGGACTGGTCTTGGATTGTTCTGCATCTAATTACCAAATATTAATACATCTCTGATTAAAAAATAAGGAAATGGCATAAATTTTTAGGTTTTATTAGAATAAAACCTTACAAAACATGCAAACATTTCCATGCTTAATAAACTAAATCAATAGATGTGTTATGAATTTTGAGATATTTTTTTGCTCTCTATATAAAAAACTATATATATTTGGAGCTTAGACCTCATAAAATAAAATAAAACTTATTTCTAAAATTGTGTTTTTAAGTTTGTAATAATAAAATGATTAGATCATTTTTAATATCTGTAATGTTGTATAAATAGTTCGTGGTCATTGTGTCTTTGTTTTCTTCTTACAAATCAAATAATACATATATTTTTATTTTATCTTTTACTCAGTTTCAACCTTAAAGGCATTTTTAGAAACCTATCTGTTTCTTCTAGTTTTTAAAAAAATTATATTTATTGAAAAGATTTCTGCATTAAACAAAATTTATCAAGTAAATGTGAGGGTTGATGACTATAATAACATGTGAAAAATGTATAAAGTTATTTGTCCAAACCCTATGGACATTTATAATTAATAATTTTTTTCTTGAAAAAGGGCAATTGATCTGGCGTTGGGAGGATAAGATCGGAATCGAATGAGATTATTCATGAAATAATTCTGCCTAAATAGTTTTAAGATTTTTCACGGGCTGCGAATTCATTAGTGGACGAGGTCGAAAAATTTGTGGATTCACTGAAGGCGATCGAAAGCGCTGGAACGTTTGTAACAAATCGAATTTCAGGCATGGTTTGGAAGGCTGCAGTGCAAATGAGGTGAGCTGAAGTCAGTTATGGAATGACGACTAATTTTCATCTGAGGTCCTGAAAAATAGTTCCTGAAATCAAGAAAAAGACGTACATAACAAAATACATTAAAAAGAAATATCAACTAGTTAAAAATTCGGCTGTAATATAATACAATTTTTATTTATAAATTTTCAATTACAAAGTTGAGTGTTTACATGTTCCTGGATACAAAATCTATTTAACATGTCCTCATTGTTATAGCAATTAGTCCAGTTGAATTAGACCAAAAAATTAGGTTGGTTGGTTGGCGTTGTTCCAAAAAATTAGGTTTATTTGCATTAAATAATGAAATGTGATTTTTTTTTTTCCAGCTACGTGTAGGAGAAGGTTGAGTATATCTCTTTTTCTAATTAAGACCTCTCAATTACAGGTCCCACAGTGTTGTGTTAGAGTATATTTACAAAATAGAGAATAATATTTTATAATATGTTTATGAATGAAAATAATAAAAAATAAATGTATAACTAGATAATTTTTTATTTACAATATTACAGTCAAATATAATTATTTGCACGTCTAAAATGGTTGTTTTTATGATCGATTATTGTAAACAAATTTTTTCGAGGAATGATTTTTACAAATAAAATGTAGATATCACCTGGCTGCCCCCTCCTCATCTCCATCACTACCCTCAACATAGGTTTCTGTAACATGATTTTTTATTTCCTCTTCACTCAATTCCAAATTTTTATTCGATTGTCCGGTTCTTTTCTCTATTTCGTATAGTTCTGCTAAATTCAAGGAATATATTCCAATTTTACAGGTTTGCACCTAATAAAAACATTCTAAATAATCAATACTCCGCTATAAACAAAAGTATAAATGCAAAATAATCCTACCGGCCGGCTAGAAAGGTGACAACAATAAATTTAGCGTATGAAAGTAAATATAAACTTAACTTATTTTTAAACCTTTTAACAGAAATAAATCTTTTATGAAACTATAATTATTATTAACGAGTGTCACAGACTTTTTTTTTATGGAAAAATGGAATCATTAGAGATCGTATCCATGAAAAAATATAAGAAAATGTGATTGTTTACATTGTCTTCCAGTGCCAGTTACAAAAAGATGGTGGTGGTAATTTTCTTTTGATATCTCTTATTTCAATTTCATAATCAGTAGCGATGTCCGGAAGAACAAATTTTGGGGTCTATCATTTAGTGGGGTCTATCAACGCAATCCGGAAAGGTTTTCTCAACAGAAGGGAGGTGACGAAGAAGACCAAGATATCCGTCTACAAGTCTACGTTCCTGCCCATCCTATCTTACTCCTCCAAATCATGGACCCTTACCTCAAAACACAAAGGGCAGATCCAGACAATGGAAATGAGATACCTAAGAAAGGTTGAAGGAAGGACCAGGAGAGATAGGATCCGTAACCCCACAATAAGATCGAACCTCGAGGTACAGGCGGTAGAAACTACTCTTGAAGAAAATAAATTAAGATGGTTTGGGCACCTCCTGAGGATGAGCACGGAGAGAACGGCCAGGATAACGTATGAGACGAGAGTAGAAGAAAGAAGACCAAGAGGAAGACCACGGATCACCTGGGAGGAAGGCGTGCGGGAGGCGTTCAGGAAGCGAGGGCTGGACTGGAGCAGGAGGAGAGAATTCGTTCAAGAAAGGGACACTTGGGTCAAGCTCTACAGAGGGAATCCCACACTGCACAGCGGTAGAGAGGGACAGATTATGATGATGATGATGATGATGATCATTTAATGAAATTTTCTTCAAGCAGCGAATGTTGAACGTGAACGAATCTACTTTTTCTTTGATCAAAGCTATAAAATTCTTTACAACACAAAACATAGCTACCGACATATATTTCTTCATCTTCAATTTCCGTACCTTGTTCATAATCATTCATCAATTCATCCAAAAAATTACAATCTTCACTTGATGGATCAGCCAAGATCACATTTGTGAAATCACCATCTTCCCTAGTTGAATAGTTTCTTATAAATAGTGAGTAGCGAGTTTTCTCCTCTTAAAAAAAAAGGTTATACGAATAGTAGATAACCAAATGTAGGCATTTTATATCACGCGGAGTGCCTACAAATTTTTCCGCATTATTTATAATTGAAATAATGAATTGAATGAATGAGAAAAATCTGTTGTACCTGTAGACCCTTTAACCATCTGTCCACAGGTTCAGTTGGCAATGGTGTCCACAGGTACAACTGAACGCCATGTTGTGCGGAAAACTCTAATTCACAAAACCCGCAAGTGATAACTGATATGAAAACATATGAAGTTATGATATATTTATTGGACAACCCAATGATGTATTACTGCCTAGAAAATTTCTAAGTGTAGGCCTTCAAAAATTTAAAATCACTGGTTGGATTTGTCAGGATTTGGAAGAAAAAAACTTTAAAATAATAATTTCTACTAAAATGTTGATCTGAAAATCTTAAAAACACAAGTGCAACTGCAGGGAGATGCGTGCATTACTACCAATTTAACAATTTCAATTTCCCTCCTCCCACTCTCTTTATTAAAAATATCCACTGGTAAAACTGTGCTTTAGGTACAGCACCTTCCCCTATATGTAAAACATTAGGTAAGGCCTGCAACTCAGGGTAGAGCCTCCAGGTCTATGGAATTCACACATATTTTGGTTTTTTATGTTGTAAGTTTGGGGATCCCCAGCGAGGCGTACTATAGCTGTAGAATCGCTAAATAATTGTTCGTACACGTCACTAAAAATGTATACCTTAGAATATATTCAGGAAAACCCCAGGGGTCAGAGGGTATAGCTATACAATTTGGGTATACCATTAGTCCTGATAGTCCAGCCAAACTAAACTTAAAACGCTGTGCTATAAATCATATTGTTCATATTCATTGTTTTTTTTGTTTTATTATATTTATTGAAATTAAAAACTGTACAAAATATATCCATCAAGTAAATGTGTTATATATAGGAAATGATAACTATTACTTGATATCTAAAACTTGAAAAGAACTACTCACCAGTAGCACTTCAATAAATATTCTGCACTAGAAGGTCTCTGGGCCATCTTCTTTTCAAATGCCTCGGAGGATTATCGGGAACGTTGTGGGAAAGCAAGTTAAGAAATTAGAAGATTTTGATTAGTTATAGAGCTTACTATGAAAGGATAGATATTTGAGCGAAATCAACAACTTATGGAACATTGAGATTTTTATGGATAAGTTTATTGGTGACAACGTAGGGACATTGAGGATGTTTTGAAATATTTTGGATTGTAAAGATTGGATAAGAGATGAATTGGATGGTTTAGTGGAGCCCCCATGCTCAACTCCGTATAAATAGGTCTCTAGGATTTAGGACGAAGGGATATATATTCATTGTTATGAACCAAATATGTTTTTAAGTGCGTTACTGCAAAGTAAATACTTGTTTGAAAAATAACAAATGAAATTTTCCACGTAATTTGTATACTTTGATTTTGTATCAAACCTTCGTATTCGGATAATTTATAGTTTTTTATACATAAGTGGAAAACTAAAACAAGTTGAAATTTTTTAGTTTATTTAGTACTGTATACCTTTCACGTGATTAAACAAATTTAAAACTCCAATTGGGCACTCCAAAAAAAATAAAAAATAAAAAATAAAAATAGCAAATATATAATGCTGTTCAGTAAAACATCTCCATACTTTAGTTCCGAAACTGGTTGTGCTGATTAGTGAATAACCTTGGGGGTAGGAACAATACTTTTCACAAACTGCGTATTAACAGTTTCATTCTCATATTAGGTTTATAAGATCTTTCTTTTTAAACTATGAAAGAGTACACCGATACTCACGACATTCTGTTAAGACCGCAATGTCCTATTAGTTGATTGTTTTGGTAAATGAGACTATTGATGATATATGAGACATATATATATATATATATATATATATATATTACAATTTATTGTGTTATATATAATAGACTAATGACACTAATTAAAACTATATTCTATTGACTATTCGTATATAGGATGTGGTTCGTGGGTGTTACCTTGAGTCAAATATTAAAATAAGTTTGCGATTAATTACTAATTTAGAAAGTTGGGGGGGAGGGGGGGAGAGTAGAACATGTCAATTAGTTTAGGAGTGATACATATCAGATTAACTAGGTACATAAATTGTCTTCTATTACCATATTTCCGTATCGCCTGGGAGCAAAGTAATGTGGAAAATGTAATATACTCTCTGATTACTTCCTATTGCGTTAGAAAATAGTTTTACATAATTAACAGTATCTGCTGATAAATATTTTTTATCAGTGGCTGAAATTCTTTACTATTTTCCTGCTTCTTCTTATCAAACATTTAGTTAATTTTTTCTGATTGGGCTGTTGTTTGTTTTTGTCTGTAGGTGACCGCTTTTTTTTAGAATTACACAGTAACTGTAGGTGTTCTTCGCAACAGATGAATGTAATTAGTATTAATTTTTTTTCTGATTTATTTTTTTATTAGTTTGGTAATTTAAAACAAATCCCATCAAATAACCTTTACCCTTCGCTGTAAACCTACGACTTCCTGTCCTACAGTATCCTTTAATGATATTCCACTGATCCCTGTTGAACGGATCCGCTACTTAGGACTCCATTTGGACAAACGTCTAACTTAAAATCCACATACAAGACTAAAACCAAAAGAAACTGCTCTTCGTTACAGACTGCTTCAACATTTACTAGACAAACGTTCTAAGCTCCCAATTAATTACAAAAGACTTATTTACATGACTGTGATTAGACCTATTGGATTAGGAGTTGAGCTTTGGAGCTCCACTAAACCATCCAACTCATCTCGTATCCAATTCTTACAATCCAAAATCCTTCGAAAATTCCTCAATGCTCCTTAAATTGTGACCTATCAACTTATCGATAAAGATCTTAATGTTCTATTTGTTGCTGATTTACCCCAAACCAGAATCCTATCTTTTCATAGTAAGCTCCATAACCACTCAAATCCACTAGTTTCTCAACTTGCTCCCCACCCCATTCCCGATAATCCTCCGAGGTGTCTGAAAAGAAGATGGCCTAGAGACCTTTTAGTGTAGATTTTATTGAAGTGCTACGGTTGAGTAGTACTTTTCAAGTTTTGACATGTTATTGTAATCATTATTAACACATTTACTTTAAGTATATATTTGTTCAGTTGTAAATTTCAATAAATTTATGTATAAAAAAAATTAACAAAAAAAACTCCTTAAATTATACCTATCTATTCAAGAAAAAATAAGATAAACAGGTGACTATGTAATCAATCAGTAACAAATTCTTTCCAATTAAATTAAATTAATTTATTTTTTTATTTCTGGAACCTTTGATGATCCCATATCATAATATTATATTTATTACCTTCTTACTTGAAGTAAATCTTAAAATGAGTTTAAAAAAAAAAAAAAAATAAAATAAAAAAATAGCAAAACAAGATAGCAATTGAAATGAAACTGAATAACAAAAAAATTAATAAAATGAAAGTTAATTCAAAATAATGTCTAAATTATCTTGGATTATTAATAAAATAATAGAAGCAGAAATAGTTGTGTACAAGTAGATTAGCAATTTGTAAAGAATAGTGAACAATGTTATATTCCATGGCTATTTAATTGTGTAAAAACAGTAAAAGTACATAAGAATATCTAAAAAAGAACATTAACACGGCATTAGTTTCATAACACTGCAATAAAGTCAACCAAAGTATTATGTTATCTAACCCATGGATTCAAGAAAGCTGCTTTAAAAAACATGCACGTACAAATACTCCAAAAGTAGCATCATTTTACAAACCATACGTATTTGACTTTTCATCTTCGTAGCAAAATTCTTCGTATGCCGTTTCCAACAAACTACATTTAAGATTCCATTGATATCCAATCATCGGTTATAAATTTCTGCAAGAGTATGAAATCCATTATTTTTTTTGGAACTAAGAAGACAATGTTAACAGATCGAAAGTTTACAATATGACATTTTGAACGACCTGCCGCTTGGTACTCGTGATCCGAGATATGTAGGCGTAGAACTTAAGATCACGGAACGTACATAAATATACTTGGTAAAGTTCAGGTGTTCTGAAGCTCAGAACGAAATGTCGTGACAGATTTGTAGGAGTATAAGGTTTCAAAATGCCACTTTGAAATTTTGAAGTACATGAAATAAATGTAAATATTTATTGCGGATAAAGATCGAAAACATCCAGTTCTGCCTTTTCAAAAATTGAAGCTAGTATTAAAAGAACTTTTTGCACGTGAAACTAGAATTTTGATAGAGCAACTTTGTTTAAACATCGTCTCAAAGTCAAATTTATATTCATAAAATTGTTGTATTATGCAAAGGCTTGAAGTGTTTCTCCTCGAGAAATATGCCTAGTGGAATGATCAAGTTAGTAAAGATTATCACATGAACGTTTGCATGTTTATTGATTTTTTTTTTCATTTCAAAATACGTGACATTTTAAGAATAAAAGCAAAACATTTTGAAATATATATTTTATTTTCATTTAACTCGATTTTTTCCTGGGGATATAGCTCAAATTCGATTTCATCATACAAAAATCAGTTAAATTTTTTTTTCCTGGATCCATTATTTTTTCATTAAATAAACTAGTATCGAATTAGTTCTGACCGCTTTGAAGTATTTACTTACTGAGAGTGTGTTCTGCAGTTTATGACAAATGAGGGCATCTCTACCACTATGCATTTCTGTATATTTATGTATTCTGCATTGAAGTTTTTGGATAGCTGTTTTATAATTGAACCAACTCATGTAACTATGTAGTTTTCTAATCCTCAGTTGTAATCGTATTTCTAATAAGTTCATACTGATCTAATTTATACTAACGCTTCTGTTCTTATTATTGGTCAAAATTTTGCATTATGGTTCAGATTTTTTGTTTTGTATATGACTCGACGAAATCCCCGTTATCAAAGAAAACGTTTTTTGGAGTAAAATGTACAATATTTTTTTTTTTTCAAAAAGCACTCGCTGAGAACACTTACTTTTATCGAGGTAGATTCCATTCATAAATTGACTTTGAGTGGGTATCTGAACTGATACTTTCAAGGGTAGTGCTGTTAATATGTTTTGGTTGTATAAATAAATGTAAGAGTTAAGTAGTTACTGTTTTTTTTTCTTTGTTATATTTTTATTTAAAATGATACTACGATAACATAAGTGACTTACTTTCATGAGAGCTACTACATGCCACTATGTAGAACATTAAAAAACAAAACCATTTGGACGCCGGAGGAAACCGCAACTTTTTTGTAGTAGAGCCATGAAAGTGGGGAAATCCCGAATAAAATAGCGAGTTTTCATACAATATCACTTATGCAAAAACGGTTCACATCTCCTTCCCGCACAGAAACTGGTTTAGATCTTTAACTACAGGGAATAAGTTGTTAAGATGAAAAATCACAAAAATGATTCCTAAAAAACAAATAATAAAATAAAATCTTTAGTGGAGAATGTTGGGAGGAAGGTAAGTTACAACTATTTAATATCCTAACCCTGATATGTATCATTTGACGGTTATTGAGCTATAAGTACAGCAATAGATGAACGTTTGACTGGATGCCAACTAAAGTAAGCTACTTCAGAATCAATTAAGCAACACTAGACAAACAGAGAACATCTCATCCTCAGAACTAAAAGTCTGGAAACTAAAAACTAAAACTCAACTTAATTACCGCCGATAAACTTGGGAATGTTTATGATAAGTTGACAAAATCCAAAACAGTGATTTTATTTTTCTTCTTCTTTTTTTTCTTTTTTTTTAGAATTCTTAGCATTTTAATTTCATGAACCGTACGCAGAAAACCCTTGATGTTTTTAAGAACAGTTGAGGCGTTTATAAGTACAGTAACGTTTTAGGTAATTACTATGTTATGATTCAGTAAGAATAAAAAATAAAAAAATAACACAATTAATCTACTTTTTGTTTAATAGTTAACTAGTTTGGTAGGCAGTATTTCAGGAGATAACGAAGAGACAATTAGGTTAAAAAAAAAAAAAAAAAAAAAATTAAAATTGACTGGTTTCAAATCTACTTAATAAAATATAAACTAGGAAAATTGCATATTATTCTAATACATAACAATGTTGCTATGATTCATTCCATATCTAATCATTACAATAAAAAATCCTTTGAAATTAATATTATCAATGCTCCTTACCTCATCACAAATAAACTTATACATGATGACCTTAATGTTCCACATGTTGCTTATTATGAAACCAGATCTTTAGTCTTTCATGATAAACTCAAAAAATATTCAAATCCAGTAGTCTCTCAACTTGCTTCCCTGTCGTTTTTTTATAACACTGAGGTGTCTGAAAAGAAGATTGCCTAGAGGCCTTTTAATGAAAACTTAAAAACTTAAGAACGATAATGTTTTTAATAATTTATTAGAAAGATGTGCTGAGTAATTAAATCAGGGATTAGTAGCTTTTTTTTTTATTATCATGACCCTTTCAATGTACTCTCAGCATATTTATTTATTTTTATGTAGATGAATGCATATTTTTAAAGTCTCGCAGCACATGTAGTTTTATTTTGTCATAATTTATTGAGATTCCTTTAAAATAAGAATAAATGTTTAGAAGTGAAAAAATACATTAGAAAATTAATTTTTTTTTTTTTCAAAAACAGGATTTCGCATTTATATGTAATAAGTATTTAAAATTGATAATCCAAATACTGTAATTTGATCATTAGTTACTTACGGTAATTCAAGTTAGTTGTAAGCGTAGTAACAGAATCACTCCGTCCGTTATACCCGAGAGAAGTCCTTGCAACACTCGGTCAAACTAAGGTTTAAGTTTGAAATTTAATAAGGGGAAGGTAAGATATACCTTTTATCTTTTGGAAAGGTCTCGCTGAAACTAAGTATAATAGTTCAGGGTTGATCTATTGTTACTACTTCTAGTTTATCTCTGTAGATAAAAGACCTTCAAATAAATATTGTTATAAATAATGAATCTCTGAAATGACGAAGGCTATCTTAAATAGAAACTAATATCATGAGAAAATTAAACTACCATAAATTACAATCTATAAATGGTTCCTTTCTAATGAAATGCCAAAGGAGGATCACAAAGTGTTGAGGTTAATTCAAGCGTTAAAGGCTTTTGCAACATTGCTAATTATTTGAAGATTACCTTTCTAAAGTTTATATTACAATTGGATATCCACATGTATTTTATTATTTTACAAATATCTTTACGAAAAACCTAACTGAAGGCAAGATAGATGGAAGATTTTGAATTATAAATATCATTAAAAAATATTTTAAGGGATCGTTCAGGGGAAAAAAAGAAGCAAAGAAGTTCAAAACCGTTTTCAAAATAAAAAATTTGAGAAAAAATACATGATAGTTTCAAACCAACATGGTGGGTCTTAAAGTAATAAGAAAATGAATAGAACTGGAGTATTGTTCAGAAGTAAGGTAAGATATTTAACAGTGACTTTAAGAAGGAAAATTGGTCAGATTACAGCGATTTTACTAAATGATACAAAGTATACAATTCATCTATTCATAAGTGGTAAAGAATATGGTAAAATCTGTAATTCTAACGAAAAAAAATGTAATAAATTTAACATTATTTATTTCACTTTTCTCCTGCTTACTTAGGAAGTATATTTCTTGACGGAATTTCATGCTTTTAATCCTCATCGACAAACATAGATTATCTATACTATTATGTAAAAGGTACCCAAGCCATGTTTCGTTTGGGATCTCTAACCGCGAAAACCAATGAACCAATCTTTACCAAATTTTAACTGCACCATCTTTATAGTTCAAGGGAGGTTTAGCAATAATAAAATGTAATGATTTTTAATTAAATTATTACTAAAAATGCAAAAAAATATGTGGATTCCAGTGAAGTGATGGTGAGCACCAATCTGCAAGAAAGGCTACAATGTTACGGTGTTGTGTAGAGCTTGAAATTGATAATAAAATATACTTATTTTCAATTGTTATTTAAAAATACATAAACATGTGGTTTCTAGTTAAGTTTAGAAATCAACAGAAATATCGCTAATGGTCCAGTAAATATTCTCTATCAACCTGGATTGCTAAATTATTCATTAAAATTGAAAAATTCTATTATCTACTTTTTCTATTCAAATTATTAAAATTTTCAATTAAAGTTTCTTTTGCTATTTCAATTAACAATAAAGTTGTAGTGGATCTTTAATGCAGATATGCTTATTAAAAACAAGTGGTATGTTGGAGATACGTGTGCCCTTCCTTGTTGGTCTAGGAAGCGCCCCTAACGTAGGAATAATGAAAAAAATGATGATGAATAGACATTAAGACAGAGAAAAGAGGGAGAAAGGAAGGCTCAGGTTGCGATGTAGAGAAGAAATTGAGGCGAACCTGAAGACACTTTGGTGAGGGGAGTCGGCAGAGAGCTGCCGGGGAGTGAAATAAATTTAGGGAGAACGTGGATGAGGCCCAAGTTTCTTCGTGGAACGTGTTATATAAAGTTGTTATATAAATATTTACAAATTAACTATAATAAGTAATAATTGTAATACATCATAAATGTTATCCTATTTAGTTTTTAGTTTATAGTTTGCATTCACATGATTCGAAATATATACTGTATTTTTGAAAGAAATCTGTAAACCCTTTTTAGATGCAATTTCTTGTAATTTTTCAATATAAATTATCAAGAGATCACGACAATTGCTATATTAAAAATTGCAAGAAATTCTAAAACAGGTTTACAGATTTCTTTCGAAAATACAGTATATATGGCAACTCATATGAATGAAAACCAAATCTAAATATGGTAACATTAAAAGGGTACATAAGTTTTAATACCTAGGTAAAATAATTCAATGTAATGGTTTAGACAAAGCAGCAAATCTCGCAAGAGCCATCAAAATGGAATTTGCCTTTCAGACAACTAAAGATATATATAATTTCTATTGAAACTGCGTCATTATAAAACAGTTGTTCGTCCTGAAAGCTTATATGCCTCTGAATGTTTGTTTCTCAACAGAAAAGGAGAAGTTGAAAATATTGAAAAGCAGAGAAAAATATTAAGGAAAATATTGGGACCAAGAAAGACTGAAGAAGGCTTTAAACCAAAAAGTAATACGGGAATATTTCAAAATATTGAACATTAAGTGATGCAATGGGGAAACGCAGATTGACATTCTATGGACATTTAATGAGAATGTATGGGAAAAGTCAGTCTTCTCTCATACATTCTCATTAAGTGTATGAGATTTAAACAAAATTTTGAGAAATTTAAAGAAAATTTTCAAATACAGCCTCCAAAACAGAAAATTGATTAAAAAAGAAGATATGATAAAGGGAATTATACAAGGTGATTCAATGTGGGACAGAGGCAAATTTTTTGGCAGCAGTCAACAAGATCAAATTTCTATAGATAGTTAAAACACAAATTAATAGATAGTGGTCAGATGAACGGAAAACTTCAAGCAGAGGTGATGAAGAAATATTGGAAAGAACGTAAGAGTAAGGAATGAATTGTTGAACGTGGTCCACAGATGGCCGAACTCGAAAGAATAATAAGAATTGTAAATTACGATGCTTCAAATAGACATAAACTAAACCTACACAAGAACATTTTATACATTGAATTTTATACAAAATACATTCAATAATTATACGTAGAAGGCTTATTTAACAAGAAAAAATGTCTTTGATACTGTGGCCCATTTTTATATCAAATAAAAAACATCTATTTTTTAAATTTATTTCACTCTTACCCAAATATGTACATCAATCCATCTTTTGTATTTGTAGCTTTAGCTCCATTGTTATTTTAATATCAAATAATTAACATTATATATGTAGTAACTTTGTAGAAACATTACCTACTTAAAAATTTACACCATAACTGAATCGGTCAGAGCAGAAACAACGTAGGTCACAAATTACAAAAAGCATAAGTCCGCATTAAATTTTAAATTTTCCTAAGCCCAATTGGTATAGAAATTAGATAATTTTTGTACGATTAGCACTATAAATGGATGTTATAACAGAATAAAAAAAACAGTTCAATATTAGAAAATTTGGAGTTGTATGCTTTTTTCTCTGTATCATAAAAGTATAAAAAATCGGAATTCGTTGCTTTTGCACTCACCGATTCATTTTCAAAGTTTTTTTATTATTAGTGTAATAAACTAATTGTAAATAGTTTAAAAGGATTAAAATAGGTTGGTTATTGATCATAAACTATGCAAGGATGTTGGTAAACTAGGGTTTCTCAACATGACCAGACAGACAGACAAGCGAAACTAGTCTACTGTGCCCTACCTGCTTATTCCTAAGTAAATAGTTACTGGACCTTTCGACTTAACGGTTCGATAAATAATGTCCCTATAAGGAATCCATTTCTCGTCCTTGATAATCGATATGGCCGCTATAACTGTAAAATTCCATTGATACGGTCGAAGGATGACAGAATGAGTGTGAAAAACCAAGGGGCAGCTCATGAATAGCTTTCGCATTTCGTAACATGTCAGTTTGTGAATAGGCGATCATTTACCACGGTCAGTGGTTTTCGGAATTGGTTTAAATGAATTATATTGCCCACTGCGATAAGTGTTAAGGTGGCTGATTCAAGGTATATATATATATATATATATATATATATATATATATATATATATATATATATATATATATAATTATTTTTTTTCTTTTTCTCTTCCATAGTAACCATATCAAGCATTCCTCAATTATGTCTTTCTTTGAAATAAAATAATTTTATTAATACCCACCAACCACGGGTAGTGCCAATTTTATTTACCAGTACATATGTTCTGGTAGTACACATCTGCATAACTATCGAGGATCTTATAATATCCAAAGGATGATTTTTCTTCTTTTCCGTTGTCATTTTTTTTTTACGTACGAGTAATCTACAATAGAATATATTCCTGTATTAGGTCTTTCTTGAACATAAAAGAATTCTTATGAAATTTCGAGAAGGAATATACTCGTGGCTGCTCGTTTTATAGATAATTTGATACCTGGGACTATATTTAGATTGGAGTTCCCGTTATTTATCTTTTTCCAGCAGGCGGTATTTTCAGGTAAGATAACCCTTTGCAATTTTTCCTCCTTCTGCCTACACCACAGTTTTTGAAGATATTTCAAAAGAATTTCGATGACAGGAAGAGGAAGAACCTTTTTTTTAACGAAAGTGACAAAGAATCGAAGATCAGAAAATCGCATTCAAGCCACACCTACGTCTAGCTTTTGAGGCAATGGGCGACAAAATAAAGAGAATTCGGAAGGAAGCAGCTCGG
Source organism: Euschistus heros (assembly GCA_003667255.2). Classification (NCBI taxonomy): domain Eukaryota; kingdom Metazoa; phylum Arthropoda; class Insecta; order Hemiptera; family Pentatomidae; genus Euschistus; species Euschistus heros. Next base: position 539,378 of record RCWM02000076.1, read on the forward strand.
TATCAACAAAACCAAGTTTTCTTTGCTCAGGTAATGATAATAAATATTTTTACCAAGAGAGTAATAAAGATTCAACAGCAACAAAAAAACACGTATGTGTAAGTTGTGTGGAGGATTCCTAAATAATAAAAAAATAAAATAAGATAATGAAAATATAATTTTTAAAATATAAAATGATAAATGTATTTATAAAATGTAAATAACATTTAAGCATTGAAATGAAAATATAATTTCTTAGACCTCGCACATCCACTTACAAAATCAAGGGTAGGCAGGTTTTTACAGTGTTTTTTAAAAAAATTAAGTCTTTGTTTTGTGTTTAGCTCTTATATATATTCAATGACTTTCAGAACTCTGTTTATTGTTGAAGCAGTTTATTGCTAAACGATACTGTTCTTCGAGCTTTGTGTGTGTGTGTGTGTGTGTGTGTGTGTGTGTGTGTGTGTGTATGTATGTACGTAAGGTAATATTCATATTCAATTCTGAATAAAATAGCATATTATAACAACTTGAGAAATTAAACAAAAACAGTAGATGAGGAAGAAAACAACCTTGGATGAATATGGAAAAAAAAATCATGATTAGTATTATTAAAAAAAAAAAAAAGTTTTACATCCCTAATCTCTATTACGTATTTTCGAAAGTGATTTGAATAATGAGGAAAACTGCTGAATAAATTTTCAACCTCGTAACTTCCACCAAAATCTCCATCGTAACATCCGTTTCGAAGTTTCGGCCAATAATAAAATTTGAGGGAAGAATGTATTCAAAACTATTTGATTAGGATTGATGAATTAATTGCCACTTCTATTGGGATTATTTTATTAGAAAACTAGTTTCGAATGATAAATATTCATCTCATTTCTCAAGAGGTCTAAGAGATAGCTAAGAAGTTATATGTACAAACATATATACATATATACTGTATCCATAGGCGTGCGCACGGGGGTTGCCACCCCCTAACGAACTGGACACAGGTACTCCATAGAACCACTAACTGAATTGGAATGTACGATTAAAATTTGAAATAAAGTAAATTAAATAGAATAAAACTAATCTAAACAAACCAAACTACTATAAAATAGAAAACTAAAATAATATAAGATAATAAGTCAAAAATTGAATTCAAAAACTTTAATCTTCGTAGAACGATGAATAAAAGTGGCAATGGAGTTAAAGCACGATAACGTAGCACCCTTCTATAACAAGGGTTATGCTATTAAGCATGCTTATTAAATGCCTGTCTACTACCTATGATTACATCAAATTATTCTAAAGATTCTACCAATTGTTAAACAGATTTAACTAAGCTATTCATTTTAGTGTATGCTTATTTATATTTATTTTCGAGGAGACTCAACCCCCCCCCCCCCATCGTACACCCCTTTTATAATAAGGGCTGCGCACGCCAATGACTGTATTAAAGGAACGTATTAAGAAAATGTTTGGACGAATTATTACTATGACTTGTAAAGGGATTATCCAGTTGTTACGCTTAAATTAACCTTCTTTGTTTTCAGGTCCTTGAGCCATCTTCTTTTCAGACGCCTCGGATTGCTATTAGGAATTTTAGTTTCAGAGTTATGACCATCATTTAATACATGACATTTAGAAATTTATTCGATAAACAGTGTATTTTTACAATTAGTTAAAAAATACAAAAAAAAAAACAACCAAAAAAAAAACGTATTATTCTGAAATGTTGTAATGATCTAGTCGGAATAAAAAAATAATCACCGCACGCTACAAAAAAAAAAAAAAAAAAAAATTACTGACGGCAATTAAAAGGAGAAGCTCTCTTTTCATACTGAAAAGTATGGTTTTAGAAAACTCCATCTGTATAAGTTTAGGGCCACATCCTCAGTGAAGTGAATGTACCTAGAGGTGGTCTTTCTGTGCTGTACATTTTCCCAGGGGTTGGGACAAAATCATCCTCTGAGAATTCTCGCTGGTTAAGATTGCATCCTATTTCTGGACCGAGACGGAGGAACCTTATCGATATCCCTATCTATATTCTTGGTAATTGTGACGTTGATTTTACAATAAAAATAAACATATCACAACTTCTGACTTATTGGATTTTACCGCGACTGATTTCCTCTGACGTAGGTAACTCCTAGTAGGTCATGATTCTCTGAAGGGAATACTTGTAATATTAACCCAACAAACATCTTTATGGTACTTGAAAATGGAAATGGTTTTTCCGATTTTAACGGACTCCTTAACCCTTTAGTGCATGATTTTTTCTTTTTCATTCTAATAAATTTTTTTGAATATGTTTTGGTCAGGTTATTAACAGAAAAATACTGAAAATTTTTTTTTCACCTACAAACGATTTTAATTAATAATATACATTAGGTTGCACATAACTAAAAAGTGATTTATCGCCATAATAAAAAACAAAAATTTTATCCTCATTGATATTTTACAAACTACATATCTAGGGTAAAACCACAGAAACTTTATTTAATAAAAAAAACACAATGGATGTTATAAAAAGAAATAAGAACACTTTACTGGAAGGAAGGAGGAGTGTCCACAACTGAGGACTTGAAGATGTAAGTGACAATTAGAGACATGTCTGGTCCAGTTTGGGCATGCAAAGTCCTCTTATGCCTAGAGGGATGATGTAGCATCTCTACAACAAGATTTAGTTCCAGAAAACGCAAAGAGAGTTCGCTGCCATAAGTATAAATATAATGTTGCAGATATGCTACACTATGCACTAGAGGGTTAAGCTGATCAAAAATATCTTACAAAGACCTGTGAATATACTTTTTTTAAATATAAATTAGATGAAATAATTATTTATACTGAAACTCTTACAAAATAACTCGACAGTTTGATAGTGTAGCAGTGTTTTACATCGAAATGGATAGATTTTTGAGATATTTACAAAGCTAATGATAATTTCTTTTTAAAATCTAAGTTATGGATTTGAGTTTAGGATCTCCAATGAAAAAATCTAATTTATCTCGTATTTAATCCTTGCAATCCTAAATCCTTCATGCTCCTTACTTTGTCAAAAATAACCTTATCCATAAAGACCTTAATGGTCCATATGTTGCTGATTTCGCCTGAAATAGATACCTGTCTTTTCATAGGAAACTCCAGTACTATTAAAATCGACTAGTATCTTAACCCTTTAACAGGTAGGCCGTGAACCTCGGAATACATTTCTTCTTTTTTTCCCCTTTGAATAGCTATAGCCAAGCTAGACCGCACTCATGTATCATTAAAATCAAGGTTAAATAAATGATATTAGACGATAATGAGTAGGATAATGCATCGGACATTACGTCATTTATTGAGCAAAAGGCATTAAATATGTGTATCCTCCAGGATACATCGCCTGTAAAAGGGTTAACTTTCTTCCCATTTTATTCCTGACCACACTCTTAGGTGTCTGAAAAAAAAATGGCCTTAGGACAATCTCATTGAAGTGATACCAGTGATTAGTTGCTTCACAAGCAATTGTCATGTAATTATCACATTTACGGGCTATTATTAGATAAACACATAGTTGGACTATTATCATTCATTTTTCTAACTACAATTTCATGAAAGTAGGAAATTTGAGAAGATTAGTGAAGGATTTTAAATTGTAATTTAAGGTAGCAATCTATGAAAGCAAGTAAAGGGGAAAAAACTTCTTCAGTCTTAGTTTTACATTAAAAACTTGTATAAAGTTTTTAAAAAAATTTGATTTGAACTTGAATTTACACCATTTCAAAATGTAAACAAGCTGCACTTTACCATGTTGGAGGAAAGGATGTATCAACTATTAAGTCCATTAATCTGATGTTTGGAATAATTATTTATTTATATCCAATACCTAATAAATAACACACATTTTAAATAAATAATGACCCAGGGGACATATGTAAGCAAAATTCTAAGACAAAATCGTATCCTTTTTATTTAGGTAATAAAATAAAACATATCGACCATCGATTTAACGCAACATTATAAACAACTTTAATTTTATTTTATTTTTTCAAAAATAACTAATTACAGAAATATTCAGTTATTCTTGTTTTTGTTAAAACTGATATAACAAAGGGGAAATAGTAAATGTATTTGCTGGCATATAAAATCTGTATATTCCGAAACGATAAAACCCTTTACAATGTTTTTTCGAAGTAATTTAAATTGCAAACTAGTAAAACCTGCAATTCGGGACAACAATAGAAAAAATTCTTTGGTCTGATTGAAAAACTATTAGCGTAGAATTGTTCACGATATTCTGTGGCTTATTATAAAAGAGCAAGAAAACATTTATATCCATGGTATGCTTGTTTGATATGGTAATGTCTTTTTTTTTTTTTTGCATCATTCAACGTTAATTAGAAACTTTGACAAAACAAAGAAAACACATATTTTGCGTTTTAAAGAATTAAAAAAAAAAATATTAATAAAAATAAATAAATAAAGTATATTCAAAACTAGAAAGTTTTCTGTAAAAAAAACTCAGTAAAAAAGAATGAGATTTTTGGTCTTTGATCATTTGGAACTAAAATAACAACGTTAATAAAAACAAAAAAATAAACAAATAATTTATATGAACACAGGTTAATCTAACAACAGATCTCTAGGCCGACGAATTTACGTACGGTTGTACGGTGTAGAATAGTGGGGATGAAGAAATGTCGTTTATATGATGAAACAATTTTATAATTGAGTAAATATGTTATATATTAATACAACAATTTTTATATTAAAATGTAAAAATTGTTGTATTTTTTGTTAATGTAATTCTGTACAAATGTTATGTGCAAATAATTGTTTGTTATGTTTAAAATGCACCATGGTGTTACATATCATATATTACTTATCATATCATTGCTTGAAGCATTATTCCAAATAGTTTAGAAATGTTATAAATTATTTTTTGGTTTTGTAAGTCTAGCTATGATTACTTATGCAGTAAATATGTCAGTAATAAGTAGCATTGCCAAAGTAGTTGTCAAGTAGTTCAAGTTTCTTATAACTAATCCAAGCTTCTATGGTCTAGATACAATTTTTTTTTTTTTTTTTTTTTTTTTTTTTTTTTTTTTTTTTTTTTTTTTTTTTTTTTGCCACTGTCTTATTGTACAGTTAACTTTTGGACAGTCATTTTCCTTCAGCATCAACATCGTGCGATTTGTTTTATGAGGCATTGGTCTGATGTGCTACCTTTCAAATGATTTCTCTAAGATGTATCGGTAATCTTGGATAGATAAGGATGAAACCGTGGGATCATTGTGTGAAAAAAGTAGCGGTTATCGTCAAAAGTATAATTGGGAAAGGGTATTAAGGAATATTTGCAGTGTACAGATAGAAAAGAAGAGGACCCATACGCTGCCTTGAGGAACACTAGCAGTGTGTGAATAGAGTGAACTGAAAAATGTATCTTCAAATATATAGAATAATCAATTAGAGATAAAAAAAAAAAATTACGAATAAGACTATAATATTTATAAATACAATATTTATATGATGTTCTATTGTAGATCTGTAGGTTAAACAAAGTCGAAAGTTTTTTCAAAATCGAGGAAAATGTCCAAAAAATATGTGCTTTATTTTGGAATGTTACTGCCAAGGTATCGTAAAATATAAATAAGGTAAATCGTAATATAAGCTTAAAAAAAAAAAAAAAAAAAAAAAAAAAAATCATTTTGAAAGATTGCATCGACGTCCAGTGGGAAAATGAAGGGAGTAAGAGTTTCTCCATTCTTTTTGAAATAAAAAATATCTTATGGAAACTGGACCACAAGCTCTCATGATTCAAAAAAGAAGAAGAGGCTATTTGTTGATTACGAACTGAACATGGGATGTTCTCAAAGATATCTATCGTGAAACCTGAAGTAGTACATATATGAAGTATACTGTTTCTTAAAGTTCGTAAAGAAGTAAAATATGGTTTACAATATTCAATATGATACAACTGTGATCAAGTTTTTGTTTTTGTATTTATTTATTTTTTTGGGAGTGGGGCTCTACTTGAATAATAAAGTATTATTCTTTTTTAAAAGCAATATGATACTGAAAATTTCGTCATTATAAATAATGATGTTTTTATGTCAATTTCATGGTAAGATTAAATATCTGTTATTTGTTAATGATGAGTTTTATCTTGAACTGCTAGTCCATAGCTTCAGTTATCTCTTAGCATTAGTGTCCTACAATGTATTTGGACGAGTGATAAATATTTTTATTTTTAATTATAAGTTATTCTTTAAAAAAAACAACATTAATATAGCTTTTAGGTAATCATGAATAATTTAAATACATAAATGGAATATAATCTAAATATGAATATTCCACAAGAGAGTTATTGGATCAAGCTACTGGGCCATCAACATACCAGCTATGCAAGTTTAAAATGTCGTTTATTTCTTAAAATATATACACAGTAATTTAAAAAAAAGTATAATATATTTTATTCAAAGTACTGACCCTCGCTTTCTACACATTTTGTCCATCTCTCGGGCAATATATGGATACCATTCCGAAAGAATGCTTCATCTTTATTTGAAATCCATTCATCGAGCCATTTTCGTACGTTTTCGAAATTGTTGAAGTGTTGCTCCACCAATGAGTGTCCCATCGATGAGAAGAGGTGATAATCAGAAGGCGCCAGGTCAGGTGAATACGGCGGGTGGGGTAGGAGTTCCCAACCAAGCGAAGAAATCGTTTCCTTAGTCAATCTGGCTGAATGTGCAGGAGCGTTATCATGCTGAAGAATGACTTTGGCGTGCCTGTGAGCCCATTCTGGGCGTTTTTCGATCAATGCGTGACTCAAATTGATCATTTGTTGTCGGTAGCACTCGGTATTGACTGTTTTCGCCGGGTTTGAGAAGCTCGTAGTAGACTACTCCCTTCTGATCCCACCACACACACAGCATTGTCTTCTTCCCAAAACGATCCGGTCTTGCACTCGATGTGGATGGTTGTCCTGGCGTTACCCATGATTTTTTTCGTTTGGGATTCTGAAAATAAATCCATTTTTCATCGCCAGTTACAACTCGATGCAAAAAACCCTTTCTTTCGTGGCGTAAAAGCAGCATTTCGCACACAGTTTTTCGTTTTTCCATCTGTCGTTCGTCCAATTCATGTGGAACCCATTTTCCAACCTTTTGAATCTTTCCCATAGCTCTCAGGCGATCGGAAATGGCTTGCCTAGTGACATTCAACTGTTCTGCCATCATTTGTTGGGTTTGGGTATTGTCTTCGTCTAATAAAGATTGCAATTCGAAGTCCTCAAACTTTTTTGGTCGATTTTCTCGTTTTTGATCAGTAACATCAAAATCACCACGTTTGAAACTTTGAAACCAACGTTCACATGTCCTGACGGTTGGAGCAACATCGCCATAAGTCTCAACAAGAATTCGATGACATTCAGATGCCTTTTTCTTTTGATTAAATAAGAAAATCATGACATGCCGCAAATGCTCTTTATTTGGCTTAAAATTAGACATTTTTAACACCAAAGAAAGGTATGATACGTCCACGTAAACGACTTAAAAACAACTGACTTTTGTAAACAAATGACTAACAAACAAAATAGCGTTTAGAGATAAGCAAATCCTTCAATAGGCTAAGAGCGCATTCTATTGGAATTAAAACGACATTTTAAACTTGCATACCTGGTATCGAATCTCAATGAACTACCAAACGGACAGCGAACCATTTAAATAGAATCAATTGGTTCTTGTGGCGCTCTGTTGCTTGTTATCTATCACTATGTTGGGTAATACTTTTGATTTCTTTGAATTCAGCTGCTAGTTTTAAATAGATAGTTTTAAATAGATATAAAAGTTATTTTTTATTTGACTGACGATTATTATTTTGCCAATATTAATAAACAGCGCTTTCATATCTGAATTTTATTATGTATATTTAATACTGTCAAACTAAAATGTAAATTAAGGTCTAATTACAAAAGCAATAATTCTCCCATATTTATTTATTAAAAATCATATGATGTTACATGATTGTCCAATAACAATATTTTATTTCATTATTTGCGACGTTTCATAGTCATTGCCACATTATCAAGCTCTGAAACATGCAAAAACACACATGCATGGCAAATTGCGAATAAGGTATACTATGTGCATCTATATTCGACCATGTACTTTATATAACTAATGAATTACCTTACAAATATCCAAAAATACAAGATCCATTTCCACAATAATCTTTAATCGACTAAAAGTCTTGTCACTGGTATTATGTCAAATCTCAAAATAACGAAAAAATAAAAACTCTATTAGAACTAAAATTTTTGTTCATTTTTCAACCTTCATTATCACTGTCCATTACTGCAATAGGTCCAAAGGTTATCATTTATCCTTTATATCATCATTTATGGACAGTGATAATGAAGGTGGAAATATGAACAAAAATTTTAGTTCTAATAGAGTTTTTATTTTTTCGTTATTTTGAGATTTGACATGATACCAGTGACAAGACTTTTAGTCGATTAAAGATTATTGTGGAAATGGATCTTGTATTTTTGGATATTTGTAAGGTAATTCATTAGTTATATAAAGTACATGGTCGAATATAGATGCACATAGTATACCTTATTCGCAATTTGCCATGCATGTGTGTTTTTGCATGTTTCAGAGCTTGATAATGTGGCAATGACCATGAAACGTCGCAAATAATGAAATAAAATATGATTATTGGACAATCATGTAACATCATATGATTTTTAATAAATAAATATGGGAGAATTATTGCTTTTGTAATTACACCTTAATATTGATTTCTCCTTGGTAATTGATATATTGTATAGTAAAATGTAAATGTTTATGTTTAGAACATCCTGGCACAGCTAAAAAAAAGCTCACAGTCATTTGATTAAGACTTCTCAATTATTTTTTTTTTCATTAATTTATTGATATTAAACTTAAAAAATCTAGGAAATTTGTTGTCATTGATGTCACTCTAGTGAGTGCTCTATATCTAAAGATGACGAGGCCATTTTGTTTTAAAATGTTTTGAGAAATTACCGGGAATCAAATGAGAGACAAGTTGAAGTGGGTTTGGGTGCATTTGTTATTTATTATGAAAGTACAGAAATCAGAAATAAATGTTTAGTGCCAACTCAGCAACATATCGCTCATTCGGTGGAACAATGAGGTAACTGCGAAACTGGGTATAAAGATTACTTAGATTAATGCGTCAGTTCTTCCAATAGCTTGATTCATCGGTAGAAACATTGAATGAGTTGTAGTGTTGCCAATTTAGAAGTTTATATGAATATTATGTATACCTTTAATGTTGGTTGAATGTATTTCATTTCAGTTTCTCGCTTTTCCTGTAAAACTTTATTTTTTAAAGTTGTTTTAACTTCTAACGGATATGTTTACAGCAATGACATATGTAATGAAGACGGACAGACTCAAAATTTCAGACATGTACTTTATGAATGTAAAGCATTTGAAAGACAAAGGTTTGATCTAGTAAAAAATATTATTCTCAAACATGGAACACGGCCAGAGACAGAACAAAATTTGTTCTCTAAATTTAAGACTGACTTACTCACATTTATACGAAAGATCGACTTTGACAAACTAACAAATGATGGGCAGCGAAGGTAGTTTCTTGTTGGCTTTTGTTTTATTTTTGTTTTTTCTTTTCTTTTTTTTTGTTTAAATATTTTTGTTATATTACTACGTTATGCTAAATTAATCATGTTAACTTTTAATAACATTTTAAAACATGTAGTATGCCTGTAAGGCATGAAACATGCTAATATACAAATAAACGGTCCTTATATGGGAATATCATATAAGGAAAAGAAGAAAAAAAAAACAAAAAAAAAACTTCTAACGGATGAGCGATATGGTCATGAAGGATCAGTAGCATTTTTGAAACAGTAAGAATCATCGGAGATTTTACGTTGGATTTTGGATTGGAGAGACTGGTTACACTACTAATGTTGAAATATTAACATACTAACCCTATGGGTCGTGTATTTCTAATATTTTATACAGATTCCATGCACATTAGCATACAACCTACAATTAGTTAAGGAAATATAATATATTCTAACGCATGTTTTTATATATTTACATTGTAGCTAACTTTATGTTTTGAAATATTCTGTGTAGTATGTATAATTTTATTGTAACCTGTTTTTTTTACTGGACGGCATGATTTTGAGAACAGTATAGTCTCGAAACGTTTCCAAAATAAGTAGTTATTTTATTGATTGAACCTTATTGAACACACATATACATATAATATTTATTTTTGTTGCTTATTAGTTATTTCTGAAATAAAAAATCGAATAGAGAATATTGTGGCAAAATTAAAAAGAACTTCTGATAAATATTAAGTTAATATTATACTCTTTAAAAACTAAAATCTATTAATATTCAACTTCACAATCTGTAAGACCATCAAATGTTGCCTTAGTTACTCATATAGGTGAATGTATCGTTAAAGGTTCATAGGTGGTATTTAGAAATATTTCATAGAACTTTGACACTTAGTGATTCATGAATAACATTTAATTTAATTGAATGAGGAAGAAAAATTATTAATGCTGAAAGATTTCAAAAGGTTTTCAAATATTACATATATCGTTTTTTGGTCAGCTAAAGGAAAGGTTTACAGAATAAATTGCACACAGCGAAGTTATACATACATACCTATTAGTCATGTATCTGTGTAGGTTTAGTTTATGTCTATTTGAAGCATCATAATTTACAATTCTTATTATTCTTTCGAGTTCGGCCATCTGTGGACCACGTTCAACAATTCATTCCTTACTCATCCGTTCTTTCCAATATTTCTTCATCACCTCTACTGATGTTTTCTTCTTTCATATTACCACTGTCTATTAATTTGTGTTTTAACCATCTCTGGAAATTTGATCTTGTTGACTGCTGTCCGAAATTTGTCTCTGTCCCACATTGAATTCCAGTTGTATATTTGCTACCATAATAGTATTTATCAAATTATTTAAAAAAAATTTTCCTCTCTTTAATTTTTATTTTCAATAGCCATTGTTTTATTTAATATATATTACAAACCGCCACTCTTGTATGTATTGGATAATGAATAATATATATAGTAAAAAATCCACTCATACAATATTTACAGTTAAATGTCTATTTAAAATAAAGAAATAATATAAAGTTTATAGCTTCATAATAAATATTATGAAAATAATAATTTTGAATTAACTTGTCAATAAGTATTTACGAAATACAAGAATATACTCACACGTTTATTTTTTAATGATTATTATTTTACAGGTTATGGTGGACTCGATGGGCGAGCGCGTAGTGGCGAAGGTTTCTGAGCGCCCGCTACAGAAGGTCATGGGGTTCAAATTCCTTCTCGGAGGGTTAAATTTTATTTCTTGTTAGACCCACGTAATGGTTCTTGACCTTTCCATTTTGGTAACCTGTAGGATAACCCGTCCTTTCTGGGGTATACAGGGTGTCCCAGACATAGTGTAAAAAAAAAAAAGGGTAATACTGCATACTAAACGGGGTAGAATGTCGCAGAAACTAGTTTCATATCTCAATCTGTTGAGGAGATAGAATGTTTTTATTTTTAAAATCTTTATTTTTTCTGAAAAATGGCAGTTTTCTCTACTTTGGTTTAGCGTAGAAGCAAAAGCGATGATATTTTCTTAATCAGCATTAAATTTTCTAAAATATGACATAGGTCTAGTTATTTTGAGTTAGATCAGCAAGAATTTGGGTCCCCCCCCCTAGCTCCCTATAAATAAGATTTTTTTGGGGGGGAGGGAGGGCTTTCCACCTTCACAACTCTTTACCCCTCATGCATATGGACAAGAGATAAAATAACTAATACATTTATTCAATCTAGTAGGTACGTGAAGCAATCAAGTATTTATTCTCTAGCGTGTTTTTTATCAGAAAAACTTCTGTTAGACTCAAAAGATGAAGTGCAATTGTATCATGAGTTACACCACTAAAAAGCTAACTAAATTCTGCAGTTTTTGGGAAATTTGACGGCTTCTAGGACGCTCCAGTGGGGAGTGAGAAATTTTCAAAAAATATTAAAAATTTAAGTTTTAATAAATGTTTTGTGTTTTGCGCGTTAAAAGGCTCTCTAAAAGTGAATTTAAAATAACTAGACCTATGTCATGTTTTAGAAAATTTAATGCTGATTAAGAAAATATCATCGCTTTTGTTTCTGCGCTATACCAAAGTAGAGAAAACTGCCATTTTTCAGAAAAAATAAAGATTTTAAAAATAAAAACAAAAAAAATTCTACATCCTCAAGAGATTGAGATATGAAACTAGTTTCTGCACCATTCTACCCCGTTTAGTTTGCAGTATTACCCAATTTTTTTTTTTTTTTAAACTATGTTTGGGACACACTGTATAATCGCCTTAATCCTAACAAATAAAAAAACCGTTTATTTGAAAATAATTTTACTTAGAAAAATGACCGAAAATAGTTCCATTAAAGAATCAGCAATAATTTGGGTCACTGATAACTGTTTCCAGTACTAAACAATGGAACTCAAGCTCTTCTGTTTCCATTTTACTAAGTTCTATTCCACCATTAACACAAGCTTAATTTGCTTGGAATAAATATAAATAATTAGAAAAAGACTAGTAACAACTCTGGAATTAACCCAGAAAAAGCTCGAAACATAATTAAATATAATCCTCAGAAATATACTATTATTTTTAATGATATGGTCAAATTGATTCAAACATCGTCTCACAGAAGAAGTTTAATCGTTTTCAGGGCTCAGTGTACTAGAGTATACCAAAACATAATAGATTGTTAGGAGGGGCCACATCATTTAAAAACAATTAATAGGGTCAAAAAACATCAAAAATTAAATCAAAACTTTTTTTGTTCAAAAAGATTTATTTAATTTTATAACTATAAAAAATAAAAAAATAACCAAAACAGATAATTTAAATATTTTTGAATATGTATGCTAGCACTGAAAAGGATTAGTAGATAGTATACGAATTCACAAACAATAAAAACATATATCTGTCAGACTTTCCAAATTAAGGTTTCCATAGCTGCTAAATGCTATAGAAAGTACTTAAATACAGACTTTATGGGTGCTTTAAAATACTTTCAACTAACTTGGAGACCTTCATCGCTTTCATTAATTATTTTTTACTTCAAGAAATTACAAACCTATTATGTTAAAACCAACTTAATGTAAATAACAAACAAGCATAAATATGTAGTTTATGCTAATAACTCTTTTGGCTAGAAGCATGTACAGTAAAAATTCAAGAAAAGTATTATAGTTTACCAAACTACAATTTTTTGTTGTTTTTTTTTTTGTGACATGAATTTCCCGTATTCTCAGAAAAATAGGGTAGAAACTATACAGAAAAAAAGGTATTGCTTATTTTTATTTGTAGGAACCTAACATTTCAAGGACGAGTTATCTTTCAGGCTAGAATCCCTTTCTGACTAGCGCGGGAAGGTCAATATTCATTCCGTGGAAATAAATGTCAAACTACTCAGGCTGGTTTCGAACCTACATCTGAAAGATTATGATAATGCTAAAGTGTCTCAAACTTAAACATTCTCGGCTACCTACTTTACATAGTTACATTATAATTACAAACGGAAAAGTACACTTTACGATGGTCAAATATTGTTGAAACTTTTAAAACGAGTAATATTTATGAGTGTTATAAATGAGCAGTTAGGAATTCAATTCTAAATTATGTCATATACAAAACTCGGACGTTATTATGATATCGAAAATTATATCTTTTTTAGAAAATCAATCAATTATAAACAATATTCATACAATTTCAATACGAATTATATCACGACAGCACATTATTCTGCCTATTATACTACTAATTATTGATTCGTATGAAAGTTTTCAGCTCAATTTTTTTTTTTTTTTTATTAATCATTATTAAATCTAATGTAAGTTAAAAGTTGAGATAGCAAAAAAAATTCATAAAAAGCAGGAGCCTTCTCATGATTCCGCCCGAACCCACACCGGCACAATTCTATATTGTACCAATTTATTAAAAACATTTGACGGGAAGGGGTCGTTGGTGTTAGAAAATCTCCATCTTCCCGTAGGATGCGTTAAAAACGGCAGAATATTCTTCCGCCATCTTCAAATCGTTAAATATTCTAATATTTCAAAACAGTATCCTTAAGGACAACAATGGCGGAATATCCTTTCGATAACATAGAAACCGTTAAATCATGAAATATTTCAACAAATCCTCCTTAAGGACGAAAACTAATTCTAAGTGGGGGAGGTGAGTGGCCAAGGATATCCTTCGGCCTCAAAAAAATCGTCAGATCCTGGCAGATCTGAAAAACAGTATCCTTAAAACACTAAATAATAGATTCAGATAAGAGTGTTAGTAATTCAAATTTATTGTTAGTGATGTCTTTTTAACAAATAGTGATGAAAAACGGACAAATCCTTAAGGATAACAATAGCGGAATATCCTTCCGCCATATTGAAATCGTTAAATCTTAATAATATTTTAAAACAGTATCTTTTTAAGTACAACAATTGCGGAATAACCTTCGGATAACTTAACAATTGTTAAATCCTGGAATATTTGAAGACATATCTTTAAGGACAAAAAACTAATAAAATCGTTAAATATTGAAAAAAAAAAAATAAATAGAAACAAATAAAATCCTTAAAGACGAAAAGTAATATATATATATGTATGTGTGTGTGTGTGTGTGTGTGTCCCAAAGATGTCCGCCATCTTATAACAGCACCCTTAAGGACGAAAACTAATTCAGTGTGGAAGGAGAGTGGCCAAGGATGTCCTTCGGTTTTAAAAAATCGTCAGATCCTGGCGGATCTGAAAAGCAGTTTTCTATAAGGACATATTATATTAACCTGCAATCTGGAAATGTTTTTCAGATCTGCCAGGATCTGACGATTGTTTGAGGGCGTCCTCGGCCACTATCCTTACCTATTTAAAATTATTTTACTTGAGGATACTGTTTTAAGATGGCGAAAGGACATCATTGGACCACACACACACACACACATATATATATATATATATATATATATATATATATATATATATATATATATATATATATATATATATAGGATACTGTTTTAAAATATCCCAGGATTCACCGGTTTTTATGATATCTGAGGGATATTCAGGCATAGTGTTTCAAAAATTCTAAAACAAAATTCGAATTCAACTTATAGGATGGATTAGCACATATACGGAAGTTTTTATTTTTATAGACAGGAGAAAAGGTGATATTTCCGCTTTAAAATATGGGAACACACATCTCTTCGAAAATACAACTATCCTTTTCCATATCCTCATCTTTATTTTTTCATAGGAAAGCGAAACTGAATCTGATCGGGGAATTTTCCCTAAATGTATTTTAGTTTCGTTGGTCACAGTCTCACTAAGAGCAGTACGTACTGTGTGACAAATAGCAAATCATCATGGCTTATCTTGGTCGGAGACGTTCACATGATAAAGTTACTTCCGTTTTAGTATCGGGTTTTGTGATATTTAATTGATTAAATATTGATATTGACTCAATCCGGCAGAAAAAAAATGCCTTTAGCTAATATTTTTTGAATGATTTAGGAACATCGACGAATCATCGACGACACTAAAAGATTTTTTTAGTGACGGCAAGGACACTGTTAGTATAATGTAATGAAATATTGGGCATGGGGGAAGGGTAATTTAGGAAAAAAAATTAAAAACATTTGGAATAAACGATGGAAATAATACCGCTCGTAAAAAGAATTTGATGATCAAGGATAGAGATTAATTAACAAAGGAACAGTTGCAACAGTTTTTATATGATACAAAAGCTAACAAACTGAATAGGAGAATATATTTGTTTATTTTTTAAATTTTAATTTTTTAATGTTTTGGAAAAAAAAATTTGTTTTCAAAAAATTATATTTTTAGAACATTTAAAAGATATTACTTGAATTTAACAAAACGGAATTACATCATTTAATTTTTTTGCTCAACAAATATCATTCACGTATTTAATAGTAATTATTAACCAGAATATAAATATCTATATCTTCAACATATATTTAATTTTGAATTGTACTATAGTAATTATTGTATGAGAGACTTCAATACTGTTTTCATTATTGTTTACTGTTTTGTTTTTTTCGAAGCAGAGTAGCTCAGTAAGTAAAGAACTGAAGTCCCTAGCTAGTTTGGCTGAAGGCAGTAAATTTGTTTTATTTTACTTTAGGCGTTGATCGACTTCGGAGTCAAGGAACACCCAACGCCAACTAAATTGGACATTCTTAAATAGGAGAAACCCGGTGGTTTAGCTAGGATATTGACTATGCCACCTCCTTCTATACACACAATAATTTCTTACCAAGTACTAAGCCCAATCCTCTTCATGAGTTGTAGTTTACAATAATTTTTAGGAGAAAATAATGCAGTTTCTACTGAGTATATATTTGCAGATGAAACAGTAATTGCTTGTTGTCAATCCCAATATAGTGGAATATATCTTCTTTTTTTTTTTCGAATACAAAAACACTTTAAAGAAGTCTATCTGTGATAATTTTCTTGATGAAAATTCCATATAAAATTTTAAGTTTATAAATGTTCCAGAATGAAAAAAAATTGAATTAAATTGAAAGTCCACCAAAACAAACATTTTATATGTTTTATAAAAATTTTAAATATTCATAAATATTTTCAACTTTGTATGTTAATTGAAGACTGGAGTAAATAAAAATGCTACAAATAAGAAAAAACAAATTTTTCAGATTAGAATTTTTCTATTAGGTGCTGTGTGCTTTTCTCTGCCTTGCAATGTTAAATACCCAAGATTTGTGTTTATAATACCTATAAATCGCAGTACAATTGGATAAATTTTCAACCCAGATACCTTTACTTTAATAGTAAATTCCATAATCAAACAAATTGTCTGGTCACTCAATTTGCTTCGCATTTTATTACTGATAAACCTGCGAGGCGTTTGAAAGTAAAGTGGTCTCGAGATCTTTTACTATAGAACAATTATTAAAGTGCCACCAACGAGTGGTTGCTTTACAAGTAATTGTCATGTTAACGCATTCATTTTCCCACAAATTTACCAGACGTTTATGTACTATACAATTGTAAATATCAATAAAAAGATAGAAAATATATATATGATTTCTAAATGGCTGGACGAAAATTTCCGTTCCCCTCATTATTTAACACATTTTTAATCACTTGCACGTATCGAAATGGCGCTTATCACAATTTTCTAAGGAAATAATCTTGAGGAAAGACATTTCATAATCCCTAACTTATAATAGATTCTTGTTACTTTTTCTAATGATTCCTAGAAGGTTCTTTTAGAGATATAAAAGGTTTTATAATTTCACAACAACGTTTAAGAAATATACAGCTGAAAACGTCCTGCCTGTCAAATCACCATTTTAAAGAAGAAAGTCAATGGGATTCCCTATCAATACTGCTTCTTCCTCTTCATTTTTTCCCGCGTGATTCCCCACTGTTGACCCTTTTAAGACGTTAACGCTAAAACAGTAGATACCACTGCCTTGGCACACTTGCGCAATGATCCAAAGGGGAATTTTCGTATAAAAGGAAATACAAAACAGCGAGCTAACCTAGAAAAAAAAGCTCTGTATACATTTAAATAATTTAATGACTGATCCCCTATCCACTAGTCTCTAAACTTGTTAAGAATATAAAAAAATAAATATAAATAAGAAATAAAAAAGTAAAATTTCAATATATAGGAATATAGTTCAAACAAACTTCAATAAATCGCATAAAGGTTTTGAAACATTCATTTTATGCATAAATGCATAATGAGAGGGGTTTTTGCTAACTGTAGACATCTAACGATTCCTAAACACTAGATACTAAAAATTAGTACCAAAACATGATATAGTCAAGCGATTTTATTTTACAAAACTTTTAGAGCTTGTAATATTTTTATTTGTATTTAATATTTATCGATCCACTCAGGCGCTTGAAAAAAATATAGCTATATAAAAAGATGACCTTCTTATGTAGGACTTATAAGGCGATATTAATGGGTTGTAGCTTTACACATCGTTGACTTGTAATTATACTCTTATTGACTGGATAAGTTTCTTGATGATATATTATATGGTTACGAGATCAGTAATATAAGAACTGGAATAGCAACATTTTTTTCCGATATAAATATTTATTTATAAACAAAATCCTCAATGGATGGCAAATATTCGTGCATTAACACTGGGCAACGTATGTGGATTCCAAGTAAGACTTTTGTCCGAGTGAAGTCCTAGGTAGTAGATCTGTTCAACCGGGATTAATGGAATATTGTAAACCCTCCAGTTCCCAGGACGTGGTTGAACGATTTTAAATTTTTTTTTTCCAAAATCCTTTATTTTTTTATGCAAAAAATGTCATTTAAATCAAATCTAAAAAAAATAATGAAAATTTTTTGCAAAAAAATGGTGGCACCTCCAGGTGCCTCTGGGATTTCAAACCCGGCACTTCCAGGTGCCAGCCTTTTTTTAGTATTAGATTTCATTAGGAAAATTAGGAAATATGAATAAGTTTTATGTGCTTGAACATTTATTAATTTATTATATGTACATTTATGACTCATACAGAATACGAATTTATAAAAATAAAAATACAAAACAAATTAATGCGTGCTACATAAGATTTCAGCATTGGTTACGAATTTCAAATTCGAATCGATCACATTATTATTATCATTGCAAAAATTATGAATTAGTAGAAAAACACAAGAAAAAGTAGGAAAATTAGGTAGTTTAGGTAATTTAGGAAAATGAAAAAGTAGGAAAACGAGAAATCTTGAGATAATCATATGGTAAATGAAGTCACAATATACCAGAGGCACCTGAGGGTGCCATCGGCTCTTTTTCGTCATTTTCCAACTAAATAATTACAACTATTTTCAAATTAAAGCCCCTAGACAGTAATTAGAACTTTCTTAAGTAGAACCCAATCTAAATATTCATTGTAACTTACATTTTACTGCCATAATAAATCCGAAAAGCACCAAGGTTCTGTACACCTGTCTGATTGCTGGATAACCTACCTTTTAACTTGTAAACAAGAACACTAGTGCAACCAAGGGTTGGTTCCATGGAATAAAACTGCAGGTTAGTTCATCTGGATGCTATCAGAGAAGAAATCAGACCAAGAATATGATATAAGAAAACAAACCGGTTTAAAAAGTAGGCACCCACAGGTGCCTCTGGGAACTGGAGGGTTAAAGGATACTGTAGGACAAGAAGTCGTAGTTTAAAGGTTATTTGATAGGGTTTGTTTGGATTTATTTTTTATTTTCCAATTTCGACATTTATTGAAGGGATCATTTTTTACTGATAACACGCATGTGTCATCAGGGTTAGTGGTGAAGAAAGTGGAAGGATGAGTCGGGATGTCAGCTGTATACACCGTGTTGAGGATGGGACCTAGGATACTAACTTGAGGAACACCGGCAGACTGGGTAAGCAGGGAAGATTTGGAATATTTATGGTTTACTTTGTTTCTTCTGTCAATCTATATTATTAACTTATTATCTATAGTTATATTATATAATTTTGTAAAACAGAATGTTTAGCAATTTTCTATTACGATTCATTTTCTTTTTTCTTTAGAATCTATCTGTGTTCCCTAATGAGTTTTTTTTTTTTTCATCTTGAACAATCCTTGAATGATTATTTGTATTTTTTCCTTCACTCATCGTTTGCTGTATAAAAAATAGTTGTTTACTAAATACATTTGTTTTCAATTTATTAAAAAATCTTTATATGCTATTTATAGGTACGTACCATATCATCCAGTCATTAAAAGTACATTAATTATGAATGTAACTAAGCGTTCGCTACAGTTATAGTAGATACAAGATAAACTATTAATTCTAGACTCATTTTAAACCACCAATGTTAATTTCAAGTAACAGTTATAGATAACATTTACTGTTATTTGATTACCGGCATCTGCAGATGATTACGATTCATATAATTATATCAACTGGTGCGGTTAATAGGCAATACCATCTCTAAAAATCTCTTCCCAGCCTCATAGACCAGTTCAGATGTCTTATATATTTTATCCATTACACAAGTGCTGTGTCTACGTTCATATTATTATTTTGTACATTTTTTATTAAAATAAATATAGAATGGATAAATAAGTTATATATATATATATATATATATATATATATATATATATATATATATATATATATATATATATATATTACTTCATTCAATATATTCAATATTCGATGGCCACCCCTTTTTTTTCCACAGTTTTTCCTTTTTTTTTTCCACCTGTTCTCACAGCTCGTCGTACCAGTCGCGGGAAGGACTTAATTTCATATTTTTGTCCAATGTTTATTTTATTTTTGCAATACCAGTTTTAGACTGCTTATTTTCTTAAAATGATTTTTCGCGATTGAGGGCGAAACGGTGCCCCGGATAAAAAAAATCATCGACGAATTTCGGTAGGAAATCAAATTTTATATCAAATTTCGCAAATCGTGAAAAATCATTTTAAGAATATAAGCAATCTAAAACTGGTATTGAATGAATAAATGAATGAAAAATTACTGTTTATTGAAAAAAACACCATGCTTTTTTCCACTAAAAAGCTAACTGAGCACACTCATATTGTTTCTCTCAGATTTATCGGAAGCGTCAAAATCCATTGGAGACTGACTGAGAGTTAAATAAGTATAGTTATTTTTTATTCATAGGTATTATATTTAGTTATAATTAATCTTATTATTTTCAGGGTAAAGTGCTCTTTTCTTTACACGTATGTAAAAAAACATAGCCTAATGATTTATAGAAATATAATTAACACTTACTAAAATGTTGAAAACTTAAACCGCAATATAAAATAACCCCATATCAGGTTTAAGCATATTCCCTGTCTTTAAGGTAAGCGCGGAGCTGTCAATTGCCCAATAAAGTAAAATATTAAATTTAAAATAAAGATACTTATTTATATAAAATTGAAATCTCCAATTTCTGTTTTTAAACGATTATTTAAAATTTTATATCAGTGTTTATAGGACAGGTAAATAACCATTAATCCTTGAATTCCAAAAATGGTTTGAATGTTTGAAAGTTTGCACCATAATTAGCTCTAAATCTGGTAGAAAAAAATTAGACTTCTTCGAAATAGAGTCGAGTTTGGGCGGGTGTGGAGGGGAAAAGATTGAAAATAATAATTCTTAGCTGTTTGATCAAACAACTCAGAAACCGTTACTTTTAGCACATTTTAGGTTAGGTTAGGTTGAAATTCTTATGGACACTCAACTTCGAGGGTCTTTAGTGTCCTTCAATCTATGTTTTTCTTCTATGTCTTCTTTTTAAATTTTATTGAAAAAATTGTATTTTTTAAGAAACTTAATTGTTATTTCGATATTCTGGTTATTATCACCGAGCATGGTAGGGAGGTTTCTTTGTAGTTCTTCTTCTTGAAAAAATTATCCCATTTAGGGCATTCTACTAGAATGTGATGAACTGTTAGTTGTATATTGCATGATGTGCACTTTGGTGGATTGTCCTTTGTTATTAGATGTCCGTGAGTGAGGCGTGTATGTCCGATCCTAAGTCTAGTTATAACAGCTTCTTCTTTTCTATTGTTGCGGTAAGAGCTTTTCCACATTTTTGTTTCTTTTTTAATTGATTTCAGTTTGTTTAGTTCTTCTGTGTTTTCCCACAGCTGTGCCCAGTCCATTTTTACTTGGTATTTTAATCTATTGCAAATGTCAGATGTTGTGTAAATGTTGGTGATGTCTATTGATGATTTTGCTGCTTCCTTCGCTGCTCGATCCGCTTCTTCATTTCCTTTGATTCCCACGTGAGACGGAGTCCAAACCAGTACATTTTTAGTACATTTTTTTTCATATTGGTTATCATTGTTGTATAGACTTGGGCTTTCATTACTAAACGGTCTTTAGTGTACATGTTTTTTAATGCCATTAGAGCAGATAGAGAATCTGTACATATTACGAAGTTTTCTTCTTCACATTGCATAATATAATACAGCGCCTCACAAATCGCATAACATTCTGCAGTGAAGGTACTGGTTAGAGAGGGAAGTTTGTATTTGATAATGCTGGAGTCTGATACAAAGGAACATACAACATTATTCTTTAATTTGGAACCATCTGTGTATATATAATTTCTATCACTATATTTTTCTTTAATTTTTTGGAATTCTGCTAGATAGGTAAGTCCTGTAGTGTTATTTTTAGCGAATTTTTGGAGTTTTAAGTTTATTGCAGGTAATTTTAGAGTCCATGGTGGGTAATGAAATTCATCGGTTGTGAGTTGCAGGGAGCTGATTTCTTCTATATATCTGCTAGCTCTAATACCCAAGGGAGCAGGTAGTCTTTGGTTTTCTATAAATCGTCTTCTCTTTGGTTGGAAAATGGGTTTCCACGCGGGGTTATTGGGGTTGAGTTTTAGTCTCCCAATGTATATCCGCAGGCAAGTTGACGTCTTCTCAAAGCGAGAGGAGCTATGCCAGCTTCAACACATAAACTATTTACTGGACTGGTTCTGAAGGCTCCAGTAACAAGACGAATACCTGCATGGTGTACTGAATCTAGAGCTGAAAGAAGATTTTGATTGGCTGATGAGTAAACAAAGCTGCCATAGTCTAGTTTTGCTCTTATCAGACTGGTATATACCTTAAGCATACTTGACCTATCTGCTCCCCACGAGCGTCCAGCCAGAACTTTAAGAATATTCAGTCTGTTGAGTGCTTCTTCTTTTAGACATGTGATATGTTCTTTCCAGTTAAGTTTACAGTCCAGAACTAGTCCTAGAAATTTAACTTTTGTATCGAAACGTAAGGTCGTGTTTCTATAGACCAACTCTGGAAAAGGAGTAGGTGTCCTGCGTTTTGAAAAAAGTAGGCATTTAGTTTTTTCTGTGGAGAAATTTAAACCAGATTGCCTACACCATACTTCCAAATTTGTTAGGCAGTTTTGTAATAATATCTGCATTCTATTTTCATTTTTTAATGTTAATAACAAAGCTAAATCATCTACAAATAAAAAAGTTTTAATTTGCTTCGGAATAATTTCTGTAATTTTGTTAATGGCTATCGCAAAAAGAGCACAGCTCAGTACACTTCCTTGTGGAATACCGTTAGTCATTTCTTTTATCGAAGACAGATGACTACCTATTCTAACTTGAAATGTTCGATTTCTCAGAAAGTTACCAATGAGGATGAGAAGGCGACCTCTAATTCCCCATTCTCGTAGCTGTTGTAGGACGAGAGATGTTTTTAAGTTGTCATAGGCTTTTTCAACGTCGAAGTATATGCCTATGCATTCTTTTTTTTCAGCAAAGCTATTCAGAATTTCATACTCCATTGTTATGAGATGATCTACTGTAGAGCGCCCTGTTCTGAGACCACTTTGTGCGTTCGATAGTAAGTTATTTTTTTCTAGTATCCAACTAAGCCTTTTCAAAACCATCTTTTCTAGCAACTTGCATACGCAGCTTGTTAGTGAGATGGGCCGGTAACTCGAGGGAAACAACTTATTTTTTCCAGTTTTTAAAATTGGTATTATAATTGATCTCCTCCATATTTCAGGAAAGTCCCCTGTGCTCCACACCTGGTTATAGAGTGCAAGAAGTGCATCCATTGACTGCCTTGGTAGATTTTTCAACATTTCATTATGTACCTCATCTGCTCCTGGTGAGGATGGTTTCAATTCTTTTAAACAGGAAAGTAATTCTTCTTTAGTGAATGGTAGATTATAAGTTATTTCATTTTGATCGTTAATGCTGTCTGCTTCGGTTTCTATTGTCAGCTGTGCTTGAGATGAGTAAATATTTGAGTAATATTCAGCAAAATGCTCTGCTAATATACCGGGGTTTTGTTCTACTAGTCCGTTGACTAGCAGGGTTGGCTGGTAGTCTTCATGTCTTCCCATAATCTTCTTTATCTTTTTCCAAAAAATCCTGGGTGGGGTATTTGAAGAAATGTTGCTCAAAAAATGTTGCCATGATTCCTTTTTTTTTTCTTTGATTAATCTTCGAGATAACGAACGGATTTTCTTATAATTTATCAGATTTTGTTGAGTAGGTTCCTTTTGGAAAACTTTAAGGGCCTTTCTTCTATTTTTAATTGATAGTTTGCATTCATTGTCATACCACGGAACATTTTTCGATTTAACATTTATAGAGCTTTTTGGAATTGAAAGTTCCGCCGCTGCTAGAATAGATGAAGTAATTTTGTGATTAATTTCATCACATTTATTAATGGTAGTTATATCGGAGGCCGTAATAACTAAATTATTTTGAAATTTTGTCCAGTCGGATTTTTCTGTAATCCATCTAGCATGTTTTGTTATCCGGGTACTAATGTTTGGGAAACTGATTAATATTGGGAAATGATCGCTAGAATATTGGTCCTGGGAAACCTTCCAGTCTAAATGAGTAAATAAACTAGGTGAGCACCAAGTTAGGTCAATACAAGAGAAGGAATTATATGCTGGACTCAAATATGTGGGTTGTCCTGAATTTAAAACTATGGAGTCTGTGCTGTCTATTATTCGTTTAATAGTATTTCCGCGGGTTGAGCAATACGAAGAACCCCACGAAATATGATGAGCGTTAACGTCACTCACAACAATATAGGGAGAAGGGGTATTATTCAGGAGATTAACAAATTCTACTTCATCAAAATTTTCAGGAGGAAGATAAATATTATTGATAAAAATAGGTATATGAAGGAAGACCTTGACTATCACTGCTTGCAGAGAGGTATGAATCTGAACCAACTCAGAAACGACCTTTTTATGGACGGCAGTTAAAACCCCACCACATGCTCTATTGCGATATTCAAAATCGTTCCGGTAAATGTTATAATCTTTTAGGTTAAATATTCTATTGGTGTGTAACTTAGTCTCTTGTAAACATATAACTAATGGTTGATATTTATTAATTATAAGTTTTAATTCCTCAAATTTTCCCGTTATACCGTTACAATTCCATTGGATTATATTGGTTAGAGAAGTCATGTTTAATGAACAAATGTTAAAAATTCAGAATTCAATTAAAACAGATGTTATAATTAATAAAAGTAAATTTTTAGTATACAAAAATTAAGTGAAATATTACTCATTAATTAGTTTCCATTATTTCATTACTTTGTACACGCTTAGGAGAATTTTTCCTTGTTTTACTTCTAGTTCTTCTACCCTCAACTTTTGTCCACTCAGTCTGTTGACCATCGGGACAGCCGTGAGGGTTATTTTCTTCATTAGAAGTCGTCTGTGCCGAAGTTAAAATCTTCGGTTCAGAGGCGACTTCACAGGGGGTGGGGTGGTCTTCCGAATTTTTTTCGGATATCCCACCGTAGGATTGTGAATTTTCGATTGAAGGGTTTTTAGGTAAGGCAGATGAAGCAGAAGGGTCAGTAGGGGTAGGAGGGGTGGGTGTGGGGACGGGAGTGGGAGAATCGCTAATTCTATTAGCGCTCAAGCAACTAACTGGCGTGACTGACTGTTTTAGTAGACACAGCTGTTACTGGGTTTCTAAAAATAACTTGATTTTCGATCATTTGTTCCGTTTGTACACTGACTGATTTTTTTTTCGTCTTTACAATATTAGCAAAAGAAATTTGGGTAGATATGGGGTGCAAAAGATCGTATTTTTTCTTTGCAGCCATATATGTTTTTTTATCCGCCTCTTGAATTCGCTTTATTTCTTTTTCTTTAATGAAAACTGGGCAATTTTTAGAGAATGCATCGTGGTCACCTAAGCAGTTAGTACACATTTTCGGATTATTACACTCAGAGCCCTCATGCTTTGTTTTCCCACAAAACTTGCATAAAGCTTCTTTGGTGCAATTTTTTTTTAGTATGGCCAAATTTAAGACAAACGTAGCAACGAATGGGGTTTGAAATAAATTGCTTTACTGCAACATTATGAAAGCCTAATTTAATTTCGGAGGGAAGAGAGGGATTGTCAAAAGTTAATAAGTAATTATGGCTGTTATGTTTTTCATTATTTCTAAAATACGTCAACCTTTTAACATCGACAACATTTTGGGGTTTTAGCTCCTCTTTTATTTCTTCTATATCGACAAAATTTAGATCAGGGCACCACACTATACCTTTACTCAGATTTAACCTAGCATGGGGCTCTATTTTAACTGGAAAATTATTGCATAAATTGTTACACTTTAACAGTTTTTCTGATTGAGAATCGGAAAATACCTCTACCAAAAGAGTTCCATCTTTCAATTTTTTAATCAATTTAGCATCTCCTATTAATGATTTTAAACTTTTATGGATTAAAAAAGGTGATACTCTTTTAAAATCTGATAAATTATCTTCATTATCCGTTTCAATTCTTTTAATTATTAAAAACTTGGGATAGTTTTTTCTTTGTTCGGTATTCCCTACAGCAGTACATTTAAATCTCCCTTTCTTTCTTTTTAAAGGTGGGGATTCTGCCATTTCTTTGCTATTAAATATAGAGTTAAAGAGCTAGGTCCACACACCACAGAACCTAACCTCAAATTCTAGTGATTATAAATTATTCAAAAAAAAAAGAAAAAAGTTCAAGTTCTTATCTGAGTAGTTCTTGGAGTAGATCCTCAGCAGTTTCACATCATAAAATTTCACTTTACTGACACAATATATACTAAAAATCAATACTTTTTGAGACACAAAAAAGTTAAGCTTTTTAGTATCTAGCACATTTTATGTTCTACACATTATTAACGCAAATGAAATTTTCAACAAATTTTGTTTTATTCATTATTTTGCTCAGATTAATACTTTTTGAGCGGTTCTCCACTAAAGATAGGCTAACTTAAGGGAAATCACACTCCACCCTCGAGAACACGTTGTCACTACTCTAAATTATTATCAAATACAAAATTTCTTTCTTTTTTTTTATGTAAAAGCTGGTTAAATTTAATATCATAAATTATAAATGCAATTTTGATCAAGTCCCGTAAAATGCCCAAACTATTAATCCCATTCAAAATTTCATTTCACTGAGCCTTTTAATATTTAGAGCTAAGAGTGGTGAACGATTCCCAGCAGTCAGATCTTTTTATTTTTATCGTTCAAGGTTTGGATTATTTCCCACTGGTCTAATTTCCCTGTACTATTTTAAATGTACTCTTGAAGCTAAAGACATGATAGAAAGCAGACTAGCATTATTTGCCTCAGAATTATTATTAATTATTATTCATTTTTTTATTATTAGCACATAAAGTGGCGATTTTATTCTTTCGGGGGTTTTCACCAACCGAAATTTTATAGGTTTAGCGTTTTCCTGAGTATTGCTGTTGTGTCCAAAAGTACTGCTTTTTTTGCATCTTCTAATTTTCCAAGTAATATTCTTTCTCCGTTAAAAGAATTTATTGTAATTTTTGGAATTAGACCATAGCAAGATCTTACCGCAGGCAAAATTTTGACTTTATCCAGCCTGTATATAGCCTTCAGCTCTGCCGCCAGATCCTGATACATGGAAATCTTTATCAATATTGTCTTATGGACATTGTCATCGACAGGTATAGCCACTTCTTCACCTTGTTCGTATCGAGTAACAAGATGTATCCGATAATGGAAATGTAAACCTTGGCACTGTGGGATACTTTGGAATGAAGTGGACGCCTGACTTGCAAGGGAAGGTTCCAGATTATCTTAAATAACCTCTATACCTCGACTGGAAGGAGTTAAACGTATGAATAAAGCAGAAGAGTTAATACAGCCAGCATCCAGTTTTAAATTGAGGGATTAATACTACCTTATTTCCAGAAGAGAGCAATAAGGAACTCGCATACTAGTAACTAAAACTTTTACGGAGCCATTTTTTTAATGTGGAAGAGGTAAACAACAAGCAGAACATATTCTCCTCAGCTGCATCTTTATGGAGGAACAATGGGAGCAGAGCTGGCATTGCGTTCAAGCTTTAGAAAGAACTAGATTATCTTTATTTTATTCTTATACATCTTTATTCATTACATATTATATCTTTATTCATAGGCTTCAGCATTTCAGCTTACATAAATATTATACTTTTAAATTTTATTCTTCTGAGATATTTTTGAAAAATATTTCTTTGAATACTGTCACATTGCATTTTGCATTTCTAATTGCTATTTTTTTTTCTCTTTTCCTCGCCTATTCATCTCATGCGAAACGCAAAAATTACACGTGGTAACTGATTTCATACATCACTTTAATTGATGATATGAACGCTCATTAGAACGAGCCAAAACAATATTGATAGTAAGTGGTAAACGTGATTGAGCTGTAAATTAAATTTATCAAATTTTAATAAAAAAAGAACAATGTCGGTTATTAAACTTTAAGGCAACTTATATATTACATATCATTACTATAACAATTTATAATAGATTAATCTATCTCTATGTTAAACTTTGTTATTAAATATAAAATATTTAGGATTCAACATCGCCCTGAAAACATGAAGAAGACTTTCATAGTAGGCCGAAACGTTGGTGCTATAATCTTTTTTTTTTTAATGATTTACTGAAATTTACAACTGCGCAAAATGTATACATCAAGTAAATGTGCTTTTAACTATTACAATAACGTGACAAAACTTGAAAAGAACTTCTCATCAGTAGCACTCTAATAAAAATTCTACACTTGATGGTCTCTGGGCCATCTTCTTTTCAGACGCCTCGGAGGATTATCAGGAATGGTGTGGGAAGCAAGTTGAGAAATTAGGGGATTTGAGTGGTTATGGAGCTTACTATGAAAGGACAGATATCTGGTTTGGGCTGAATCAGCAACATATGGAACATTAAGATCTTTATGGATAAGGTTATTGGTGATAAAGGAATATGGATTGTAAGGATTGGATACGAGATGAATTGGATGGTTTAGTGGAACCCCAGAGCTCAACTCCGTACATCCAGGTAGGTCTAATCACAGTCATGTATATTAGTCTTTTGTAATTAATTGGGAACTTTGAACGTTTGTCTAATAAATGTTGAAGTAATCTGTGACGACGGGCAGTTTCTTGATTTTTTAGTCTGGGTAACGGATCTATTCAACAGGGATTAGTGGAATATCATTAAAGCATACTGTAGGGCAGGAAGACGTGGGTTTCTAGGGTAAAGGTTATTTGGTTAAATTTTTTGTGAATTTATTTTGATTCTCCATTTCTAACACTATTCTTAAAGAGTTAGGATATGGGATTGGAGTGTTTGGGAGGCAATGAAGGGATCATTGTTTACTGATACACACATGAATCTGTACATTACTGTGGTGTGGACAGTGGTAGGATGAGTTGGAATGTAAATTTAAATTTATTTTTAATTGCAGTGTTTCTATGACTACACACTCCAACAACCTACATCTTCTTTAAAAGATTTTTAATTAAAAAAAAAAAAACTATAACCAATAATATCAACATTAATATTTACTAGGATAAACTGGCGATTTTGTCAATATTTATCTATTTTTCATAATATAATAACCTAAATTCAACAACATTAGTAATATGAATTTAACAATAACTATTTTTCTCTACCGTCATTTTCATAAATAAAAAAAAATAAATAAAAATTATGTGAGTTCAGAAAATACCAATCAAACCATCGTTCCCATCCGATCAAAGCTATAATCAAGCGATGTTAAATTATTTAATCAACCAGTCTGAAACGAAAAAATAAATTGCCCGTCGTTTTTGTCTTCTTCAACACTTACTAGAAAAAAGTTCAAACATTCCATTTAATTACAGGAGGCTTATTTACATTACAGTAACTACACCTAGTCGGATATACAGAGTTGAGCTTTGAATCCAATCCTTAAAATACAAAATCCTTCGAAAAATCCTCTATGGTCCTTTTTTGTTTGCAATCAAACTTAGCCATGAAGACCTTAATGTTCCATGTGCTGATTTAGTCCAAACCAGATACCTATCCTTCCATAGTAAACTCCATAACTATTCAAATCCACTATTATCTCAACTTTCTTCCCATTCTATTACAGATGACCCTCCGAGGCGTCTTGACATGTCATTGTAAGCATTAACTTCCCGTTAACTATATGTATTTTTATTTTATTGTACACAGTTGTAAATTAAAAAAAAAAAATCCTAAAAAATAAATAAATAAATAATTTTATTTAAGATACTTTTGTACGTCATTCAATGAATGATTTAACATTGAATGCGTGTTGGTCATAAGCAATGCGGAACCAATCAGTAATATCCCTTGATATATTTTAAATTAGAGTTAGATTTTATAACTTTTCAATTAATTACAAATGGCTGATTTACATGATTTTTATTAGACTTAAGTATTCTCTGGACATAATGTTGTTGAGATTTGCAATTCTACCCTCTTATTTATCTCTTATACTCGTAAAAGTCTTTCAATCATTCGTAAAATACTCACAATCAGTGCGCCTCCTTATATTATTAATAAACTTTTCCTTGCCGTTTTCGATGTTACTTATATTGATGATCTGACCAGAACCAGATACGAGTATCTTCATAAACAATCCCTATATCCAATCGAATCCATTTGTCTTTTATTTGTGTTTTACTTGGTACACGTAATTCACAAAGACATCGGGAAAGAAGATGAACTTGAAGTATTGTTAACTAGAATTTTTACTGAATGCAATCAATTGCTAGTTGCTTTACATGACATTCCGTTGATTTAAATTATGTATTTTTTTAATTATAATTGTAAATTGCAATAAATTATATTTAAAACATAATAATAGAGGCGGCAAAGCGATTATTACTTTTAGAATTCGGATGATATTGGCAATGTTTGAGACACTTCAGTTATAGCTTTATAGCCATCTATACATGTAGATAATGGTTTTTGTTCATCTTTTATTTTTTTCTTTCTGTTTTTTGCCAACTGCTAGTGCTTAAGTAGGTTTTTTTTTAAAAGAAAAATAAAGGCAAAAGTCGGCAATATACTTTGTTTAGCTTATATAAGTAACTGTGAAATTTTTAAATAAAAACGTGTGTAAAAACTGCTAAAATTGCTGTTACCTTTTCATGTTCCAACCTTTATATTACATCTCCATTAAGAATTAATATTTTTTAATTCTGACACAAAACTAATACTGTGATAACAAATAAAATAGTAGGTAATATCGTGATCTTTTTTAGAATTCGATAACTGATTACAAAATATAGTTCCTATTCCTGGATTAAATAAAAATTGCAAAGAGGAATCTATAATGAATATTATAATTTAAAAAAGCCGTGTTTTCATTTCAATCAACCTATTTTTAAGTGTGGAAATATAAATAAATAAAACAGCCGACTAGTCGAATATTAGCAAGTCACTGACTATAATATCAGCCAATTAGTTGGCTTTAGTGACTAGCCGGCAAATCTAATTTACTTATGAACTTAATGGGGCTTTAGTGAACCAGGAAACCTCTTTTGTCTCCTTCATTTTCACCGTCATCCTATTGACGGTTTTTCAACCTTTCCCATTCAAGTATTTGAATGACTATTGTCAACCTGATTGTTTTAAAAAAACCTTTAATTTGTAATAAGGTTTTTACAAACAGATACTACTTTTTCTTTTTTTCTTTTTTTTTTGATGTTGTGGCCCTCTTTCTTTGCCAACTTCTAAATCAAGACTTCATTGACAGTGAGGAAGAGGTGGGACACGTCGCCCGGTGTGGAAAACACTTTCGTTTTCTTCACCGAAAGGGAAATCCCTTTTGTTGTCGGATAAGTGCCTGTTACTCCTACGGAATCCTATACAAGTACCGCTTTACCAAAAGTAGTCGACGATGGATTTTGCATATCCAACCTTCTTTTCCTTAGTGCAGGTAGAAAGTGTGAGATATTCTGCAATACAATGGAGGTCATAAATTGGTAGTGAATCTTCCCGTCCAATAAATAATGAGCTTACTTTATCAAATTTAGATATGTATTTTTTTTTTTTTTTTTGAATCACTAACTTTCGCTGAAATTATCGAAGTGATGTTACAGCTTGGAAATCTAACAAGTTAGCAATGGACAGTTGTAGGAATATTATTTTGGGCTCCATTTCTGATTGGTTATAGTATCAATAACAGAGCTTTTTCACAAGTATATCACAGACAGCTTCTAAACCTTAGGCTATTTCTTGGATGGCTGGTTTCAGTTGAAAAGTGCATTAAATGAACTATTTTCCAGGTTGTCAGGCTCAAAAGATTATGATTTTCTAAGACAACATAAGCAATTTAAGCGATATCGTTTTAAAGACATGATTATGTTTAAAAATGGCAGCTGTGCGACATACACTTGGAAAAAGTACGGAATTGAATGGTTATGAATTTCGCCATAAACGGATATGTTTCTGGTTTTGGTTAAATCAACAACGTACGGTACAATAAGATTTTTTTGTTTAAGTTTTTTTGTGAGAAAGTAAGGAGCATTGTGGATTTTTTGAAGAATTATGAAGTGTAAGGATCGGACACGAGAGGAATTGGATGGTTTAGTGATGTCTCAATGCTCTACTCTATATGTATTAATAGTTCTAATTACTGTCATGTAAATGAGTCTCTTGGCATAAATTGGAATGTTTGAACGTTTGTCCAGTAAATGTTGAAGAAGTCGAAAACGACTTTCCGTTTCTTGTCGATTTAGCTTTGTATGTGGGTTCCAGTTAAGTCGTTTGTACAGATGCTCTATGTGGCGGATCTGTTCAAGTGGGATTACAAGAATATCATTACAGGTTTACGAAGAAGGGTAAGGGTTTTTGATTTAATTTATTTGTATTTATTTTAATTCTCCATTTTCGACACTATTTTTGAAGGTTTTTGACATGCGGTTGGAGTGTTTGGGAGGCAATGAAGGGATCATTATTCAGAGATAACACAAGTGCCATCGGCGTAAGCGTAAGTAAGTAAGGATACACCGAGTAGAGGATGGGAACTGGAACATCTTCTTGAGGAACACCTGCAGATTGGATAAAGAGGGAAACATAATAAAAGTTATGATTAATATTAAAGGTTCTATCACTGAAATAGGAGCGGATAATGAGGAAACATGTATAAGGAAGGAATTTATGTAGTTTGTAAAGCAGTCCTGGGTGCCAGACTCGGTCAAAATCTTGTTCTATTTCGATAAAGGCTCCCGTGCAGTACATGCGGGAATGCGGAGGATACATAAATAAATTTAAAAATTTAATATAAATAATACAATTAAAAATAATAATAAATTAAAGCTATGGCCCAAAAGTTAATAAATTTAATAACTTTAATGATGTATTGTTAATTTTAATTTTATTTTTATTTTTTATTTGATTAAATCCTTTAAATAATCTACAAGATATGTTCACCCTGTTACCAATCACATCTCTAAAATTTCTATAAGCTATACCATTGAAATAAAAAACAGTAATTGAGACTATTTTTGGACTTGGAAACATTTTCACTAATCTATGTTGACTGACTGGGTTTCAAATGTTGCAACACTACATCCATATAACCTGGATATATAAATCCAGAAAGACCTCTTCTACATGTTTCATTAAAAGTTTGACGAACTGAAATTTTCATTTATTAATTCTTACAAACTCTATAATCTATTATAAGGTGAGATAATTACTGGTCTGAAGAAAATGTATGTATATTAATTTAGATTCTGGATCCATTAATCCATCCATATTACTTATTGCCTTCTTTGAGTCAGATTGTAATACTTTCTTGATAAAATATTTAAAAAGCAACTAATCTTATTGAAAGAAAAAAAAAACTGTTATGCAGGTGTTTCTTGAATTAGCATTGAATTCTAATTAAGTATTTTTATCTCCCTGTTCTTTTGAAGTATTATCTTCTCTACTTTATTTATTCAAGGGATATAATTGTTTCAGTTTATAGATTTTATAACAAAATTTTTATTTCAATAATATTTCCATTATTTTTTTTCTTAGAAATCTTAACGATTGGAGTGTTACCCAAACTTTTCGAATCCATCTGTTTTAACGAACATAAAGAATAAATAAAAATATTTTAAATTTATATACTTTTTTTTTATCATACTGAAAAACCTGTATAAAATCTAATCGAAGAAAAGAATGAATTATACGTGTTTTCTTAATCTCATTGAAATCCGGTTTGGAATGATATTATTGAATTTAGTTTTTTTATAAAAATAAAGGACTATAATTATTATTGAAAAACTCTAATGATAATATAAGTACTTTTTTTACATGAAAATAAAGAATATATATTATTTTTATTTATATTTAATATTTTCCACCCCCTAAAGCAAGTAGCAAACATACTAGCACTATGAAAAAAGAGAATGTTAGTTTCTTGGTGAGATTCATTACGCCACGAAATATTTTCAACCTGCCCAGATTTGAGCACTCAAACCGATGTCACTTAAGCCGCTAATATGTATATATATATATATATATATATATATATATATATATATATATATATATATATATATATATAAATATCAATAAAAATATTTTAGAAAAATATTCAATTATTTAAGATCTCAGGGCTTCGTTAGGAGTATTTAGAAGATAAACATACTAAAAGTTCCCGCTCCTGGGGGTGACCTAATGGTGGGGGGATGGGAGAAGGTCCCATTTTTGGGTTTTTTTGACTATATCTCGGAAACTAAAGTTAATTAAATTCCCTATACAACTGTTTATATACATGCTTGTCGAAATTCCAAATGTAAAAAAAATATTTTTACTCTACTTATTGCCTAACATTTGGTTCTAGCGCCTTTCTCGATCATTTCTCAGAAGAAATGTCAGAATCAAAGTTGTAGAGCATTAAAGTTAATTTTATTTCATATATAGGTTTCTTGCACTTGAAGTAAATGTTTGACAAAAATTAAGGTAAAAATTATTTTTTGGGGGAGTTTATATATATATATATATATATATATATATATATATATATATGAAAGGTATTAGGCAAGAAGGGGAAATATATTTTTACAATTATGTTCGCGTTTTCTTGAACTCAAAAATCCATCCTCTTTTTAGCTTCCATGTAAGCTGAGACCACCTTAAGTGATCATCATGGGAGAAGTTGACAGGTGGCGATGAAATATCAAAAATAAATTATAGGAAACCCAATCTCATTTATCATTAAAAAAATATGTATTTAAAAGTTCTTGAAGTAAATTTAAAACTGCTTTGATTTTTTTTTGTTCAAATCCATTTATTTTTCAATAGATACTAAACTTTAACTTTACTAGTGTTAAATAAGGATAAACAATATCTATTAACCGGTTGTGCATACGTAAAATAACGGTTGTAAATGATATAAAAAAAAGTATATTACTTTAATCCAACCTTTGATATTTTTTTTTTTTTTCAATTTAATTGAAAATCTAATAAATAAAATTATGCGACAAGCGTTACTAAATGTTCCGTAATTTTCATATTTTTTTTTTTTTTATTCAGTAAACTGTAGCAGTCTAATTACGTATGTGTACTTCGTTTCTACCGCGGACCTTGATGAATAATTATCACAGTGACACTTGGATATTTATTTTTTTATTTTTATAATTAGTTTACTTTATTTATTTATAGAACAGAAGGTTAATAAATAAATAATACTTCTAAACCAATAGAAAGACGGAAGGATGCCCCGCCCCTGACCGTGGCAGTGGACTACCCTCCCCCGAACTGCTTAAAGCACCGCCGAGCAGGAAAGGGTCAGTCAGTGTTCGGCTGTCGCGGGGTTGTGTCGTATCCCAGCTAGCTCTTACAGTTTACGTCTACGTATCTCGCGTACTCCTTCCAAAATAAGGTAAATATTTAAATTTGTTATATTTTTATTATTATTTTTTATATTTATTTATACTGAATGTATCCTTTTATTTTTATTTTTATTTTTTTTTTAACAGAATTATTATTATAGAATTAGTAATATCACACGGACCACTAAAATTTTTAACAAGTGTTTCCATAAACTATTTTAAATCTACCCATAACACTCCCAAAATTAATTTTTACAATATTATATACACCTATTCGGATAATTATTTTTTGTATTTATATTTTATTTTGCGCGTTTACTTAATTCAAACTACTCATTGAACACTAGCTTGATATTTTCTACTATGCTTAGTAGTATATAGGGTAAACCAGGCAGTTATTGACATCCTGAAGAATATATTCGGGAGTATTCATACTTAAATTACTAAAATACTAAAATTAGAAAGAATATTTCAATAAAGCTGAAACTTACAGTGATTTTCCTTAGGTAATATACTTTAAGCTAAGCAAGAAAGTTCACATCAAACATTATTCCTATAATGTATTTTACAAGATAGTGACAATAAATAATGTAAAATCAGTTATTGACACACTAAGGATATCTTTCAAAATAAGGACAGAATTTAAAGTACTTTTACACAGTTGAGTTTTATTGATTTTT
Organism: Euschistus heros; assembly: GCA_003667255.2. Classification (NCBI taxonomy): domain Eukaryota; kingdom Metazoa; phylum Arthropoda; class Insecta; order Hemiptera; family Pentatomidae; genus Euschistus; species Euschistus heros. The sequence goes on from RCWM02000076.1 coordinate 575,756, forward strand.
TTGGTTATTTTATTTTTTTTTTTAATGTTTACGTGAGGGTGTCAATAGCTGTGTTGGGTAACAATAACTTCTGGTTTATCCTAAATAATTTTAGAATTTTTATTTTTAAAAATCAATACCGAAATTTAATAACAACAATGTTAGTTAATGTAAAAGTTACAAAGTTTTAGAAAAAAAATGAAAAAAGAAAAATGAAACACACAAGAAAAACACTTATTTTATACATAAAGATTGGAAAATGAAATACATATGATTTAATCGCAATCAATAAAACTTTATTTTCATATTTAAAATTAAAATTTTTATTTAACTAAATACGTTCCGGAATCCATCTTCTACATGAATAACATTGTTTAATTTAATAATGAATTAGTTTCAAAATTTAAAGTTGGTTTCTAAACAGCAGGAAAAATTAAAAACACCCACATAAAAAAATCAAAAAAAAATCTAATATTTATAAAAAATAACTAATATGATAATATATAAATAACTAATATGTATATATAATAATAAATATTATACATTAGTAACAAGATACGTGTAAGCTGTTATGTTAACAGTTCGTAAGCAATCTACAACAGTAGTGATTATAACATATTTAAGCATGCAATTACAAAATATAACAGCATTAGTTAAAATGTTCATTAATCAATAAATGAAAGTCCTTCTATCAAAACAAATATTTATGACATACAATCTTCAGCATTTTTAATTGCGATATAATTTTTTTTTTAAGTTTTAGTATTATATTTAAGAAATCAAAAATATTTTTTATTTCTCTAAAATAATCTGAGAACGATGCCTCCGGATTATATTGATCTTTCCGAAAGAACATGTTTTGAGGCCATTGAGATTTTGGGGTTGGTGAAGAAGGAAACGCTTGGTCTGTAGTCTTGAAATTAATTCTAGTTATTGCTTTTAAAACAGGTTTTTTCTAACTTATTGTTAGTTGAAATTCAATATAATTACTAAAACATATAAATTCTAGAGTTTATGAAAAAAGAAAAATGTAAGCACTACAAAATTATTTTTTTTTTTTAAATGTTTAAATCATTGAGTATTCAAGCCTTATCAATGTTTTTAGGAAAAAAAAATTAAGGTAGATTTTGAATCAGTTACGAAACCACATTTTCAAGTTGTTATCAAAAATATATATTAAAAAATCTATAATAGAAGAGTCAAAATTTACTTTTATTTTTGTTTGTTCTGTTAGTTGTATAAAATCGAGATGGATAATTCACGGGCCAATGATATAAACATATTTATGATATATATAATTTTATAAATTATATTTAAAATTTCATGTTTCACTAAATATTATTTATAAAACGCTTATTAGTTAAAAACCCTTTAACCCTAAGGTTACTTTACTCTTAGATTTCCTACATCCACCCGTTAGATATTCTTGTAATTACATTTATTTTTTCTGTAATTATTTTCCAAATGTACATCCAGCACTTAATTCATTGTTTTACAAATCATCCCCTGTTCAAAATAAAATAGTAGTTTTATTCTAAATAATATTTCTATTACTCACAGAAATTCAGCTCATTAGAAAAACATTGGTAAAACCCCTTTGTTATATTTTTAATTCTTATTTTGCAATTCTAAGTTTAATTTTTTTATTCCTTGACTTTCGAATATTATCATTTCTATTAAATGTTTTTTCTTCAAAAAATTATAATAATGTTTTAAAGTAAAAGAACAATTTATGAAAGTTACTTGCCGTTATAAATATCTTATTTATCATCCACTCTTTTGCCTCGTTTCCACAGTATGGGGGTTTTATAGATATCAAAACATTTAATTTTTTTACATTTATAAATGAAAACAACGCACCTGTAATCAATGATTCCACTGTATTCTTTCGAACTGAAGTCATTTTTTAAATTTATAAATTGCTTTAAGAGAAGCTTATATTAGAAAAAAAAATAGGTTTATTAATATAAATATAATATAAAAACATTAACTATAAAAAAATGTTTTTTCACAAATTCGTTTAAATTTTTCTAATCATCGGATATATTAACAGAAAAGTATGCACAAACGAAAGTGAAGTTAAAATAATCTAAATAATTTTTATAGTTTATATGATAATAAATATAAACGTACTTTAAAATCATCACATCGTTGTCTTATATACAATTATTTAAATTTATATTTTAAATTTTATGTGTCTCTTTTTATATATGTTTATATACTCTTTATAATTTTAGAATATTTTTAAAGTAATTTTATGCGTTACATTTTATAATTAGTTTATAATTAAAACAATTTTATGCAATTGCCAATATGCTGTCTGTCACGTGTAATTTAGCCTTTTTTTCTTCCTGGACAAAAAGTAACAATAATTAGTCAACTGATCAACTTCTTTAAATATTTTTTTCTTATTCTGTAATAATCTGTGTTAATTTAATATTAGTCTTAGCTATCATAGAATATTTTACGAAAAGGAAAATTAGTCTAAATAAAATCGACGCAATAAGCTAATTGTAAGATAATAAACGCATCGTTCATGAATTAAAACTCCCGTAAAATGAGTACGATATTAAAAGGACCATCCGAAACTAATAAATGAATATTGTTTGTTTTTTGTTTTTTTTTAAATTACTAATATATATATTTAATGATAAATATAATCTTTAACAAACATGTGTAAATAAACTAAATAATATTGAAATAATTAAGTGTATAAGAATTTCTTATCCACACCAAAGATCTTTAGAAAAACCCATCTGATGCAGTAAATAAAGTTAAGAGATGTCTGAGGACATTTGCTTATCAAATATCATAAAGGATAAAAACAAACAAACAAACAAAAAGGGAATCCCCACGATTGAAATTCTTATTAGGGAAAGACCGAAAATTGCTAACAAAACAATACCTCACCTTAAATAAATATATTGTGTGTTATAAGAATTTTACTGAGAATATTTCTATAGTTAGTTCCAAAAAAAAATTTTGTTTTAAGAATAATGGATATATTAAGAATATAAAAAGACGAAAGCAAAATATACTATCATACATATATAATAAGTTAATATATAATTAAATAAGCTGTAATAAAAAAAAATAAAACAACTCTTATATATTAAAAAAAAAAAAAAAAAAAAAAAAAAAAAAAACAACGTTAAAATTCTATAATTTGATCAGATTGAACTTTAGGATGCTCTTGTACCACTAACAATAAGCTAGAATTTTTTATTTTTTGTGCTTCCGCATAAAAAAAATAATCGTAACGTATATTTTATTAAATGGACCCTGGGATTTGAGTGAAAATTTCGAGGGGAAAAAAAAAAAAAATATATATATATATATATATATATATATATATATATATATATATATATATATATATATAAACAAAATCTTATTTTCTATTTTAAAACATTTGTTCTGAAACTAACGTTCACAAGAGGATTAAAAAAAAAAAAAAAAATTAAGAATGGTATATACTGGGTATACCCAATGGGTATATATTTTGGTATACACAAAATACCCAATTACTTTTAAGTGGATTGGCTATAGTTTTCTTGTTTTCGAAAATTTTAAAAATATAAAAATTTTAAATGTTAACAAAAAAAAAAAAAAAAAAAAAAAAAAAAAAAAAAAAAAAAAAGCATTTTTTGGTTTGAATCAATCTTTTTTTTTTTAATAATCTCTGAAAAGTGCCGTTCCAAACAATGAGTTTCTTTAGATCAAAACAGCAAAATGACTTGGTAAAGGATCTCATTTATCATATGGATTATATTAATTATAAAATGTAACGCATTAAAATACTTTAAAAATATTCTAAAATTATAGAGTATATAAACATATATAAAGAGAGACACATAAAATTTAAAATATAAAATTAAATAATTGTATATAAGACACAATGTGATGATTTTAAAGTACGTTTATATTTATTATCATATAAACTATAAAAATTATTTAGATTATTTTAACTTCACTTTCGTTTGTGCATACTTTTCTGTTAATATATCCGATGATTAGAAAAATTTAAACGAATTTGTGAAAAAAAAAATTTTTATTTTTTTTTCTCTTCATTGGGTAAATAGTTCATGTTTTTATGGACGAAACGAGAAAATATAAATAGAATTTTTTCCGATGCAGTATTATTTAAAAAAAATATGAATTGGAATAAGTGACAGACAGTTTAAAAGCTGATCAATGTGCCATATTAAAAAAAGAAAACTACACTATGAAAATGTCATGTAATATCCAAAGCAATAATTTCAAGAAGTCAGTATCGTAAAAGGTTGCTCTTTTGCTACGTTAAATTTCAAATTCACGGATTTATAATTTTTAGTCGAACTAATCGTCGATTTATTATTTTCTTTTTGTTTAGTAAATTTCCATTATTGTTATTATTTTTTTTTTTTTAATAACTATTCTGTAATATAAGTTTATTCTTCTTTCAAATGATACTGCAATATGAAGGAGGAGAAAAGTGTTTCTTGAACACACCTGCAGCCGCTGCATCCATTCAGGTTAGATCCAAATCCATGCGTCAGGACTTTTTTTTTTTACTAGATCCAATATTGAAAAAAAAAAAATACCTCTATGGATTTTTTTCTCCTACAGGTCTTTAGGGAATAAAAGTCTTGACAAGATAATAAAAAAAAAAAAACTCTTTCTTTTGCCCAACTCTCAAGCGTCGGTAAACCTTTCATGAAGTGAAGTGAAAAGAAACGCTTGTGAATATCGGTTACACGAAAAAAAAAATATCGGTACCTTGTGTCCCACTACAGAGGTAGTGTGCCGGTAGCCTGTCGTTGCAGTTAATTGTGTACCATTTTTTAAATTATTTATTTAGGATATTATAAAAAAACAAATGCTTAAACATCAAATTTCCTTTGATTTTAGTGTTTACGATCCTATTCTAAACACTAAAATAAAAAAAATAAAAAAAAAGGTTATGGTCAGTTCTAACATATTGTCAATCATAATCAGATAGTCAAACATTATGGAGCTTGTATGAAAGCCTGAATTCTAATAAAAAGCTTTAAAAATCTATAACTAAAATTTAATGAAGCAATTTCACAATAACTCCATAAAAATCCTCATTTATAAAAATGATCTTACTTAGGTATTTTAGAACACTATTTGAGGAAAACATTTTTAGCGGCTACTGGAAAGGGATAGGAGGGAGGATTTCATAAGTAAATAAATCATGAACCCTTTTCAGAAATATTTCTCCTGGTGATATCACAAATAAATGGTGAAGTTCCTTATCATTGAAAAAAAATTATACGCTGCCAATAACTGGTGAGGTGACCATAACTTGACAAAAAAATAAATAGACGGTTAGATGTGTTAAGAGTAGATAAAGTATAGTTATGGTTTATCATCAATATATAAGTGAACAAATGTGGGTTATAACTTGGAGCAAAACTGGTTATAAACATGGATTTTAGTAGTGCTTATTCTGATTTGTTAAAATAATAATCATAGTTTTACAACACAATAGTATAAGAAAAAGAATTCTCGATAAGTCAATAAATGAATTCGTTTATTAAAAAGTCATTACGAAAGGACCATGCAACCATTTTCAGGCTTCGACTTAGTCAATTTTTGCACTTACTAAGGTGGAAAATCGGCAATTATCACCAGTTTGCCAACGTGATCTGGTTTCATTACCAGAGGATATCTTTATAAATATTGTATACTAGCATCACCGTCGCGGCTTCGCCCGCTTTCATTTGTAAAGAACTAAGATATTTTTAACTAACAATTAAAGTTTTATTTGTTTATCGATACAAATCTTATAATGAAGTAAGCAATGAAGCATTATTCCGTCAATGATATTTTCACGTAATTTTAATAATTTGACATCTGATTTTTTTTTTTCGAGGTTATCATTTGGTAATCTAGGTAGATTCTCGAGATAATGGACTGCACTATCTGTGCTTACAACTTAAGTCCCGTGAATCATATTTTTACAAACAGTATAAATATGCAAAAGGGTCGAAATTTTGAAAAGCGAGATTACAATCTTACAAACTCACCCACTCATTATCTGCAACAAATTTAGCTTTACATTTAAAATTAATCATATATAAATGTGTAATCCGACCAACCTTGCTGTATGGAGCACCGTTATTTTCATCGATTAGGAAAAGTACAAATTACAAACTCCAATCATTACAAAATGGTATAATGAGAAAAATTGTAAAAGGTACTACAATGCAAAGAGTAAAAACTACGAAAATATATGAGGAATTAATAGTTAAAAAGATTAAGGTGTTTTTGGCCGATAAAAGAGAAATTTTTTTCGATATTTCAAAAAACATTTCAAATCCTCTCTAAAGCAAAATTTCACCCCCAGGAGAACCAAATCGATGGCAAAAATTATTGTAAATTTGATATTATAGATATAAGTTATTTAGTGTGAAAGGTGTATACACACAAATAAACGGTGAGCCTCATCATCTAATTATTACTTTAACTATATTAATTAATAACAAAATAATGATAAATCATCTATAACACCTTAAAGTAGTAGAAAGCAGTAAGAGAAGAATTTGAAAAACGTTATATAAGGTTATTCAAGAAAGGAATAAAAGGGGCTATGAAAAAAAAAAAAAAAAAAAAATTGATTTGGTTATAATTTTGACTTACCAGAAATAATAACCACATGTCGATTAACTTTCAAACTTCAGGGTTATTCATATTAGAACCAACAATTTATAGCTTTGTAAATACAATTTAATTGAAAATAAGTAAATTTTACTATAAATTTCTTGTTCTATATAACTGTACCCCTCTCGAATGGTGTACTCGAACAGTATAGACCTTTCGGTCGATTCTCAAACTTCACTGCATACAGCATATTTATCGCTTTATAAGACAATTTTATTGGAAATTCCTTGAGATACGAAGATGATTTAGTCAAAATTTGGTACAGATTTGTTTTGAGGTTAGTGATCACAAACAAATAATGGCTTATCCTTTTGTATAATAGTATCGATTTAGTGGCTTCTCAAAAAATAATAATTATTTTAGCTTGGTATTAAATAATTAAATAACAATATAACTGTTAATAGGAACTAGACACCGGTCGTTAAAAGTTTAACGCTTCTTGTATGTTTTGCTGAATCAGTGTCAATTATGTGAGCGAATAAAACTAGGGGAAGCCATTTATAAATATTCATTATATCTCGATAAGAGAAACTGATAATAGAAATATTATGAAATTATAAAAATAAAAATAAATCATTCATTAACAAACTAATCTCATTCACGTCAGTTTTTAGGAATCAGTTACGGAGTATGCGAATATTAAAATATTTAAATCAGTATGAAAATGTAAATTATTCATGGTATAAACAGTAATTAGGCTTTTAAAGATGTAAAAAGGTTCTATTTATACGGAAAATAATTAACATAAATTAACTTAAAAAAATATATCATGTAATAGTTCAACGTCCATACGGTGCAAGTTATGAGATCTTAAAATTAAGCGTTGGCGTATTGTGAACAATATTTTCTTTCACAATTATACACGCTCATTAGTTTCTGTTTTTCATCCTTCTCCAAAGAATTTCGTTGTTTACCACTCTCGTTATCTGGTCATCCTTTTGTTATTCAAGTCACGACTAGCTTTATTTGCGTTTGGTTAATGTATTGGCAAGGCTGTTATCGGTCATTGATCTACTGTGAGGAAATAACACTTAAAATTGTCCGTTTAATATTTATTAGAGGGATATTTTAGTTGTTTTCGTTTGCGTTTAATTTAAATCTTTTTTATGCTAGCGCAATCTATTGATGAGTAGGTTAGGAGCGGATTTTTCGCTTAGCCTCAAAGTAAACAACGTAACTTATGTCAAGATTTATAACTTAACCTTTCGTTAGTCGCGTGTATTACTTTTATTCGATAAAAAAAAAAACTCGAAATGTATTTTATTCCGTTTTTTGAGGGAAGAAAGAAAATATAATAATTCTCCAATGAAGCCATGCTGAATTCTAGAACCTAAGTAATACTTTAGTAGTCGCGTGCACTAAACAGGTGTTTGTGAGTTTATGAAAATTATTTACAATATATTTCATAAAAAAAAAAAAAAAAAAAAAAGGACAAATTCGGTTTTGGAAAGTGAAAAAAAAAAAAAAAAATTTTTCTGTAAAAAAAGTTGATTTTTCAACGTGTTCACAATACAATGATTATATATACAGTGTCCGCGTTTGTTTACATGTCATTCACATAACATATTTGCTGGCTTTTATTATGTTTTGACGGTTGCTATATGCACAATAATTACATATTATAAATATTAAATTAGACTTTTAAAATAATTATAAGTAATGTTCTTATTGCTCTATATTAAATTAGAACCTATTGTTTCATTATAAAGTACATATCCTATCAAACTTGCTAGTTTTCAACTCGACTCCATAAAATCACCCACCAAAAATATGTCACCGGGACCTTCTAAAATATAAAAACCTTTTCAAATGGGTAATTTCTTAACAAGCCTTTGACAAGTTATTAAACATATATTATTTTTGTTTATAAGTTTGTATAAATACTTGTAATAATTGGTTAGGAAACATTAAAAATAATTTAATAACAAGAATTAGGTTCATAAAAAAAAAAAAAAAAAAAAAAAAAAAAAAAATACTTGGATCTTTAATATTAATTTACTTATTTAGTTCGTTGTTGTCTAAAACGATTACCTAATCGATTTTATTATTTCTTTAATATAATATTAGTCTTAATGGTATTTAAATTATTTCTTAAATACTCTCTAAAATAAGTTGGACCGTTGTGCAGCTGGGTATTGAGAATAGAGTGAATCACATTATCAAAATATCGATATAGACTTCATTACTGCTAATAGATCTATGAGTGTGGTTTTAAACTTCGTCTAGATGTATATGGTAAATACAAAAAAAAAAAAAAAAAAAAAAATATATATATATATATATAATAAAGTTCAGTATTACCTGTAAGAGAAAGAAATATATCTTTTATATTTATTATCCTGTTAAATTAATTACCTTGTATTTTGAATAATAAGTTGTTATCTTTATGATGTCTGTAAATAGCGAAATTTCGATTCGTAATCTCTAGCCTGCTGTGGAGGTTTCTGTATATGTATGGCACTTCTTTTCTATTCAATAACAAGAATAAAAAAATATATATACTTGTATCTTTAATATTAATTTACGTATTTAGTTTGTAATTGTTTAAAACGATTACATACTCGATTTTATTATTCAATTAAAACAAAAAAGTCTAGTTAGTCTAGAACAAAAAAAAATAAAGAACTATGAACTACGATCGTAGTAACAAAAATGACAAGGCTACTATTGTATAAATATTTACCAATTTCTTTCCCGAAATGTCTAAAATATGCTGCTTGTAAAATCCGTGCAAATCCAGGTGTCACACATGACAGAAATTTTCATTGAAGATTTTATTAAATATTTTGTACCTTACTTGCACTTTTTACAAGGGCACGCATGACACCGATTTTCTCAAACATATTTTCCAGTTTGCAAGAAAACAAGATCAGACATGGAGTACCCGGAATAGGTGTGTGCAAGGGTGGGCAGCCTTGAACTGCCGTGTATGAGCGGACTTGACCCCGGTTAACCGATAAGGATACGGTTCTGCCTTGATAACCATCGATAACTCGCTCGGATTTTTTAATCTTTCTTGAGGCAACACGTCATAGCCTATGATGTGAGCGTTATTAGTAAATAATGCACGAAGGGAAAGCTTCAGGTTCTGTTTGGCCAATCGTTATTCTTTCCAAACCAAGGGCATGTACTTGACCGTTATTCGAAAACATTTTGTAACATAAGTGGGAGTCATCTGATACATTTTGTAATAAGGTAGTGATAACGCAGCATTGCAGCTCGACGATAGCCCAACTCCTTTATTGTTTACACAGTGTAATGTAAACGCGTTTCTGGGTTTGTAAGGAGACGACCCTGTTTTGTAAAACACCTTCAAATTAAAAAGTAATTTGAAATAATCTGTATGAAACCTCACAAAATCAATTTTCCTTCCATATTGGCAAAACTACACTACTGAATGATAGCCTAGTAAAATATTTTATCATAAAATGATTCTAATAGAAGTGGCAATTAATTCATCGATCCTTATTGTATTGATCCTTCTATACCATCAAGCGTACTTTAAGTGACTACTGAATGAATTTGAAGGTTCTAAGAGCGTAATCAGAAACAATGTCCTTCTCAGCCTATGTTTGAAGAACATTAAATTAGCCTGAACAAAATATTATTAATACTTTAAAGCTTAAGTTATTAAAGTATAAAAGTGTCATACGTTCTGCTTTGTTTAATGGTGCACCATTGTGTTTGCAATTAATTGAGTCGACCATAAAAATAATGTAGCAGTTTAAAAATTAACTTAAATTATCATCATATGGTACAATTTTGCATAACGTAAAACACAGGCTGATAAACAGTATTATTCCTAATTTCTTAAAAACCTCCTCCAATCTCATTGAGTAGGATCTATTTTTTTTCACAATGTTTTTAGCTTGGATTCTTGCTTTAATGGTTTTAATGCTTCTATTTTACACAGCCATGTTATCTGGATAAGCTAAGGCGGTTTAATTACAATACAGCAGCAGTAACAGTATTGTCCCTGGGGGAACTCAGACAGTGTATATTACTCAAAAATAATTTTTCCATTTTTTTTTTTTTTTTAATGAGTACAGTCACCTAAGAATGTCTTCACTGGAATACAACTCTGGAAATGGAATACCACCGTTAGCGCGTAGTAATTTAAAAACTCGTTTGAGGAACGTTTGACACCAGGTTTCACTGCCGTATGCAGCAAACAAAAAATAATTTAAAATTAGTACATACTAATTCCCCAACTACATCTCCCTCCAGACGGATGCTATTTAATCATATGGATGCTTAAAAAAAAATGTCATACCAGCATATTAAATAAAAACTTTTCCATTTCTTCTTATGATAATGTTTCACTGTTACTCAAAATTTTTTTTTCATTTGTCTTTTTTCTTTATCATTTTTTGTCAGTCCCTTTCATCAAATGTTATTTTTTTCCATATTTCACTAGGAGTAAATTCAGAAATTTTATGTTTCAATCAACTTTGTATATATTTTTTTTTTCCTTTACCGAATCTACATATGGTTTTGTGTGTATATAAGTGTTGTTTGTTTATATATATATATATATATATATAGGCGCCACGCTATATATATATATATATATATATATAATATTATATATATATATACTATATATTATATATATATATATATATATTAAAATTATTTTATTACTAACTTGTATTTACTTTGTATTATATTATTTCATTATTTTATTTAAAATATCTTGGCCAGATGTGATGTACTTTCTATAATTCATTTGTTGTTATTCTTAAGGGACTTTGTCCCAGAATAAAATTTATTTTCTATCTATCGATCTATCTATCTACAATTCTTTAAAAGCTTACTATCAGATTACTATCAAAACATAAAAATGATTTCATATGAATAATTATTTATATATCTTTTATTCGTTTTAAAAATATATCCAATCTTGTACAAATTAATGTTCTTGAGGTTTGTAAACACTTTTACACATTAGATAAGAGGAAATAAGAAAACATGAATTGATAAAACACTTAATCCTTTATGAAACTCTTTTGTTAACTTCTGTTTCACTTATTTACATTATTAAAATCGGTCTCACTTTAAGGCAATAAGGTTATTATGAAAGTAAAGAATCCATTCCACAAATATGCATACTGAAATTTTATCACTTCAATTGACCTACACAACAAATAAAAATATATAAAACACCAATCCATGTACTATTAATGTTATGTTAATGTCAATATCAAGATGAAATAGAGAAAACATAAATTCATAAAACCTTCAATACTTTATGAAACCACATGCTGGTAACTTCTTTTTCACCTATTTAACATTAAGAAGACTAAATATCAATATAACAAACTAAACAACACAATCCAAGTTGACACCTGCGGAGGTTTGCTACATGTGAGGTTCATAGGAAAGAACTATCGATAAATTAAACTCGAAATGAAGCGTAAGGATCAAACGAGGCGGTGGTGGCTTCGTAAGTCCCGATATTACCTAAAGAATTATATTAGTAAACTATACTATTTAAAATCTTCCTAGAACTATGAAAATTTGTAGTTAAAAAAAATTTGCACAGATGGGTTTAATAATTTTAACCATTGCAAACTCTTGTTGCAGAATGGGCTAACAGGGAGACTTTTCGTTAGAGAGAGGATTATTAACACCTTTCCCGAATTCAGTATACCATCTACCGTCACATCTGTTAAATATTTATAGACTCTTTTTTCGTTATAACAAATTTATTTTGAAATTTAAAAACCAATTTTTATTATCAATTTCTAGCTCTATATAACCCCCCCCAAACTGTACCGCTATAACAACGTTTTTTCTCCCTCTCTTAAATGGCAATCGCCACATATCGGTCCAATTTCAAATTTACTGCTGTACCACATTTTTAGCTCTTTTTAGCAACAATTTAAATTGATAATATGTAAATTTCTTATTGCTAAACTTCTTTCAACTAAGAGATGATGTAGTTTAGATTTGGTAAAAAGATTGGTTTCAGTATTTTTTGCGGTTAGGTTTTGTTTTATAAAAGTAAATTCTGGAGTGAAAATTTAATTATTCGATATTTATTCATGGTTAAACTCTTAACAAATATTACTAATTAAATTGTTATTTAATAAACAATACCTACGTATAAACTGAAAACATCAAATGGAATTTGAATCGTTTTACGGAATTTTATTCTTATTAAAACCTTCCTAAAAAATAAGGAGATATTAGATTAATTTAGAACATATGTTTTATTGGTAATTGTTTAATAACACCTGCACTAAAGTAATATTTATAAAAAATAAATATTATTTTGATATTTTTGGGATATGTTCTTGAACCCTAAATGAAAATTTTTATTCATTTAAAATCTGGAAATTTAATACGTTAGTTTTTTGTTTTTTGGTAGATATTCCTCATATTCTTAATCCTTAATAAATTCTTAATTTTTAATTATTTATTTATTCATCATCCATGCAACCGAGAAAAGAAATGTATTGCAATTTTTACTCTTCCCAATATGAAATTAAATATTTTATGTTACTGCATAAATTAGCAGTCAGTCTTCATTTTTAAATAACCTCGTATTTTTAGATTTAATCAAATGACATTAATTTCCTTTAATCACTTTTTAATCGAGTAAAATATTTTTAGTTAGTTCATTTTTAAGTTTTAACACAAAATATACTTGAAAAATATTATTTAACTGATTGTTTCCTAGTCAATACTGCTAAAGTCAGCTGTAGGTTCGTAAACCAGCTCCTATAAAAAACTCGTTAAGGCTAATCTGGTGTCAAAGACCTTTCCGACTTTCTGATTTCCATACATCAGTTTGCTTTCCCACTAAAAGCGTAAAATAAATATTTTTATTGTCATATGTGTTGTTTAATATGTATAATAAATCAGTAAAGATATTGCTTGAACTATCGTAATATTAGTAATTTGAAATACACTATCGTCAAGGTATATTTATATGAATGCTTTCAGCTTCCTGGAAAAGTTATCATTAATTACAAATATTGAAATTACTTATTTAATTAAATTTCAATCCTCACCAATGTGCCTATGAGTACAGTATTAAAATGATTATTGAAAAAAAGCGAGAAAAAAAATTTAATAAACATTTCTTAATTTCAATTATTTTCATATTTACTTAGTCAGCCGGGGTTAATCAAGGAAGTATCCTATGTCCCATCCTATACACAGTGTATGCAGGTGATATCCCGACTCATCACCGTCATCACCACATACGCTAATGACGTTTTTATTATCGTTAAATAATGATCCCTTAATTGAATTTCACTACAATCTTATATTACAAAACCGCAAGAATAGTGTCAAAATTTACGGATCAAAATAATTGCGAACAAATTTCATCAAATAAATGTTCCCTTCATCGTAAAATCTACTTCCTGTCCTATTCCATTTGGACGCTTACTTGGAATTAAACACATTTCAATAGATCATAAAACTTATTTACATGACATTTATGGGACATAATTGAACGTACGGAGTTGAGCTTTGCGAATCAACTAAACTTTCCAATTCTTCTTATACCCTTATACCCTCAGAGTCCAAAATCCTTTGTAAAAATCTCGATGCTCCTTATTATGACTCAAACAAACATATCTATATAGATCTCAATGTTCAATATGTTGCTGAAATAGTACAAACCAGAAACCTATCCTTTCATAGTAAGGTCCATACCCACTAGAATCCATTAGTCAACGTTTTACACCCGTTTCTCGAAAACTTACTGAGGCGTCTTTACATTCTTTGCACTCGTTTCTAGAAAAACTTACTGAGGTGTCTGAAACGAAGATGGTCAAGAGACCTTCTAATGTGGAACTTTTATTAAAGTGCTAACAGTGAGTGGTTCTTTACAAGTTTTTGTAAGGATAACAAAATAATAAATACATGATTTTCTCAAATTTTCTGTTTGCATATGCTTTATACAGTTTTAATAAATAATATTAGTATTAATAAATAATATTAATACATTTTTAGTTTATTTAAAAAAAAAAAAAGTTATCCTATTTAAAACCAGTTAAAGTATTGAAAAATATAGAATCAATTTTTTTCGTTAAAAAACAAAAACAGAAACGTAACAAAACAGGTGTTAAGTCAGTTTGTAAGTGTTTTTACTGATTGTGTTTCTGCTTTAGTATCATCTAAGAGTCCTATTGAAATGTTTTATGTAATAGTTCGATCATCCTATTGCAGCCAAAACCATAGTCTATTATACCATATTCCTGTTATGCTAGAATCCCAATGCATAACAACAAATGTTAACGTTTTGTTAACTCAGTATTTGTACACTAATGTTCGTAACGATCGACAATTGATACCACTGACAAACACACACCCACACACAATATGAACCAACACAGACCCCGCCCGCCGTAAGGGAATTGAAATTGTATAGACGACAGCCAGGAACTGATTTCTATAAAGGGTTTTTCATCGATTGGAAAATTTGTTGAACAAGGCTCGTTGCTTTTCGTAATCCGTGTGGCGGTGAATGCTAAACACAACAAAGAAATGCAGTTGTGTGGGCGGTTACAAAATTTGTCTGCTATGCCCTGCGATGTCTAGTGCAACCCGTGCCGTACCGAAATTTACCCAAGCATTTGGCGCGCCATTCATCGGATGTTGGTAAACCGAATTTGTTGCGATTTCAGGCCAGTTTATGAAAACTCGGTTTCCTAAGTTTAATGTTTATTTGTATTTGTTTATGTTTATTTTTAACCTTTTTATTTTATAAGAAAAATCAAAATTTAAAATTATTACTCCGGATTTTAATATCCTTGGATACAGAATTAATATTACAAAATTTTTGAAAATAATGCATTTCCTTACAAATAAAATTAAAAAAGCTTCATTTTGAGTTAGAAAAGTTATATATATTTAAAATATTAATATTACAGTTACAAATATAAAAAATACTTAGTGTAAAAATAATTCTTAACTAACAACATAAAACTTTTTTTTTATATATCAATTTATTGAAATTTACAACTATACAAATATGTCCATCAAGTAAATGAGCTGATAACGATTTCAATGTCATGTAATAACTTGAAAAGAACTACTCATCAGTAGCACTTCAATAATTTTTTGATGATTTACTGAAATTTACAAATGCGCAAAATGTATACATCAAGTAAATGTGCTTTTAACTATTACAATAACGTGACAAAACTCGAAAAGAACATCAGTAGCACTCTAATAAAAAGTCTACACTAGAACATCTCTAGGCCATCTTCTTTTCAGACGCCTCGGGGGATTATCGGAAACGGAGTGGGAAGCAAGTTGAGAAACTAATGGATTTGAGTGGTTATGTAGCTTACTTTAAAAGGATTTTGGATTGTAAGGATTATATACGAGATGAATTGGATGGTTAAGTAGAGCACCAAAGCTCAACTCCTTACGTCCTAATAGGTCTAATAACAGTCATGTAAATAAGTCTTTTGTAATGAATTAGGAGGTTTGATCGTTTGTCTAGTAAATGTTGAAGTAGTCTCTAACGACGAGCGCTTTATTGTCGCTTTAGTCTTGATAAAATAATACTAAGTATATAAAACTAAATCTAAGTAATAAAAGTATACAATAAAATATGTATCCTTTATCAAATAAAACTATGTTCATAAAATAAGAATATTTTGAGGTTTTAATAATAATATAAAAGTAGGATCTTGATAATAGGACTAATAGTAGACAACGAGTCGTCCTAACTAACAAATCTTCCGAATTACTAAGTACCAAGTGATTTAAGTGCACGTAAAATAAAATGAACTGGGAAAAGAGAGGTATATATCTTTTTATGTACAGTAAAAGTGGTTATAAAAAAAAAAAACATCATAGCATGATATGAAGACAAGTATTAATAAACACTCAAACTTACGTGTTTAAGGAAAAGAACATTATTTTGAATAGAATTGTATTTTTCTAATGGAATTCCCACAGACGATGGAGCAGCATAATGTAAGGCACGTTTCAGCAAAGGTAGATTGAGAAAAGAGAAAATATGGTGTGGGTAAATAAAGTATAGGGGATCGTCCGGACTACTGCGTCATTCGGATTGTAAGGTATCCGGATTATTGAGATCTTACAGTATTCCTGTATGCATATATAGGTTCTTGAGGTTCAGTTAATATTGACACAAACTCAAGAATATTATTAAACATCTAATAGTAACAGTAAAAAAAATTCCAATTTCTTGAGGAAAAAGTTCTTATAAATTAATTAATCCTTCTAAAAATGTTTTGTGATTTTCATTTTAAACTCCCACAGTATCCTTTAATGATATTCCATCCCTGTTGAACAGATCCGATACCTGGGACTCCACTTGGAAAACGTCTTACTTGGAACCCACATACAAGACTAAAACGACAAGAAACTGCTCGTCGTTACAGACTACTTCAACATTTACTAGACAAACGATCAAAGCTTGCAATTAATTATAAAAGGCTCATTTACATGACTGTGATTAGACCTATTTGGACGTACGGAGTTGAGCTTTGGAGCTCCACTAAACCATCCAATTCATCTCGTATCCAATCCTTGCAATTCAAAATCTTTCGAAAAATCCTTAATTCTCCTTATTATGTGACCAATAAACTTATCCATAAAGACCTTAATGTCCCTTATGTTATGCCCAAACCAGATACCTATCCTTCCATAGTAAGCTCCATAACCACCCAAATCCACTAGTCTCCCAACTTGCTTCCCATTCCATTCCCGATAATCCTCCGAGGCGTCTGAAAAGAAGATGGCCTAGAGACCTTCTAGTGTAGATTTTATTGAAGTGCTACTAGTGAGTAGTTCTTCACAAGGTATTTTCATGCCATTGTATTCACTATCAACACATTTACTTAATGTATATGTTTTTGTACAGTTGTAAATATCAATAAATGAAGGAAAAAAAAAAAAAAAAGTTAACTCGAGTTTTTTTTCTACAAAATGTTTGTCACTTTTAGCTTCATCTATACCTAAAAATTGGTTTTAGACATGATAAGTAATGGAAAAAATATTATTCATGTTTTCTATTCCTCAATGAACATACGTCATATAATAGGTATTACCTTGGCTACCTATTCAAACACAACTATAGATTTTTGTCCCTCATAAAATGTATTGAAGATACTACAGGATATTTTCTACCCTCACGGATTATATCAATAATGTTCAGCTTAAAGTCGGTACTGATAATGTTATGTTGAAGGTCACCTGATTAATTGACGAATAGGAAATCTAGTTTGCCTTATTTGTTACGGGTGGGATGGTTTCAATTGCCAAAAGAAAATCCTTTTCTCAGGCTGTACAATACAAGCTTATTCCGTTTCCTTGATTACGTTTAAGGAGTTACCTATTTGAGATTCTACTTACTCTGCCCGTTTCCATTGAGTGATGATAGATGGTGAATGAGAATTGAGGTTTTTTATGATGAAGTATATCTGTGAATAAATTAATGCTTTTTGGATTCTGAATTTTCTCTTTTTTTTCACTTAATATGGTGACTCCAAATCTTCTTTTGGTGTAGCTTTCTTATGTTACATAGCGCTCATTGTCACTTCCTCTTTTAACGCATTGTTTGTTTTGAGGTAATCTTTTATGTTCCTTGATCATATGTTTAAGGCTGGGTGCACATGAGCTGGAAAACAATCAAAATGCAAAGATTGTTTTTTATCGGATAGTCAGAGATCCATCGGCAATATAGGACCTATGCACATGGCACGCCGACGGCTATTGGACACTCTCGGCCTATCTGCGGTTGTTTCTATCCTCCGCGTTTCAGAAGTACATACGTGACATAGGGACATGCACAAGACGTCACTGCGTCAGTTCTATCTGGTGCTTTTTCAGTGAGTTTTCGATAACATAATGATTAATTTCATTATAAATATTTATTTAAAAATACATACAATTGGATAATCTCTGTATTGCATTAATAATTAGGGATCGGATTTATATGTATTTAAAAATGCCAAATATATAATTAAAATATGCATATTTTTTTTTTTGTTGTCAAATATGTGATTTTCTTAACATATTTTCAGAAATTTAAGGGACAATTTTTATATAACAAAAAATTTTTTTTTTTTTTTTTTTATTTTTTTTTTTTTTTATAAGTTTTAATGATATATGCAACAAAAGAACATTTTTACAATTTATAAATAATCATTAGGAACCAGCTGGCTGTTTGAGGCCGCCGCAAGTTGGCTTTTTCATCCCTTAAATTTATTTAATTATAAATAAACACCAGCAAATTATAAATTAAAATAAATTTATATGATATATAAAATTAAGCCTGATAAACCTTACATAGATGAATTAAAATAAATACCATTTTTAACAATGCAAGGAATAATGGGTAATAATGTAATGGGTGGTATAATTTTGGGATTGTTATCAACTTTAAAACATATATTTTTTTTCACTATATTTCTTTAATCCACACCTTTCGCTCAAACCGCGACAATTAGCGGATTTGACATAAAATAATAACTTTAAAAATATAAACTATAATTCTAAGAAAAAAAAAATAAACTTCAATACATACAACAATATTAACAACATCGAAATTCCTATTAAAAACAATATTTAAATGAAGAAATACAAATAAATAAGAATATAACCAATTAAATGAATATGTAGGTAACAGGGGAGATTAATGATAGGATTAAAAGCAATAATTAATGTAAATATCGAATAAAAAAGATAAATAAAATTGCAGTTTATGAAATAGTGAAGTTCCTGCTGCACCTTTATTGTATGGTAATTTAATATAAATTTATATCTCGCATCGTTAATTGGATGATCCAATATTTTATGATCAGTTTTATAAACGCATTTGTACACAAAGTACGAAAATAAAACCTTCTTTTTATAAATTTCAACTTTCGCCTGATCTATCTCGAAAGGAACAACACACAACACTGAAGAAGAAAGAATCCTCATCCAGATAGAAAATTTCCCTGGTATCAAATAGATAGGACGCCACGCCCTCGGCGTTCCGATTGTTTTGCAGCTCATGTGCACCCAGCCTAATATAGGACAGCGTACGTGCGTGGCTGCTGATTCTCGATCAATGTTTACTGGTAAATATTGCAATTCGTTACACAATTACGGTGAAAATGTTTACAAGGCCACGGCAGTGGTTACTTTTCATCTTGGCACTGGTCCTTGGTAATTACTGATAGTTCTCTTATTTCGATATCGGAAGGATTTTCCGCAAGCGATGTAACTTATGCTTAATTAGCCGGAAAATTCTACTGCATAACTATTTATAAATAAATGCTTCCGTAATCTCGTCGATAATAAAAAAAAGAAGCAATATTTATTAAATTTGCTAATAGAAGAAAAACAATAATAGTTGTCATATAATGTTTTTGTTTCTTTATTTATTGAACTTTACAACTGTACAATGATATATACATCAAATAAATGTGTTGGTAATGATTAAAATAAAATGTCAAAACTTGAAAAGAACTACTCATCATTTGCACATCAATGAAAATTCCTTACTAGAATGCCTCTAAACCATCTTCTTTTCAGACGTCTTGGAGGGTTATCGGGAAGTTGAGCAAGTTGAGAAACAAGTGGATTAGTGTAGTTTTGGAGTTTACTATAAAAGAATAGGTATATGGTTTGTTCTAAATCAGGAACATATGGGACATTAAGGATTAAGGGTTATGGATTGTAAGGATTGGATACTGGAAGAGCCAAAGGGTTTAGTTGATCCCCATCTAATATTAAGATGTGCTTTGAATCAAGAACGAATAAGAATTGAAACCAGGCCTGGACCTTTAATACTTGGCAAAATCGCATTTTATGAAAAGCTCTGTAATAGCCTCATGTAATTCGAATTCGACACATATAAAGAGAAAAGAAAAAGCTTTCTGATGATTCCCCAAACCAAAATTCACAAACTCACTTAGCACACGCAATGTACTTAGCCAACTATTCACAAGTTCTACAGATTTAATGTGTAACGGATAAATGAAATGATTTCTGATTTCTTCGGCTTCGTTCCATTTGAACTATCCTTATTTGATTTATTACTCCACAAAGAAGAACTCATTAAAATATCCAACATTGTTTGTGTAAACGCTAAAACAGGTTTCTTATTGCCCACATAAAAAACTGAATATCGTAGCATGAATCTGTCTCCATTTCTTCTTTTGACTATCACTGGTTTAAAAGAGCAGAATGATTTTGCTCAATGCAATAGCCACGCTAGCGGGGGGAAAAAAAAACAAGACAAAAAAAAAAACAAAGAACAGCTATTGTTGTACATCAGTTAATATTATGATTCACGATCGATTCAGAAATCCTTAAAAAGTTTTAACTTTAACAAAAATTTTGTTAATGATAAATATTGTTATTTATTGTCTTATCCAGATATTAGATATTGACCTGTAGAGACAACAACGCAAGGAAGAATAGTCTGATGATGGGATAACTATCTCGAAACATGTTATTCCATTGAGTGATGATAGATGCCAAAATTTACTAAAAGATCGGCAAGATGACTTCGGAAAAGTAGGTGTGATTTTGGCTCCCCTTTGTTTGTTTTTTCATTTCTTCTTTATTTAAAATGTAACTATTTACAATTCAAGCATCTAAAAAGTGGTAAACTCCTAAAAATAATAAAAAACGATTAATTGATAAATTTAATTAAATCTAGAAAGTCTGAACAGACCATAGAAATCGTTAATAAAATGATTTGTTAAAAGAGCTTAAATGAACGAAATTCAACAATACCTTTTCCAGTGAAGCGTTAAAGGTTTAATTGTTTTACCATTGCAAACTGTGTTGCAGAATGGCCACATATCGTTTAATTTTTATACTGCTCTGGGATCCACATGTTGCTCCATATATTTCTATCTTTTTTTAATAACAAATGAATTGAAAATATGTTAATTTTATTGTAAATTTCTAGCTCTATATAATACCGTACCTTATTAACCTCATTTGAATAGTGCTTGCCACCCATCAGTCGATTATCAAACTTTACTGCGCACTAAATATTTATTGATTTTTTATATAATTGAAAATATTTAAATTTTATTATTGCTAAACCTTTCTTGAACTATGAAAATTATGTGGTTAAAATTTAGTACAGATTGATTCAGTAGTTTGTTGAGTGTTCTCTATATATTTAGTTAGTATTTATGTGTACATTATCTTTATTATTATTTTTTTATAAGAAAAGTTTATCTAATTGTTGAGTATAATATTAGCTGATGATCCGGGGATGGAGTAAAAAACAATATATTGAGTGCCAACGTTTGACCTAGGGTTGGGCGATAGTCGATAGTTAGCACTATCGATAGGCCGATACTCTCGGTTGAGAAATATCGATTGCTATCGATAGTTTCTTCTTTTTTTCCAAAGTAATTCAATAAAGAATTTCAACTAATTTAATTAAATTCAATTATCTACTTACTATTTGAAATTTGCAGGATTATAAATTATAAGATTATATCATAAAGATGAGAGAAAAACTAATTTATTTGAATTTTAAAAAAGGTATCTACAATTTACATGGTTACAGTAATAATGAACAAATCAAATCTTCAGAAAAGAAAAATAACGAAATAGTTAATTTCAAGAGTCAAGTGTGCTCCTTGAGCTACATATTTCCCGAAAGAAAAACTAGCATTTCTGCTTTCCTTTGGCTTAACCTTTGAGAGAACCCTTGCGCTCTAGGAATTCCGAATTCAACTTCAAAAGAACTCGACACTGGACAGAGACAGATCAGCACAATTCCGAGAGTTTCGAAACTTAAAATTAGTAAAAAAGGTCTATCGATAGTCGGCACTATCGATATTAACTATCGACTATCGCCCAGCCCTAGTTTGACTTGCCACAGGACCACCAAATCACACTGTTATTCATTTTTAACAGCAATCTATTGTCTTCTCCGTGGTTCGGTGCCTCTGAAGATGACCTGCAAGGCAGGTCGAAACATTGGCACTGCATAAAAAGATTTTTACTTGGACATGTTTATTTCTTTCCGATTTCATGCCTGATCATCTTCCTCTTATTTTATAATGTTTCTTTATTTTTTCATTTTAATACATCTCGCACCAGATGAATTTTATTTATTTCTTTACTTATTATTCTTAAGGGACCTTATCTCAAAATAAAATTATTTCTCAATTGTATTCCATTGTATAAAATGCAGCTCTTTGTATTTTAGTATAATGTAAACCTACAAAAATGTTCTATTAAATCTTTCTATATTTATAGTGCGTTTTCTGGGTGAAGAATTTATATTTAGAATAGCCAACATAATCCGAATCACAGTAGGCTTTTTCAAACGCCGACAAGCCTTTCTCCACAATTAGGACACGCTTGGCGGTCACTGAAGCGCTGCCGAATCTTCCACAACTCTGGTCACAGAACTAGGAAGTTTTCCTTCATTGTCCAACTCCTGAATGACGCGACATTCCTCGGCAAGTGCGTATCCGAACCAGTTGAAAAGATTCTTTATTGTGCTTAAACCCAATTTTAAATGGATCCTTGCCGGGTCTCCTCCATAACTCTTTTTGTATGGCGAATATAAATAAGCTATTGTCACCAGTAATATGATCAGTTATGGCTTTTTATTCTTTTACCTGCATCTTTCAGCAAATTCAGAATCTCTTAATTGAGTGTTATATAATCCTCTTTGTTAGCCTGCTTTCTCACCAGTACTCCAACGTCAACATTTGTTAATTTTGTTCCATTACAGTTTTCATATCACACATAAGGTGAAAAGTGGGTCACAGTTGTAAAATATTGTTTAGTTTCCTTATCACTGTCAGAAATTCTGTTCCTGGTTCTGATCCCTAAGAGATGACGGTTTCATACTTGAAAATGAATAGAAATATATTATGAGCCTTAGATGTGGGACATTATATTTGTTCTTAT
Organism: Euschistus heros; assembly: GCA_003667255.2. Taxonomy (NCBI): domain Eukaryota; kingdom Metazoa; phylum Arthropoda; class Insecta; order Hemiptera; family Pentatomidae; genus Euschistus; species Euschistus heros. The sequence continues at coordinate 599,285 of RCWM02000076.1, forward strand.
TATTCAAAAAACCACTTTATTTTACGAATAAAATATTGCTACCAATATCTTTAATGATTAGGATCGTCAAATTTCGCCTTCCATATGGAAGGATTTCTTCCGAAACTTTAAAAAAAAAGGTTTCATTAAAGATTTATGAATACTACTTCTAATTTATAAAGAAGTCGTATTGAACCCATTGAGTAAACCTTTTCTCTGTAAAACATGTTAATTTTTTTGAAGATGTACCTCGATGTGTCTCGAAAGTGCATTCGATTACGTTGATTTTGTGCTGAGAATATTTACTTACTGGGTAAAATTTAACTTTTATATTTGTTACAGGTTATTGCCTCTAGGTTGAGTTAAATCTACCAATCTGGCAAGTTTGAATCCGGATTTCTGGAGAAATTCTCCCAATTTGGACTGCAAGACTTGATACGAGTTTTACCTGATAAAAGCTACCGATTAAGGATTCTGGTACCAAACATTCTACCGTTGAATAAATGTTTCTGACTCCCAGACTATATATATATATATATATATATATATATATATATATATATATATATATTTTTTTTTTTTTTTTTTTTTTTTTTTCCTCTTATGGTAACCCCATAAAAGGACCGTTTATTAATGTTTTTTTTTACATGTTCCATGCCGTTACAGGCATACTACATGTATGATATGTGTTATATTATATTATTTTACTTATCAGTGATTGTACTTAACCAACAGTTTATTTGCGTGTTGTTACAATAATGTAATGAAATTTGAAATTTTATGAACTTTGTGTGGTTGTAAAAAAAAAAAAATGTGTATGTAAACATATATTCGTTGGTTGGAGGAAAAAAAAAAAATCATAACATTAAAAAAAAAAAATAAATAATAATTTAAAGAGCAAATAAACAATTAATATTTAAACAAAAAATAATATTGAAAAATAAATTAAACTTTATAAGCATATATGTTCGTCAGCAAATCAAATCAAAATTGATATATAATATATACATACAAGAGATTAATATAAAATAAATCAGAAAATAAAAGTATAAATAATATAAAAAATAGTTATAATAAACGGGCCGAAAAATAATGAGCATTAAATAAAAAATAAGTAAATAATAAAAGTTAAAAAAAATTAAATAAATTAAAAAGTACAATCACACTATATTTACAATTTACACAAACATCCCAGGGAAACCTCAGACCAAGCTTGCCCCCAGTTTATGGGAGGACAAGCCAGGCCCCCTGTAATCCCAACGCTGTTATTTTAGCCGCATCACCATTGTGATTAGCCGCATCAAGTCGAAGCTGAGTGGGTGTGCCACAGTTGCTCAGGACTTGAGTATAGAAGCTTGCCATTGCCAGAACTCCAGTTATGCATATTTGATACAATAGGTCTTGGGGCCATGCCATTTAACCTGCGGGGAAGGTTATAAGGATGTGTGGAGTTGGATAATAAATGTGCCAGATAGTTGGAATAGTGGGAAAGGTTTTGATAAAATTTGAAGAATTCAAGGGGTATCAGGTCATGGACAAAAGGTATATTGAGGGCATTATGAAGGGTTTTGTTGGAGACATAATATGGAGCATTTACAACAGTATGAAGGATTGAATGCGTTTGATATTCCATAGTTGTGCTGTCCCCCACAGTTCAAGTCCATATGTCCAAATAGGTTTAGTATAAGGCTAAAATAGAAATATCTTAATATTTTAATGTATAAGGAAAATAAATTTAAGTTCTTTCTACAATATTTTTCATTGACATTCGTCCGTCATTGGCCCTGTATTCTATAGCCTTTTATTCTCATTATTTCCAGTTTTAACAAACATTGTTTATCTCATTTTTTAAAGCAACATGTGACTCTTCAGTCAAGATAGTTCAGATGGAAAGCCAAATATAAAAAACTCCTTAAATCATGTATTACATATTGATTGTATTATATATTTTAAAATCAATATGAACATTGAACAGGGGCTGTGGGGGTATTCAACAAAAATGTTGACAACTTTTGCCTTATATACCTATCTGGCATATATTTAATAAAATGCATTCAGAAAAAAAAAAAAAAAAATTATAAAACCAACCATGTTTATTTTTCATATTTGCGCTCAATGAGCTATTGATACTTCATTAACTTTGCATATTTTATTGCATTATTCATTAATAATATCAGAAGAAACCGATTAATATATATTAAATTTATTTAATGCTTCCTCAGAATTATCTAATCAGTTGTAATTAGACAGCAATGACTGATATCACTAAGTTTGTTTGCTGATTTTTGTGTCATTTTCTATAGAAAAAGTCTTTGACTTTAATTTAAAAAAAAGAAATAAAAAGTTTTTATCATACAAAAACAAAGATGGGGTTCTAATGACTTAAAAAAAAACATGCATAAAAGCATAAATTATGGAAAACATTAATTGGGTCTACCAATAATCTGAGTTTCTGGAAAAAAAAAATGGAGTGCTTTTAGTTTTTCGAACTCTTATCTTCTGTAAGTGTTTAATCATTGCGTATTTTTTTGTTTGTTTTTTTACGTAAGAGTTGTTATAAAATCTGGAATAAAATTTTGAATTTTGTCTTGTATTTTCTTCCATCAAAACAACACTCGATTCCTACTGTGATTTCTCAATTTCATAACATGTAGTCAGTCGTCTTCATTATTTGTCTCGGCAGCTCTCTCTATTAGGGTTTAATAAATTTTATTTAAACAGAAAATAGTTCTGGATCATTCATACAGAATTAAGTCTAAAAGCCTTTATTTGTGCCCATTTTTGTGATGATAATATTCGCTATCAGTTAAATCCCCGTGTAAAAAGGCTTCCATTACTTAAATAACTAATAACCACTTAAAGGAGTTTGATAATTAATTTAATTAAAACGTAAGTTGGAACCTTCAAAGTTGCAATTAACGCATTATTCTTTCTATTATACTCAATCATTTATAAATCATGATAATTCATAAGTATTATTAAATAACTGAATATTTTTTCAAATTTAGATTGTAAATTCTTTAAAATATCATTTTAACACCAATGGAGAAAATTAAAATATTAAATTATGTATATTAAACTCAGATAAAATTTATAGTAATGATTATCTTCTCCAAAAAATATTCAGATACAAAATAATTAAAAATAATAATTATTGTATATAGTTATTTATATTTATTGTTTTTTAAGTCGAAAATTTTAAAATATTATTTAAAGTACATGAGCAACTTACTGAAATTTAATGGAATTATAAATATCAATTTTTTTTTTTAATTTATATAATATAGGTGAGGAAAATTTTTAAACTAAAAACTGATATTATTTTCAAATTCCTCATCTCAAAAAACATGTAGAAACTTAATTTTGTCGAAATCAAAAATAATTTTTTTTACCTTTAAAATTTTGTAGGATTTTATTAGGGGGCTGTCAATTTCTGAAAAAATGCACATAATTTGCGCTATCATTTTAAGGTCATCTAGAAGACGTAAAACTGCGTAGCTTAGTCCAAATCCGGAGGTCATAGGATTTCCCCTTATTGAAATATCTCAGGTTATATCTGATCTTGGATTTATTCATTCACATCAGTTTTTGTCCTCTAAAATCTAGAGTAAATCCAATGTTATACACGTAGATAAAACGCAGAATTTATGCTGATTCTAGTGATGCTATTATTATTGTAATCGGTTGAACGCAGCAGTTGTTATGGCCGATAGAAATTGTTGATGAAATCTCAACTTCAAAATTTTAACATGTAAAAAATGAAAGGGGTAAAAAATCAATATTTTTTGATTTTGATATAATTTCACATATAAGTGTTTCATGGTGCGTTAATTCGAGATTTGAGGTCAGTTGTTCACGAAAAAAGGTTTCCACTGATTTACAGCGGATTAAATTGTAATTTCGTCATTTTTTTGGTCTTTTTGACCACCCTGAAGCCGGGTCGTGTTTTGAGTATAACGGAAGTATTTTTATATCTAATATCATACATAACTGCAATTAAACAAGAAAGAATCATTTCTCTATCTTGACTGAGAGCAGAAAAAAAAAATAAAACGTGATTGTCATATTTCAATTTTTTTCTCGGCTCCTTATTCCCATTGGCGGCTATAACTCTAGTTTTGCACTATTATAGGTCCCTACTACCCACACACAAATCGGCATTCAAATCTGTGAGTTACAACTGCAAACGTCCCCTTGTCAGATAATATTTATAGTAATGATTATCTTGTCCAAAAAATATTCAGATACAAAATAATTAAAATTATAATTAATGTATTTAGTTATTTATATTTATTGTTTTTTATGTCGAAAATTTAAAAATATAAAAGTTAATGTTTTTCAATATGAACAAAATAGTAAAAATGTAAGTGTTTCAAACGTGACTTTTTTAATTAAAAAAATATAGCTCCTAAACGGTTGGTCTTAGCAACATATGTTATATAACATAAAATATTCTCCATTAAATATTTCATTGAAAAATTGCAGTCACATTTTCGATCTATCGAGTTAACAACTACATATTTGCTAAATTCAATATATATATATATATATATATATATATATATATATATATATATATTTTTTTTTAAATATTGTAGTTACAATATTTATAATATTTTATTTTTACTTTTAACAATTTTATGGGAAAACACTAATATCTCACTGAGATCAAATTTGTGAATAAAAGTCTTGAGAGTAAAAGTTGATAAAATTAAAAGCCACAAGAGCTTTTTTAAGCTATTTTAACACAGTTTTCTCAATTCGTAGTGACATGAAGTAGTACTGTTTAGAAAGCAGCTTGACAATGGCCTTTATATAACACCTAATTAGGGTATTCTAAATTTCCTGGAAGAAACCAGGTAAAAGAGTGAGAGACTATAATGTTTGGAGCGAAAGGTGACAAAAGTTGCGATCAAGCATTAGCAATGCATTAGGTTTTAAATTCTTACAAGACTTTATCGTAAGGGCTTCTTCGCTAATTGCTATAATAATACGGAAGGACACCATTGAGGAGTTGATTGTACATGGGTGTCACTCCAAAAGGTGCTACCCCGAGGAAGCACTTTACCGTATCTAGTCACGGTTGGCTGCCAACTGGGTCCTCCTGAATTACAGGATATCGCAATTTCTGAATGCGCATGGTGGCTTCCGTACTTACCTCCATTATTTCGGAAAAAAAACAGTGTCTAACTATGACGAAGTTTTGGTGTTCTGGAAACAGTTAAACACCTTGTTACAACCATCACCGTGTTTGATACGCTGAAGGGTATGTTTACCCTCCAATCTAATGGAACAGAACTAGCCGAAGTACAAATAATTATTTTACGGGTTGAAGGTACAAGTAAGATAATTTCTTTTTTACATTGGAACAACTTTCAGGAGGTCGAAGAAAGCAGATATAATAACATCTATTTACGGTGCTTAAGATGGCGATCTGGCAGGTGGTTTGAAAAACTATTATACAATACATTCTATTTACTGCATGATATAATACAAAAATTACAGGTATTTACGTTCAGAGTAACACACGCATATGATGTAACTTGCAAACTACAGTAAAAATAAAATAAAACATCAAAAGTAAGAGCATTATTAGTTTCCACGATGTTCTTATAAGTATTTATCAACAGTGAAATTTATAAATATAAATAAATTGTTTAATGAACATGAAAAAGTGTTAGAAAATTTTATAAAAATGAAATAATTATTTCGGAAAATTTTATTTAAGGAATCCTCAATATAATTACAAAGTAATCAATAATTAATTTTTCTTATTTAGTTATAGCTCATTACAAGTAGTGATGAATTTATAATACGACTGTGTTATACTTGTATTTTATTATATTTTTTTCAAGAATATTTCTTATTCTTCTTCACACTTGAGGGCTTTCTTCTTCTCCAAAAATCTGTCATCTTCTGGGACTGTCCCTCTCGCTCTCTTTCAGTCCATTTTTTTTGTCGCCTTTTCCTCCTCCCAAGAAGAACCCTAACTTATTTCATTTTTTTTCCCAAAAAGTGCCCAAGTCCTTATCCGTGATTTTTAGTCTGTCCAGTTCCACTTTTATTTATTTTATAGCTACTTATTTATTTTTACACTATCAGTGAATTTAAAATATGTTTTAAATTTGTTATAATTTTTTCTTTTCTTTTTTTAGGTAAGAAAAATCAACGATTTATAAAGAAAGATGCTAGAATAAGTAAGTTTTCTTATTAACAAAAGTTATTTATTTTATCAATTAAGTATGCAATATGGTTACTGGATTAGAATCATATGTCTATTTGTAGTAATTGTTTCTTCCCTATAAGTATTTCTATTTTATCCATAAAATTATTTTCTTTTTACGATTAAAAGCTTTAAATGATTTGTAATATACCGAGATTTTTTATTCGCTCAAATGTCATTAAAAACTCGTACAATGAAAATCACCTCGTAAATAATTCCCATATTTATATTCCAATGGTAAAAGATCTTCAGAAGAATGTATTACTAGTTTGAATTCCACGACTTACCAATACACGACTTATTACCATTGACTTTTTTAGATCGCAAAAAAATGTTTTAAATGCTAGGGGACCATTAAGATTCAGCATCCCATAAACATATAAATCAAACAAAAAAAAAAAAAAAAAATCCTGTGTATTGTTTTGCTGGATTCGTCCATCCCCACTTCCTGGAGTTCTTTAATATATTCTTGAAACCTTGATGTGATACTTCATAATACTTTCAATGCTTTTAAAAACGTGACAATTTCAAGAGGTGGATGGGCGTATTTTTCGCTTCCAAAGCATAGCGTTAACAAACCTGCCAACAACGATGAAGCCATGATAATAGAATCGGTTGACCACTGGAACATAGTGACTAGGAAATCGACCTTCGCTTCTAGAGCGGTGAGACTCATGCAAGATAGTACCACCAAAATAGGAAGAATTATTAGATCAAAACCTGTCATTAGCTGAGGTAATTATACCCTTCAATATATTAACTACATCAATAATTATTTATACCATAGAACTGATTAATGAGTATTCATGCAGTAGGTGGAGCATAAATTGAAGTTCAAGGACATCTACTTTCGAATACATTTTGCTTTTGATATACCTTTGAAACTTCCAAAAATCACACGGTATAGATCACCCAGATTAATTTTTAATACTTCAGTAATGAAACCATGTCTTACACCCTCTGGCAATTAGTAGCTAACGGAGCGTGGTACTAATGAACGTCTGTATGAAGGCCAGTGTAGCAATCATATCTCGACTAGGTCAAATGGAACAGCCAGCTCAGCAATAATAGATATCATTTTGTATAATTAATTATCAAAAATATTTAAAGAGACACAGAGTGTTCGAATCCATGGTGATGGAGGACAAAATCCATGAAACTATAGGATCTTATAAGGAAATTTTACACTGAACAATAAAGTCTATATGAAGTTGAGTATGGAAATAAATTCATGAGACGTTATATCAAAGTATTTCCAAATAAAAGCATGTAGGTATTAAAAAAAAAAAAAAAAAAAAAAAAAAAAAAAGCTCAACTATCTTTAAAATGAATATTTGGTTTTTAGTAGTAAGAGCATAAATATTGTGTTTCATGATGATTCAGTATTTGTTTGAGCTAATGGTGAAGATTATAAATCAAACAATAAAAAATGAAATGAATGATAATTTCAATGAATGTATGTACGTAACACATATTTGTACGATAATCAAAAATAAATTGTTTTCCAAAGAAGGAAGAAGATACAAATATTTATTGTTGACTCCGACATGAGTCGTTCAGTAAGTTTTTATGGCAACAGAAAAAAAATTAAGTAATTAAATAAATAAGAATAGGAAAATAAATTGAGGATTCTTCTGAAATATTTTTACCAGTAAATGTTTGTTTAGCATCTCAAATCCCGGGACCATTCTTGCTATTTCCTTAATTACACTATAAGTGGGCCTTGGTTTCGATTTTTTCTTTTAGAGACCACAAATGTTGAATTGGTTTGTCAAAAATAAGTATGTCTCCTCGTGACTCTAAATAGAGCCACCAGGTTAAAATCTCCCTATTTTTTATCCATCTTTCTAAAAAATAAGGAAAAAAAAAATCCAAATTGAATAAGCTATTTTTTATTTTAAATGGGATATCTTGAATCAGTAATTATCATTATGCAATGTTTGTATTTTCAGCACAATTCATTACAAAAACAAATTAGTAATGATTACTTTTCAAATTTAACTCACTTAAATATAACGAATTTCGAATATAATAATCGATAATTTGAAATCGATACGACGGAGAAGCTGAAGTCCTGAGTGTCGGGGAAATATTAGGAGGAGTCAATTTCTTTTGCAAGATCTCATTGCAAATAACTGAGGAAAAAAATATATATATATAATCTCTAACAGCATTTATGACCGATAAAAATCATCACCTATTTTATATTATCATTTATTTTATTCTTTTTTTATCTCTTGCTTATTTTATTTTATTTCTTGTATATATATATATATATATATATATATTTCTTTTTTTATTTCTTGTATTTTTAAAGGCTGTTTATTTTAATTTTCTTGTCATTGTACATATTGTGTGAATGAGTCTCTGTCATCAATATTACTCATTGCCCTTGAGTGAGGCAGCTTGTAATTATAATAATAAATAAAAAAAAAAATGAAAAAAAAAAGTTGTAGATATTGTAGTGTTATAAGTAGTGGTGTCTGCTTGTTACTTGCAATATGATCAGAGAAAGTTCATAACTGCATGCGGTACAAATAAGGACAGAAAATTTAGTTTTTTGTTACGGTTTTATACTTTCTCAAGTGCAGTCAAGAAATCAGAACCTTTCATTAAAGAAACAAGACCAGTTTCCTCAGTTTAATAAGCGTCCTGTCCAACAGTGAAAGCCATCTATCATAACGATTTTCACTATATCATTAATATATATATTTTTTAATATATGATGCTATTAATAATTGAGATTTCTATTTCTATTGAGAACAATTATGATTAATTGAGGGACTATTAAAGACTGCTTTAATTTATATATAAACTATCTAAGATCACTTAAAATCCAAAATTAACGAAATAAAACTAAAAACCATTATTCGGATAAAAAGAGCCAGTGATGACTACTCAAAAATATTTTTGTATTATATAATACGTTGAACATTGATGCAATAAACTGTTTGATCTAAATAAATTAAAAAAACAAATTGGCTTTATTTCTTTATTTATACCTTTAATAAATTTAATTTTGGGGTAAATTTCGTTAACATAAACATTAACATTTTAGAAAATAATTCATATAAAATACAATAAGTGAATTGACTGAAAATACAGGTAACAATAAAGTATTCTATTACTTGATCGTGATGGATTATGATATTTACCAGAATAAAAGTTTTTTCAAAACAAAAGTTGTTTACTTTAATTTATTTTGGGAGAAAATCATACTCTTAAATAACAGTATTAAAGTTACTTTTAACTTAAAAAATATTAGATTTTTGTCTTTCATTAAAAACTGTAAACTAGTTATTGTAATATAGTTGTTAATTGCGAGGAGGCAAAACAATGATTAGCATAAAATAGCACCAGGAAAATTGGGCCCTATTCATAAAAAGTCTCTTTAAAAAAAAATATATATAAAAAAAAAAAAATAAAATAAAAAAACCGCAATCGTCAATGGCTCCCTCAACATTATACCTACACCTCTCCTGAAGAGTCTTCAGAGAACTTTCCATCACAAAAGATGCAAGTTGTGATCTCTAACAAAATATATGTTGAAGTTTCCGGTCAAATGGGGTACATATTTAAACCAAAAAAGGGTGCCCATATTTGCACCAACTCCACCTAAGAAAGATGGCCACTATCACATGGAACCTATGCGTGCGTGACTAAAGTAGTGCTTCAAAATGCAGCTTAAGATCTCCGCTTATATTCAGATATCATTGTGAAATAATTTTTAAATAAACATAAGAACATGAAACGAAAATGATTTCAAATGTTTCTCTAACGTTTACAGTCTAGAATGAATGCCAATTTGCACGTAACTAAAGCTGCATCCACACTAGTTGAAAGTGTTGTCCAACTGCTCACTTCTATCTTATATTAGCAAATGGCTATATAGACAATCCTCGCCGCCAGTCTTCAATATTTTCCTTAGCCAGTAAGGAAGAGTTCCCATATTTACGCTTTTTCCTCTGATGATAAACATACAAGTTCCATCGAGCAGGCTTTTGTTCATAAATCTCTTATTATTTGCTGCCTGTCCTGACTTAATTAATGTTGATATGTCTGTTCAAGCATAATGTCAAAAATTTCTAGCGAAATTGAAACCACTTTCTATCAAATGTTTTCATCAAAGAAAAAAAAAATTATGCAAAATACTTTTTTTTTTATTTCTTTGACCTTTCCTCGAACTTTCCTCGATTTCTCTCGGGAGCCACGCAAAATCAGCTCGAAATCCCTGTTTTGAATCAGCAAATTATATATGAAACTAGATTACTATCAAGCGTCACAAGATCGCGTCGGTCGAATAAATCATGTAATAACGCCATTAAAAAGTCTGTCTTAGGATATCAAGTTATGTTGTTCTCTATTTATATTTTTTTGTTTTGTTCTTGGGTATTATTCCTCTTTTATTGTACTATGGGTAATAACGTACATGGGATTTTTATTTTTCCTGCAATTGGCGTTTTAAAAATTCCCTTTAGTTGACTGAATGTGACAACACCTTATTAGTCCAGTCAATAAACACATTGTAGAGTGCATGAAATATGCGATAATTTTTGACTTCACAGCTTAGTTAGGAGTAAGTTAAAAGGTAAATATACTAAAAGTACCCGATTATTTCTCGAAAACTGTTTACTCTAGAAAAATATGTTTCGAATAAAAATTAAAGCTAATTTAACTTCCTATAAAATTAATTTTATATAAATTCGTCAACATTTTAACGGTTTTCAACATATATGTTATTGAAAATCGGTGATTTTCAGGAAAAAAACAAAACAAATTTCACCTCACATTTTGTCTAACATTTACTTTTAGTAACTTCCGAGATTGTTTCTCATAAAAAATGTTAGGATAAAAATTGTAGAGTATTAAATTTACTTTAATTTCATATTTAGTTTCTGGCATTTGAAGCCCATTTTTTTTTCAAAAAGTGAGGTAAATATTTTCTTTATTTCTAATATTATTGATTTTTAATAACGTATATCTTAAGACCGTTGAAATTTCGACAAATATGTATCAAAACAATTTTATAGGAAATTTAATTAGTGATAATTTTGATTTGTAGCACATTTTTTTAGAGTTTACCGTTTTCGAGATACAATCGAAAAACACGAAATTGGTACTTTCTCCCCTCAAGTATGGTTACCTTCTAACTACCCCTAACGGAGCCATGAAGTCCAAAATAATCGCATATTTAAGCACTCATTGACTGGTCTATATGTAATTTTTCTTGACCATAACGAGTTTTAGAAAATGGATCACAATTCTAATACATTAATTCAAAAATTTTCGGATACATCAATAAAAAAGATTAAAAAGGTGTATAGGATGAGAAAATAAGTTCAATTATCGTCATTAAAATTTAAAGAGAACAATTTGTCTTATTTTTACACTCATATTGGATCTATCTATATTTTTTCAAATTATTTTTTCTCAGTAGAACCATTTCTACCGTGTGAACTCACTTTATTTACAAATGAAACGGCATTTCCATAATGAACTCTGTTCTTAGAATTTAAGCTGTTCCACATACTGGGGACAGTCGGTCAACTCCGCGGTTGAAGTATCAGGCGTTTCGTAATTTGGCATTGTCCAATGTTGCTCGTTCGTGCCTATCCTGAAACAGAGCGGAACATTACTTCCACTTTAAACAGTTGTGATTTAAATTTGTTTTAAATATGCTAACCCACTTAAAACTAATACCATAGATATAGAAAATAGAAGTTTTGTTTTATTTTTATACAACACTAGAATCAAAAAAAAAAAAAAAAAAAAAGTTAAAAAAACCACAGCTCCAACATTTGTTAGACAAGCGTTCAATGCTCCCAAAAAAATACAAAAGACGTATTTACATGACAGTAATTAGACCCACTTGGACATACGGAATTGAGCTTTAGGACTCCACTAAACCTTCCAATTCTACTTGTGTCCAATCCTTACAATCCAAAATCCTTCGTAAAATCATCCATGATCATTATTATGTCACAAACAAACTTATCCATATAGATCTAAATGTTATATATGTTGCTGATTTGGCCCAAACCAGATACCTATCATTGTGGATACCCACTCGAATCCACTAGTCACCCCCACTCCATTCCCTATAATCTTCCGAGGCGTCTGAAAAGAAGATGGACAAGAGAGCTTTGTAAAGTAGAACTATTTATGTCCTTTTAGTGAGTAGTTCATCACTTGTTATTGACATGCCATTGCTATATTTGTCCTGAAATTTACGTTTATTTAGTTATAAACAAAATCATACTTTTTTCGATAAAAAAATTTATTCCTCGTTACCAATACATTTTAATTTAACAAACGAACTCTAGAAAAAAAAAATAATTACTTAATAATATTTCAAGTGTCACTCTAATATAAATTATATTTAAATTGTGCCGTCGACTCAAATCCATCCTGTTTAAAATTTAATTCATTTACGAAATTGATACGTTACATTCCTATTCTAGTCGGGGTATAAATGGACGTCAAGCCAAAATAAACAACAACCAATTCAATGCTATGTTTATTAAAAATCTAGGCCAAATTTACTATTCTACCATGCTTTTCTAAAATCTTTAGCACATTCACTCTTCTTTAATATTTCAATTTTCATCTTTTTTTCCTTTAAACTTTATACTTTATTACTTTATAAAGCGATTTTTTGCTTGCTCTATATTTCACCGAGACTTCCAAGCTGCGGTATTTAGAGTAGAAAAAATATTAGATGGCTAAAAGTATTAGTACGAAATATAATATTACTGTTCTTATTCAAATACTAGGTATTTGAATAAACTATTTCATAAAGGCGTGTTTACATAGTTCCCACCGCTAAAAATCTGAAACTTTCTGACTTTACGGGGTATGCAGTTTGCTAAGCATTCCATGCTTGGTAACATTCGTCGCATGTTACACATAGCTTTCTCGCACAATGACCACCCGTATAAACTCCTTTTATCACAAGGTCAGGACTAAGAAAAAATAACTGGGGACAAGCTTCGAATATGGCACCTTCTGGATTCTCTGGAGTAAAGCTTACGTAAACGGCGATGACTGAAGCATGTTGCCTTGTATGGAACATAAAATTTCTAGGTCTCCTGTTGCAGACGATTATTTAGAGAGGAGGTAAGGTATGTAACACAAATTCTTTGATCAAGATAAGGGAGTTTAATTGGAGCGATAATGTTTTAATTTAAGATTACGCTAGTCCAAAGCCATATTTCTTCAACCAATAAAAATATGGTCGCGGATATCACTAATGTATTAAGATCAATTTGATTCTTCAAGTCTTCTTGTTCTTTTGCAATTATTGTGATATTTGAACTTAACATTTGTCAGGTACATTTTATAAAACTAATTTTAATTTAAAATAGAGTTTACATTTTTTTAAAATTCTATTTAATACGAGGTGTGATCAAAAAGTTCCAGGACTGAATTTTTATACATTTATTCATACAACATACAGGTTATTCAAATTTGTCTCCTTCGAAGTACTCCCCTTGGGAAGCTACACACTTTTCCCACCGGTGTTTCCACTGATCAAAGGCCCCAGAAAACTCTTCTTTTGTAAAGGTGTTTAGCAGCTCCGTTGTTTTTTCTTTAATTTCGTCAACTGTTTGAAATCTTCGTCCTTTCAGGTGTCTCTTGAGCTTCGGGAAAAGAAAAAAAAGTTGGCTGGAGCCAGGTCAGGTGAGTAGGGGGGCTGAGGAATGACAGTCATTGCGTTTTTTACACAAAAAGGCCATCTTGAAACCTCTTGAACCACTGATGGCAGCATGATCGGCTTAGACATTCTTCACCAAAAGCCTCTTGTAACATCAAAAAGGTTTCAGAAAACGTTTTGTTCAGTTTCACACAAAACTTCACACAAACACGTTGCTCTTCTTTCACATTCATTTTCATAAAATAGCCAAACTCTATAAAACTAACCTCAAACAAACTGTTACTTTTAGTGATGTTATGATTGATCTGCAAACACAGCTGTGTTCCTGTTGAGTCAGGCAATACAATGCTGCCAACCGCATCGCTGTGAGACATTGCATTCCCATAGTATATAAAAAGTCCTGGAACTTTTTGATCACACCTCGTATATGTTCAACGTAATATGTTTAAGTGCTTTCGATTTTGAATGCGCACTCAATTACTTAATTTTCCCTAGAACCTCAAAAGTTACGGTTAACTTTTTTTTACATTTTTTAATTCAGTTTTGAACAGAAAGGTACCTGTATTTAAAAAGCAAGACTTAGCGACTTTAGTTTCTGGTATCTTTTTCGTGTGATTAGATTAAAAAAAAGTATTGCCGAACATTTCAGTTTTTAAAACACTTTCGAGTTTGAACGATTAAATTCAATCAATTTAATTTAGAATTTATAAATAATAGAATAAATGCTTCCTAGTTGGACAGCATTTTTTGAGTATCCTAGTTTTTTATCTTGATATAAACCATCTTTTATGGATATTAGTTGTTATGTGCTTACCCTTAAACAGTTTTGGCATTTGTTCCTAGACTAATAGAATATACAGTAGAGCGTTGATTATCCGAATTAATGTTATAAGGGGTGGTTCTGATAACAAAAATTCGGATTATCGAAATTCGTTTAAAAAATAATATTGTTTGTAAACAGCGTCTTCCAGCAGTTCACTTTTCGCATTTTTCAAAGTTTTACGACTCAAATTGCCCGTTTCACTGTAAAGCCGGTTTGACGTGATGATTGAATTAGAATTATTTTTGATTCCCGTTTTTGTTGATTTACCAATCTTGAAATCGATAGTTAATGCTTGACGATTATTTATTTTTTTTTTTTTTAAAAAGAGTGTTGAGTAGTTTTTACTCTCGTAAGTTGCTGATTCAGAGCGATCGCATCTAAAATTACACAGTGATTTCAATACAATCTATTTTTAGGCCTTATTAGAAAATAACTAAGATGCGTTTTATAGTTCAGCACGTTGATAAACATATGATTTCATAGCTCCTTGCAGCACTACCGAACTAAAGTCCATTACATAAGACAGCTTATCAATGCCTACATCAAAGAGCCCAGACAGAGCGGCTGGAGAAGAAAGATAATGGAACTGTGATGTCACGACACGGGAGCGGAACGACGATGTGTATTGAGCCTTGGTTCCTTTCCGAATCTACTGACACTTCAGTTTGTATTGAAAGAAGAGCATAGAAGTCTAGATTATTTTCGATTTAGTAATATTAATTTAGGTTTACATCAACTGTTCTTGAATCGTCTATACATTATAGTATGGTCATTAGTATGTGTGTAAATAAATATCCCGTATATACATGATTATTCAAAAAAAAAAGTAATATGTATTTTACAAAAAGCAATTTGATCTCTTATCATTATTTATTAAAAATCATATAATATAAACATGATTATCTAAAGTTTGCGACGTTTCATGGCTATTGCCACATTTTCATCATAGCAGTGCATTAGAACATTATACATTTTTCGTATTTTTTATTTATTAAAATTTTTTTATATTTATATTGTTTTTAATTGTTTATTCATTTAAGTTTTAATGTATGTAGAAAAGTGGCATGATACTTACCAGTGACTTGACTTTTTTAGTCGTTAAAAGATTTTATTGGTTCAATCAGATGGATCTATATATTATTGGACCCTGTAAGGGCTTGAAAATGAGGGAATAGCCATGAAGCGTCGCAAACTTTAGATAATCATGTTTATATTATATGATTTTTAATAAATAATGATGAGAGATTAAATTGTTTTTTGTAAAATACACCTTATAACTAATTCTCCTTTGTTAGTATATATTGTATAGAAAAATTAATATGTTTAAGAGATAATAAAATTCCATATAGGATTAATAACTTAATGAAAATTCAGTACTGATTTATGAAAAAAAATAAATAAAAAAATAATAATAGACAGAGAGATTATGAGATCCATTAACATGTAATCTTAATATTGTAAATTTAATTTACAAAAAAAACATACTTGACTTAAAATACAAGAAACTGCTCATCATTTCCGACTACTCCAACATTTAATACACAAGCGTTCAAAACTACTGTTATTTAAATGCCAGTAATTAGACCCATTTGGGCAAGCGGAGTTGTGCTTTGGGGCTCCACTAGACCTTCCAATACTTTTCGTATTCAATCCTTACAATACAAAATTCTTCTTAAGATCCTCACGCTCCTTATTATGTCAGAAAAAAACTTATCCATAAAGATCTTAATGTTCTAAATGCTACTGATTTGGCCCAAACTAGATACATACCCTTTCACAGTAAACTAGTATACCCAAATACCTACCATACTCACTAGCATCCACTAGTCTCCCAACTTGCCTCACACTCCATCCCTGGTAATCCTTGATTATCATTAAGATTTCAAGTTTAAATATTGTTAATATATTGGTTGGAAAGATTCTATAAAAGTCCTTGAAGATAGTTTATATTCATTTCTTTCATTATTTACATTGAGGACCCCTAAAATATATCGAATTTCCAGAGCTCTTGATTATAAAGAATTATCTTGTGGAATGGCGTTACATAAAATAATCTTGAAATTATGACTTTATTATTACTTTTCAGAGGTAGTAGAATATTGATGTGCTTAAAACTACCTTCTTTAAAATCTGTGTTCTTTCTTATATAGTAGAGAATGTTCTTTGTCAGCATACAAAGAAGTTCTAGTGACAAGATCTAAAGTATATGATTAATCATATTTATTGAAAATACACGAGAACATGATTTAAAATTAATTTACAATCAACTTCAGGGAGTTAATCATAGGGTTTGAGGTAAAATAGACCAGCTTTTTTTCCACTAGCTAGGATCTATTCACATAGATAAACAAAAATAAACATTTATTTTTGATTACTTCTAATTTTCTTGAGAGTCCAGGAAGAAACTCCAAACAATGGAGACATTTCTCTAATTTTAAACGTAGTAAAAGCACAATTAATAATTGAACAGTACCATATGGTTAGAGGAGCTTTGGACAGATTACCTGGTAGAACGTGCATGAAATTACATTAACATACATGAGAAAATATAATTATTCAAATGCATGAAATAACATTAGTATGGTTGTTAGCGAGCTAATATAAAGTATTGTTCCTGCTTGTACGAACGCTATTAAGGAACAAAGGAGAAGAATGTTTTTACAAATGGAAAATAAATAGGAGTTTTGCTAAAGAAATATTTTATAAAAATTCTTGTTGACAAAGACTTATAGAGGGACTACCTAAACTCTAATAAATGTTCTACAATAGAAGAACATTGTCTGTTGCTGTTCAGACATCTCGGAGTATTACATAGAAAAAAATGAGAAGCAAGTTGAGATACTAGCGGGTTTGTATGGTTATAGAATTTAATATGAAAGGATAGGCATCTGGTTTGGGCTATTTCAGCAAAATATAAAACAATACGATGTTTATAGATAAGTTTGTTTATGACAAAGTAGGGACCATTGCTGATTTCACAAAGGATTCTGGATAGTAAAGATTAGATATGAGATAAAGTGGATGGTTTACTGGAGCCCCAAAGCTATATGTCCAAATCGGTCGAATTACTGTCATGTTAATGAGTATTTTTTGATCAATCAGATTGCCTAAATGTTAAAGAAGTTGAAAACGACCGGCAGTTTCCTGTCGCTTTTGTTCATGTAAGTAGATCCCATGCAAGACGTTTGTCTAGGTGGAGTCCTTTCAACTCAGATCAATGGACGTAGAACAAGTCGTAGGTTCGTAACGAAGTTTATTTTAAAAGATTTGTTTGAATTTTTTTTAACTCTCCAATTTTGACATCAAGCTTGAAAGGTTATGATAGTGGATTTCATACGTACAGATACATTTAATGATCTTTTAATTGTTCACTATCTTTTTTCTTTTTCCTGTCAACAATTTATAATCATTCTTTTATAAATATTGAAAAACAAACGAAAAAGTAAGTAAATATATTTATTAATTATAAGACTAAATTAAGTTAAAGGGGACTCAATGACCGAGTGAGTTGGGGCGAGGGTATCTGTGCGTTCGGTACTGAAGGTTATGGGTTCGAATCCCACTTAGGTAAATTGAAATATATTTCAGAGCGTCAAAAAGTACTTAAAGTACAACTATAGTAATTGGAAAGTAGTTGCAACTACAAGCACATCTGTACTTGTACTTGCTAGTTCACACCTACTTGTACCAACTACAGTAGTATTCCAACTCCAATATCAAATTATACGAAAATCCGTCGAGTTTTTTTATGTCCGATTCACCTCCCAAAAAAAAAAATTAAACCATTGATGTTTCACCCCTATTAAATTGTAAATCCATAGGTATGTAACTCCACTATCAAATTTTACGAAAATCGGTTGTTTTTTTATTAAGTGTGGTATAATGAGGGAGTAAGTGGGTACTTCTAGGGAGCGAATCTCGGAGTTTTAGAAACTGTATAAGCGTAAAGATAGATTTTCTAGTGAGTTGTGAAATATTATTATTCCAGAAATATATGGATCGAGAGTTAATCCAAGGAACTCTCGGTTAGTTGTTAAAAAACAATAAGGATTAGTAAGGTATTCTATAAATGTATGAATACAGAGGAATCTGAAACACGTGAATGTAGCCAGGAAAACAGTCATTCTGCATAAACTAAGGTTGCCATTTAACGTTTGCTTGAGTGGCAATATGGTTGAATACCGGGAGATAAACATATATAGTTCTGTCTGAGTATTAAGAAATATTATGATAATTTTGAAAGTAGGATGTTGCTGCTTTGAATGAATGCATAAGTAGCCAGAGGAAGAAACTATATATTCAGTTTCGGAATAACCTTATAAAATATTCTGTTTTATCCCATGATTTTTTATTATTATTAAAAAATACTATTAATATACTACCATAATCGAATTGTGATGGCTATTCGAGAAAATTAAAATTTATCAATATTATTGATCGTGTATTTTCACAATATTATATATATTTTCAATTAAATGAAACCTCTCTGATAAAGAGACACATGAAAAAAGAAATCGGAAACTTCAGGCTTCTGTAGAATTTTCTAGACCTTTCTCAGGACTAGACATCTTTCAGCATCGGCATAGCTATACAATTGCCCGTGAAGTGGTTTCGATGTCACCAGAAACCACTAACAGAAAATTGGACATTTACTTCATTCCTTTTATTTTACTTTTCGCTAAGCGTTGACATGACACAAGTAGGAAATGGGGCTTTCCCATTTCCTTTCCTCAAACCATAAGTTTGACTATAACGAATTTCATTTTATGCTCTATTACATAACTCACCTGTCCCAAACACAATGTATTTGCCTACTATGTTTTGCAAAATTTCAGAGAATTATATTTTTTTTTTCTTATATGGATAATATTTAACTTTATTTTATTTATTTGGGACTTAACGCTGCTGGTTTACCGAACGTAGGTGGATTTATCCTGATTACCGAAAAATAATTCCTTGGAGCATTAATATTCCAAACTCTAACAACCAAAAACCCATCAACAATCATAATTTATTTAATGTGGGTTTCACATTCCACCTCATAAATACAAGGACTCTAAACCCTCTGATTTGTATACCATTTCTCACAGAACTGCTTCCTTCAAAAAATATTTTGTCATCAGTGGGTCCTCATTTCGGTATTTGTTACATATTTCCATCATTACTCTTCAGTATATTCTTTTAAAAATAATTGAGGAATTAATGATATTTGATAATAATTGAGTTAATAATTATTTGATAGTTATCAAACTCCCGAGCATAGGTGTAATGTAAAAATGATAATTATTTTATTTTGATTTATGTATTATTATATGTGTGTGTAAGATTTATTATGAATTTGTTTTCGTATTTGTATAACCTATTTAAGAATATTATTTTAAGTTGTCAAAGCCAGACAATAGTATCATTAATTGTAACTTTTTATTATTGTTAGAGGACAATTTTTTTAGAATAAAGGTAGTTTTTCATTTAATTTTTTCTTAAAGAATTTTATTGTGTGAACTTAAATTGAAAAAAATAATAATAACAGTGATTATTTTTACACTCATGACAGCTACTTCATGACTTTTATCGTGTTTTACAACTGATGATAACTGATAACTGATGATAAAAATTTTCTTAGAGATTTTTGTCATATCATAGATCTTTTTTCTTTTTTTCTTTCTTATACCTTGTAGCCACTGTAAGGATGGAGGTTTTACATAATTTTGTGGAATTGATCATAATTTGTTAAACACAAAAACAATAAAAAAAAAAATTGTTATAATTTTTCTCGTTATAAAAAAAGAAATTTTGGAAGATTATCAATTTTGAAATAACCTTTTCAGAAATCCGCTTCCTTGTAATTTGGTAACTTTGTTGTACCATGGCTATAACTATATCCAATGATTGTTTGCTTAAATAGGCAATGTAAAATAATTATACAAAACCTATTTTATAAATTAACTAATTTAGATCTGAGATATCCATTAGTCATTTATGAAACATTGAATTGGGTTCAGGAGCCCAATTACTAGAAAAATCGTAAGCTACTAAACTTCTTGCGGTAATTCCATGCTAAGTTACTGGTGGTTAGATAAATGACAGCTCGTAACGATTATTAGCCCCCATTCAGCTTGCTAGTCAGGGGTTACTAATAGTTCATCTCTTACTGAACTTTTCTTAGCGAACACTACTGTAAATATCAACATGACGTTAAGCTTGACATCAAAGTTTAATATTAAATAATTTATCTTTATATATTTTCGTTTTCTATCTATTCGAAAACCTATTTTGTTTATTGTGTTATATCATTCTTAAACCAATAAGACTGTCAGACGAATGGTTAAAGGAGCGAAGCGTGTTGGAACAGGTCTTCTAGTATCCAGTTAGAACCGTGGCTAATTCGAAGCTGGCCTAGATGGCTCGACTTTTATTTAGTCGGGGTCCCATAAATTTTGACCTTCACACACTGGCTAGAAATAATTTTTAACCTGTTGGATAAGCAGTCCTTTCTCCCCTAGAATGAGTTTAGGCATTAAACCTCAATAAATAACAACTCTTATATATAAAGATATAAATTGGGCTGTATATGGCCGAGAGAGTTAGGGCGAGGGTCTCAAGGTCGCGGGTTCGAATCTCACCTGGGCGGGTTAAAATTTATTTCGTGGCGGATCCACATATCGACCTTCCTAACCTGGCTAGAATAGGTTGGTAAACTGTAGGATAACCTGTCCTTCCCGCCCTAGTTGGAGCATATAAAGACATTAAGCCCAAATAAACAGCAATGAGGTCTGTGAATTACACGCAATTGAAACTAAAAAAATATGAACAAAAACATATGTTGCGGAAATAAGTTGAGTAGAATATGCAATTAAATACCGAAATTATGAAACGATTTTCATTATTTAGAAATTAAAAAAAAAAACTTTCAAAATACAGAAAGGAGAGGCGAATATTTAAAAAATAAAACCCTACCTGTGATTTACTTATGCTTTGCTGCACATAAAAGTGCTTTGTTGTTAAAAACCGTGGAGTAGTTAATACAAGTTTATCATCACAAACACAGTAATAATCGTTTCCATCACCTTTAAATGTCTCAATTCAGGAATTGCATAAATACTTTTAAAAAAAAAATCTATGCAAGAGTGATTTTCGGCATTTTTTTGGAGCAGACAAATAAACATTTAACGAATATATGTTATGGTGGACACTGCTCGAGAGACTGGGTAATGGGATGATGATTGGAAGAAGGGAAATTAAAAAAGTCAAGTAATTTCAAGTCTCTGAGTAGAGTGAGAACGAGAAATTAATCCGATTATACAATTCTAAATAACGCAAATGCGATCGAAAGTTCGAAAGAAAAGGGAAGAACCAGCACCTGGGTAAACTGGAATTCATTTATTTAGCAGAAAAAATAATAAGTGGAGTTCCTATAGTTATTTTTCGGTTTTAATTTATATACATTTCTTTTTTTGCTTTAAAATTTTCAGATGTCAGATACTGATATGCCGTTAACGCATAAATAAATATGCAATTAAAATTAAAAAAATGCAATTATGACTAAATAAGAACAGTATGCAAAATGAAAATAACTCAAATTGATTCCAAGTGCCTTAAAACATATACATTTTGATGGTAATAAGTGTTTTAGTTGGCTAAGAGTGGAATTCATAACTTTCACAGTCATCGATATAACTAAGGACTGGTACCAAAGAAATTAGTGTCACAGAAGGAAAGTCAGTTGCACTTTGGTTCGTTAGACTGGTTTGGGACAAAAAGTGTTGCTGGAATAAGGAAAGTGGACTAAAACCTTTACTGTGAATAGTGAGACAGATTTAATGCATTTCGATTTCTAAGAAACCCTCTTCGGTCAACAGGAACCAAGTCACATGATGTTATGAATTTTTTAAAAGGTTGTTTCTACGCTGATTACGAGAAGAATATATGTGATTAGTTGGATGTGAAGAGTTCTTTGCTTCAAAACTAAAGGAGTGATATTGGATAATATGCAATTACTGGAAGAAAGATGATTGCAAGAAGTAGCATAAAATGGACTTTACTTTGAGAAGTTGTATTCAAAAATTTTAAAAATATTTAATCTGACATGTAGCTCTATGTACACAAGGATTTTTGTAACAACCTAGAACATGAAATCTTAGTTTTCAGGATATAATCGGTTCTTTGATGGAATTGTAACTGTTTAGAATACCCATGTTATATTTATGTACTACTTGCTTCTCTGTTTTAAATGTATTGACACCGTTTTGTTCTCCAGTTTTGACAAATGTTCCTTGGTGATATAAAAAAAAATACATTTTTATTGGGAGACTGCACATGAATTTTTATTTCCTTAAATTTTCAATTATTATAATTCATAATGATAAAAGTATAGTTGACTGTTAAGCTGAATGAAGAAGAAGATAATTAGTGATGCAGTCAAAAAGAACCACAAACAGCTCAAAAGAAGACCAGCAAGGCAGGTCAAAACGTTGGCACACATTAAAGAATGTTCAAGGGTTTTTTCCCTTTTACTACATCCCTGTTTATCTTCTTCTCCATCTATTACAATTTATTTTGTTTTTAACGGTTTATACAGCTGACATCCCTACACATCCTGGTACTGTCCTCACTACGTATGCTGACGACACATGTGTTTTATCAATAAACCATGATCCCTTCATAGCATCCTAACCACTCCAATCTCATATCATGAACTTTCAAGAATCACAGAAATCACAGAATTAAAATAAATCTCATGAAATAACTTTTACCCTTCGTCGTAAACCAACGAATTCCTGTCCAACATGATCCTTTAATAACGTTCTACTGATCCCTGTTGAACAGATCCGCTATCTAGAGCTCCAACTGGACAAATGTTTAACTTGGAATCCACATACAAGACTAAAAAGACAGGAAACTGCTCGTCGTATTCGACTTCTTCAACATTTACTAGACAACTTCCCAACTTTGTCACAAATAAACTTATCCATAATGACCTCAGTGTTCCATATGTTGCTGATTTAGCCCAACCATATACTTATCCTTTCATAGTAAACTCCATAATCATTTAGCTCCACTAGTCTCTCAGCTTTCTTCCTATTCTATTGCTGACAACTGACTGAGGTGTCTGAAAAGAAGATGGCCTTGGAACCTTCTTAAATAGAACAATTATTTAAGTGCTACCAGTGGGTAGTTGCTTCACAAGCCATTGTTATTTTATTATGTTTTCTAATTATCACATTTACTGGAAGTATATATATATATATATATGTTTTTTTAATGTACAGTTGTAAATTTCAATGAATATATAATAAAAAAAAGATATTTTTTTCTAGTCCCCTTTACAACGGGAAAGCGAAAAAATTAACTTACATATATGTCCTATTATATAACTTTTAAATAATTTCAATGTTAAATATACCTTATACGTATAGAATGGAATATGTATCGGTTCTGACGCAACGGTCTCCTTCATCTAATAACAGGTGAAAACGAGAGTAGGGAAGTGATTAGGAGATGGTGCCAGGCGAAATGAGTTAAATGAATCACTGAGTGGCGTTATCACCCGACTTACTGACCACTCATCCGCTTTCACCTCTCCCTCCGGCATTCCGCATCGGGTGGATCTTTCGTATCGCACATCTGCCCGAAACTTTTTGCCCGCTGTTTGTTATTTGCCGACTTGACCTTCCTATGGCTGGGACAAGGAGAGAGTTATACTTTCACGGCCAAACTTTATCGGCGGGTCTACCTCCTTACGTAAGCCGACTGCTTGTCCTGGTGTACCGTTCCAAACGGGGTCGGTAAAGCATGCAGCCCATATCCGTACTTTTACTCCTACATTATTGTAAATTCCAGTTCTTTTTACTTTTTTTTTTTTAATTTAATGAAAACTTATTGCATCGATAAATAACCAGAATAACAAAGAAATGATAAAGTAGTGCAGTTCTATTCTTAACATTCTTTTTCCATCTTTATAAGTAACGCTAAACTAAACATTCTTTTTACAATACATCACTCTAAACTTAAAACTGTTTTTAAACAAGTATTTTTATTTTATGTCTTTTTAGTTTGTAAACAAGTCGTTTTGAGGAAGAAAAAGAAAATAAACTTTATTCTGGGACAATTTGTCACTTAAGCTGCGGTCATAATAGGCTGTTTAACGGCCGCTACTAACCAGCCGCTGGTAAATATCACCATCTAGGCGCGTTCACATTAAGCTGTTCAGCAGCCGCTGGTAAATATTTCCATCAGCTAGCACATTTGAAGGGTTCACATTATAACTAAATAGCCGCTAGAACAGTTGCTGTTGATGACTTGAAAACATTGTGTGTGTGCGTGCAACATGTCATCTGTTGGTGTGAGTCGTGACATTTTGAGACGTGTTTTAACTGTTAGAGTTAGAGAGTTGATTGAACAGATGTTGAAGTGGAAGAAAATGTGATGGTGGGTTAGATCCTGGATATTAAGAAGAAACGATCTGGGGGTATCAGCAACACTTTTTAAGAAACTAGAATTGGATTCATCATCTTATGCCAACATTTTAAGAATGTCAGTTCCTAAATTTAAAGAGTTATTGGAGTTAGTGACACCGCTTATTCAGAAAAGACATCAAATTCCGTCTGGCGATTCCAAGTAAAACCGAATTAGAAATTACTTTACGGTATCTAGTTACTGGAGACAGTTTTAATTATTTGGCCTAACTGTTTAGAGTTCCTCATAACTCAATTTCAGTGTTCGTTCCAGAAGTGTTGAACTGCATTTACGAGGTTTTACCGCATTTTATTAAGGTACAGTAAATAATAATGTACCAATGTAATGTAAATATACCGCTTGTGAGCTGCAGTAGTTTGGCTACGATAAATGATTACTAATTACGTAATGAGTTACAAAGAAGAAAGTCCAAAAAAAAAGAGAGGAAGCAATTACTTCGTTAGATAAAGTTATTGTGTGGGTAGAACAATAATTGTGATGTTAGTGGTATTAATTAAATTACCATATATGAATTTTTTAATGTTTTTATTATATTTTAAAGGTTTTTTCTCTTGAACTATTAACTACATACGTTATTTTTATAACAGTTTATTGTGTTATTAAAGAATAAAGTTCAATGTTTTTTTTTGTTTTTTTTTTACGTTCAGTAATCCGGCATTTTCA
The DNA here is from genome assembly GCA_003667255.2 of Euschistus heros. Classification (NCBI taxonomy): domain Eukaryota; kingdom Metazoa; phylum Arthropoda; class Insecta; order Hemiptera; family Pentatomidae; genus Euschistus; species Euschistus heros. Next base: position 625,103 of record RCWM02000076.1, read on the forward strand.
ATATATCGGCACCCCACTGGTCGTGATGGTATAGCGGGATAGTACTGTATTTTATTAGCAAATGTTGCTAGAATGGTACCAGAGTAGTAATGATGTACGGAGTCTGAATGTATATAAACAGTACTGGGCCCAGAAAGTTACCTTGTGGAACTTAGCCCTCGAATGATAACAGTGGGAAAATTTCTACCCTAACAATGGGCTAAACTAGCTTATAACCTAGGATTCTATTAACTAAAAACTTTCTATTACGTATAACGGTTCTCCATCAATCAATAATATTGTTATTTTCTGAATCTTTCCCGGTTTAATATTCATAAAAAATCGGCTAAAAAAGTGTTTTGTAATAGTTTAATTTCATCCACATTATTCAAAAATATAATAAATGCATTCTAGTCTAATCATGGCAGACTCGTAAGAAAACGTAAGCCATTTAATCATATGTTCTCTTAAATTGTTCTTATTACAGTTATATAATATTGCACCATAACTACCATATAAGTGTGGCAATATACTCTGCTATAAATGTAATGATCTATAATTGCATCTAAAAGGGTCAAATAAGAGCTTTTCAGAAATAAAACAAATTTTTCTCAGACTTAAATAAACAGAATTGTTTATAATTTCTATCCATTCGTAAAGTTATCAAATTTCAACTACTATTTTTGTCTTCTTTTTTTTTTCCTTTAACCAACTCAAGTGAAGCAATCAGATATAATGTCCTAACTTAGGACTTTATAGGATGTAAATATATTTGAATTCAAATGAAATAAAAAATTGCAAATATCTACTGGAACATTATTCCGGTGTAAATGTTTTTCTCCTTAAATATTCGTGTTAAGATGAGTATGTCTATTCCTTAGCAAGATCAAATCACTTCTCTGATGAAAAATATGGTATCTGAACTCCTTGGCTAAACATTTCTTTCCACAGACACATTTATGTAAAGAATTATACATGTAATTTATTGTATTGTAATAACAAATTAACTTTCATATATTGTAAAAAATGGGTTCAATACGCAGTAATAAATTATTTATTAGGTTCAAAGTTATTTTAAATTATATATAGCCATAAATAGTAATTTCGTTTATTTAAAAAAAATTTATTTATAATTATTTATGTGGTAATGTGTTATTAAATTTTCCATTTTGTCCTAGAATACTCAATATATTAATATATATTAAATGAATAAATGTATGCCCTACTCTATTTAAGAAAGGCAATTAAAATAAAAGTTATTTAAAATTCATTTATAAATTATATAATCTCGAAAATAATATTAAAATATATTTATAATAATGACACAGTAGATATTTACTTACAGTTATGGGTTATCTAAAAATTACAATGAAATATATATATACGTTCATTTCTTGATTTCCTCCGAGGCGTCTGAAAAGAAGATGGCCTCGTGATCTTCTTCTGTAAATATTCATTAGAGTACTACCAATGGGTAGTTCCTCTACAAGTTCTAATCATGCCATTATTTTGCATTGTTTACAGCATATTTACTAAATGTGTTTTTATTAATACAGTTGTAAATTTCAATTAATAAAAGAATAAATTTCTTGATTTATCAAGAATTATGAATATACTTAAAATACTACTTACAGAATTATGAATATTTTTAAATATCGATGATAATTATAAATTGAACTTTAATACCGTATTTAAATAAGTACAGTGAAAGGTAAAATGTATGGCCACACCCCGTAAAAAAAGGAATACTGTCTTTTGTTTGTTCTTTGCGGCCATAGTCCTTTCTAATAACCTTAGCAAAGGTAGACCAGGAAGTTTTAACGGAATAAAAAATTTAAAGAAAGATAAAGATACCTACCTTTTGGGTGTGCCAAAAGGGATAAAATAATTTATATCAAGTCGATGCCTTAATTTAATATTTTTTTTCCTAACTCGCGACTTTATTTAAATCAATCAAAATGTTTAAGGAATAAGGAGTAAATGGTATTGTTTTGCCTTTCGGAATTTGAAGGTCTATTTTCTTCGTCATTCCTTGAAGTTCTATGTTGTCGGGAGTTAGTCCTACAATAAGAGTCTTAATTGGAAATATTTTCGTTTTTTTTGTTTTTTTTTTCTAAATTGGAAATATCCTACCTTTTTTTCTTCAAATTTTAAATGTCATTTCAACACCTATTAGTTTATTAAGTGAAAGGAGAGATTAAATCATAGAAGGCACGAACTTTAAATAAATCTTTGAACACAATATAAATAAAATTAAAAGATTATCTTTATTCCGGGGCATACTGTCCCCTAAAATGCATAAGCTCACCGTTTTTTCTCAAATCACCATACACCGTTTTCACCAATAGGCCCAAAAATCCTACTTAAAATCTTTCTTTCAAATCTCACTAGGGATGGTTCCATGGCTTTCATCATTTTTTAGTATTCTGACGAGTATGCAAGAACGGTTTGGTTCTCCCACTTCATTGATCTATCTTAAATAATTTTACTTATTTAGATTTTTATTTTTATTATTCCCTTACTTGTTCTCGCTTTTGCCCTTTCTTCATACCCTTGATTAAACTGTTCAATATAATAAAAACATTAAAGGCCCCCTTGATCTAGTAGGCTAAAGAAAGTATGACATGGAGCATATGTAAAAAAAGGTCCCTAGATATAGCTCTTAGGTAGGTTCTTATGTTAAATAACAAAAAACATTCAGCATTTAATTCCTAATAAGGGCAAAGTTATAATTTCAAAAGTTATCATTTAGTTGCATATTCAAAAGTTATAATTTCTAACTATCGGTTAGAGTTTCAATCCGACCAACACCAACAGAGCTGAAACCTGTCAAAAAAGCCTTAAACTTGAAAATAGGGGTTTAAAAACTCAGACGAATATAGCTCCTAATCGGTAGGTCCTAGCGGCAAATGTTATATAACAAAAAATATTCTCCATTAAATGTTTTACTAGAAAGATGTCAAATATTCAATCAGAGCGTGACAAAAATGCTCCTAAACCTACCTTAAAAATAGAGGTTTCATACGTATATTTCGTACTAGGAGAATCAGAATCAAAAGGAAATTACTCATTAGGGCCTGCCTCCTAGTCAAGATATTACAGTACGAATTTAGTATAAAAAGAGTTGAGTTCCTAACCGCTCTTACTCTCCTAATATCAAACAACGCGGAACGCCCTCTTGTTCCCCCAAAACATTTTGCTTTTGACTAAGTAAGTCACCAGTAAAACAAGTTCAATGTTAAAATATTAACAAATAAAGTGCTTTTGGTCATATTATTTGATAATAGTGAAAATATTGACCAGAAAGGTACTAAAACAGTCAACTAAAATATTTCTTGCCTTTCCTAAAAAATTTTGTTTCAGGTACCTAAATCTATTTTGTACATAAAATTGCGACTGTAATCAAGCTCCTTAGCAGTTTTAAAAAGATACATAAAATTTTAGGTTGCCAGTTACATAAAATTGCCAGTTTCTTGGTTTTGGAATAACCTCAAACAGTATCCTTGGTGATTTCAAAAATCAAATATGGAAGACAGCATTTGTGATTTATGACATTCTAGTCCGGAACTGTTCTCCGCAACTCACTATAAATTACAAAAACTCCGTTATAATCATAAACTAACCCTTTCTTCATGTACTTACAGGTGCATTCATTACATTCTATATCTCGCTGAAAAAATGGTTGTCCTTCAATAAGATAGGGTATTAAATGGTTAGATCGTTATCTTGGTGTGTAAGTGTGTGTTGTTATCCATCTCTAGATATTTCCGGCACTAATCCTAAGCAGTTTTCTTTTCTTTTTTTTTTACTATAAATAATATCTGAAGTTGTATTACAAGCGAATGTCTTATAAGCAAATAGCGTAATACATAAATATATTATTTCTTCGTTGGCTGTTTACTTATCATTTTATTGAGATGCAGGAGCCAGGTTTTTCTGTTCATATTTAGTTTGCGCTAGAGATGATAAAGTACCCACTTAATATGCAATTGCAATTGAAGGCTGGAACAACTTTATAATTATGGACATACAGAAAAATTAAGGTCGTGGTGTGGTACACGCCTTAACACGAAGATCGTGCAGAAAATTCAGCAATATTGAAATAATGACAAATGGTTTAGAGATCTATTATTTTTCAAAAAATTATTTAAACATTTTATTACTGATGTGTACATTGTATAATTTTTTTTTTTCAATATTAAAATCCTGGTACCGTTTCAGATAAAATCTAATTTCGATTTTCCTTACCGGTAATTCGGTTTAAAAATAAATAGCTATTACAAATAATAATCTATATGAGGGTTAATATAGCAAACTTTTTTTTTTTTTTTTTTTTTTTTTTTTTTTTTTTTTTTTAATATATTCCTTTTACCCGCACCTGTCGCTCAAAGAAGATGTGATAAACGTATGTGAAGTAAAACTGTATAAGTGGTACTTCAGCTCCCATCGGTACCTACTCCAGTCCTGCATCTTTTACATTTACCCTGGGAGATCTCTTAGCCAGCTCCTCTTCAACCTTCTTCGGGCTTATTCAGGCATACCCAAAGTCGCCATTTTTTAAAATTAGTTTGTTGTTTTTTCTTTAAGTTTGTACTAAAATCTTTAGTATGAAGACAGAATATGTTCCTGTATAATAGATATGTTTATGTCTGTATGCAATGTTCTATCACCATTAAACAGAAATCGTCTTTTCATATTTTCCGCGAACAGGTTGATACTGTCATATTTGGTCCTAACTTAGAACACCAACCATGATAAATTAATCTATTTCTGTCATTAATGTTCTATTTTCCTTTCATAACTAAATTAGTTTATCTGTTGAAAACTTTATAATAACAAGATTTTTTATTTTATATTAGTAAACTCGGGATGACAGACGAATTCCTGATGTGCCACGCGATTTATTCAATTTCTATAAGTTCTGTATTTTAGCTACCCATTGGAGGGTATAAAACTTTGTATAATATATAGACCAAATAAAAATATAGACCAATCCCAAACTAAAGATATTTACTTACATAAACAGTATCCCTTTGGACAACTTTAAATGTATGTATAAAGATTCATTCATATAGAATGAAAGAAAAAAAATTATACAAAAAAATTTTTAAGAGGCAATAAAAATTTAAAAGAGAAAAACAAAATTGTGATAACTATGGTATGAATTGGTTATCATACAATTTAAAAGATTATTGCCAACGAATTAAAAGGAATTATTCAAGAAAAACAAATTCTACAAAAACAAGAAAATGTACTAAAATTAAATAAGATACAAATCTAAACATATTTTCTAATACCTACAAGTGACCCATCAATTCCAATAAACTTATTTTCTCAGATATTTTTTTTTATATATACCCTGACGTACCAGGGTAAGCGTGTTATAGTTCTTAAGACCTTAGCCTTAAAAGTTTTTAATTTTTGTTAGTTCTTTTTTGCTTTCCTGAAAATATGTTATGCTTTGGCCCGTAAAGGTTTCAGTAAGTTTGTATAGGTACTTATTCTTAATCACTGTCTATCATTAAAGCAGAGGCGTTTCATTTTCCCATAAGGTCCCCTGGTCATCTTTCGCCAAAAAAGTCCTACTTACAGAACTGAATTTGTATAGAAATAGTAAACTTACTTAGCAATAAATGATCAGGAATTAAATTAGTAAAAAGGGCATAGTATTTATTATCTGCAACAAATAATGTATATGTCAAATATAATTCAATGAGAAAAATAAAAATTAATTTTACAAATTCTTGTTTAAAAAGATAAACGTTCCAAAGGCTCTGGATTTCATTTATTACTTAAGGAATTGAAATTGAAACCTTTCACTAAAGCTTCGATGATACTGAATGTTTATAATGTATTAGGGTTCGAAGAACGGTATGAGTATGTAATAAAATTAAAGTAATATGTATTCATGGATAACGAAAATCCCCTGAGGAAAATGAAAAATGGTCTTGTTTTATGATTGTATTTATTTCGTTTTTTCCTCCATCATTGACAATTTAAATCTGTAGTCCTATTCCTTCATTTTCTAAATGCGAATACATACTTTCAACGATTTGACATTTATTTTGCAGTTGAAACGCTTAATTTTAAGCGTTAATTTTAACGTTTTAAGAGAGTTTCAAACTCCGTGCATAGCAGTGTATATTTAAAACATTACCCTGTTATTAAATATAAAAAATAATCGTTTTTATTTATTATGATGGGTAGAAGAATCGAAGTATGATAATAATTTAGTTACATTGGCTAGTTTTAACGTTAGTGGTATCTATCGATTACTACTCGTAGTATCAACTAGTATCAAGAATCAGTCTATAGAATAGACACAATTTTTTGTGTTATATTGTACAATTACTGATCCCTATCAACTCGTGTTAAACGTTTGCAATCATCAATATCTGACAGCATTAAAATTAATATGAAATAAAAAACTGATTTAGCTTGCAATGTTGTTTGTTTATTTCGTTTAACATCACTTTATGCTGCTATGGCTAATCGGACGATGCTACGGTGGGATGATGCTCCCAAATTTTGCCTATCCAGGTATAATTAGGATAGGGATCTTTAACGAGTACCTGACATCGCACAGGCTCGGGAGTTTGCAATGTTCACTGTATGTTAGGATTGTAGTCTATTATTCTAGTAGAACTTTGTTACAGCAGGAATTCTCAGAACAATGTCATTTCTTTTTGTTCCAAAATGGCACCCCCTTAAGCACGGACTCCTTTATTTTTATTTGCTGTTAGAAAATTTCAAATATTGACTGAGGTGAAAAACAGATACCTTGAGAGCCTTTCGTGGCCTTCGAAATTATTTTTGCAGTATCTGAATGACCAGAAACCAATTTAACTCATTTTTCTTGCTTCGATAAGCATTTACCTTAAGTATTTAGCCTATGGTAAATATAGGCACCTAAAGATGTTTATCTAAATATTAAGTTTACTTTAAAAATAATTTTCGATTGATGGAAGTGCCATATATACTATGATCTAAACCAAAAATTCTCGAGATTTTGGATGCGATTTTGGAACAGATAAATTTTAGAAATGCAGTGTAGTCATACTGAAATTGACTCTTATTGTTGGAAAATCCGGTTAATCTGAATTTAAAAAAATAAATTATTATAACCGATTATCTATTATAAAATTTGACATGGAGTCCTGGCAATGGCCACTAATGCCCTATGTGACTATACTATGCGTTCTCACTCATTCTCCACTCGGTTATTTTTATTTTTTTACACCAGTGATGCTGCTGACAGTGAAGCGCTGGGATCACCTTTATCATCCAAGGATCAAACTAATACTAAATAAAGAATACAAAGTAAATAACAACAGTAAATTTACAAACCATTAAACAGAAACCGTCTTTTCATATTTTCCACAAATAGGCTGATACTGTGCTATTTGGTCCAAAGAGAGAGATATATGCTTTATTGAGACAATTAACAATAAACATAGTGCTGCCCAACTTAATTGGGTTGCTATAAACACAGCATACTCATCTATCCAATTAAAGACAACACTGTAATTTATAATTTAGTTATAATTATATAATATACTACTTAATATTACCTAATACTAGACAAACTAATAACTTTTTTTTTTTTTTTTTCTTTTTCCCCCTTTTTTCTTTTTTTTTTTCCTTTTTCGCTTCTTTTCCTCTTTTACTTTATTCTTTCATTTTATGTTATCCCCCCCCTAATATTCACATATCTACCACACATTCCTTCCTTAACTATATTTGCTTATCTGTTGAAAATTTTATAATGATAAGAGTTTTTATTTCATATTAGTAAAATCTGGAGGAACTAGGATGACTCAATTGTATCACATGATTTCTTAAATAATAACCAATATACCCCGTGATTTTCCAAAAAATCGCTTATTCCATTTCTACGTATTAGCTACCTATTAGTGGAAAAAAGAACTTTATATAATGGTAATGTTAAGAATTGGTAATCGTACAATTTCAATAATTATTTTATCATAAAAACGTACTAAAATTAAATAAGATATAGATCACTTAAATATAATAAACTCAACTTTCAGATATCTTGGTTTGCCATTGTTACTCGAATTCGTAGTCACTTACCACACACTTGTTAAATAAATTGTCTCGATTTTTTTTTTTTTTTAGATCGTGGTGCAAAAGTGCATGAAATCCTGATTTTTATCTACTGTGATGTAATTGCGATACCTGGGGGTCGGTTTGCTGAAAATTACGCCCGGCTATTTTCGGAGTAGAAGTTTTACAGTGCAATGCAACAATAGGTGGAATACGGGATCTATACAATTTCCAAGGAACAATAGTTAGAAAATATCAATATCCTTAAGTCTTTGTTTAAATTCAAATTTTTATAAATAAATGTTTATACTGATGCCTCCAAGGAAAACAAAGACACAGGTTGCGCGGTAACATTTTCCGGAACGACAGTTAGATATTGCCTTCCTGAACTATACTCGGTTTTCTCGAGTGAATTATTTTCTATCCAAATAGCGCTTGATATAGTTAAATTTTTAGATAGCGACAAAATAGTAATTTGTACAGACTCTTTTTCGGCTTTAAAAAACTTACAAAACTCACACCATTCTAACAATCCAATTTCACATACAATAATAAAACAGCTACTCACAATTAATGAACTAATACACTTTCTTTGGGTACCCAGTCATGTTGGAATACATGGAAATGAATTGCTGATGCAGCTGCTAAAGAGGCGAGAAATATGTTTCCGGTACCCAACTTACCAATTGTCCTCAGCGACTATCAAATATATATTCAACAGAAGTGCAAGGCTGCGTGGATTTATTTTTGGAACAGGATTCCGGATAGTAACAAACTTAAAATGATTTGCCCTAATGGTCAACCATGGCCACTGCTAAACGGCTCTAGGAGGGAACAAGTGGTGATGACTAGGCTGCGCATCGGACACACAAGACACACACCAACACCTACTTCAAGGTAATTCACAGCCCATGCTCTCAAGGTGCCAAGTCCCTCTATCAGTAGAGCACATATTTAGTAATTGCAGTCTACACCCTACAGCTGGAACACCCATCTTCAATAAAGACCTTGGTACAATGTTCAAAAACTATCAACCAGATGTTCTGAAGTTCCTCAAGAATTGCAGAATCTTTATTACCATTTAGATAAACAAGAAATCAGAATTTGGTGTCTCTGGCCATGTTGCAGTACACGGCACCTTAAAATAAAATAAATAAAATAAAATAAATTCAAATTAAAAAAAAACATTAATTAGAATTGTATAACAATTATTATCTGAAGGTAAATGGCTGTTTTCTCTTCGTAGTCGTAGACAACTACTTTAGCACTATCTCGGAAAATGTCCTAATGTTCCAATACACAATTAAAAACTCATTTATACAACCATCATCCGATCTTTAAATTAGGGTATAGAAGTATGGAGTTCTTTTCGTACAAACTCCCTCTATTCCAAAATTCTTTATCTTTATAATTTCTTCGAATTAATTGTTTATTTCTGTTTGTATGCATTAGTTTATTGTTGTGTGTATGTGTTTGTATAAGCTTAGGATTGATGAATTAAATGCCACTTCTATTGAGATTATTTTATTTGAAAACTAGTTTCGAATGCTAAACATTCATCTTCAGTTCTAAAACATACAAGATTTTTTCAACACATCAGTACTATGTTACATAGATTATATATACTAAAGTTTTTTAAAAAGATAAGACAAGAAATCAAGCATAGGCACTCACCTTCGAGGTAACTAAAACACTGAATCTGTGAGAAGTAAAAGGGGGCAGGTAGGTTAAGTTTTAGATTTATACCAGGGTTTCCCTTATGACTCATTGGGTTTTACATTCCTCCTCAAATAAAATAATCTCAATAGAAGTGGCACTTAATTCATCAATCCTAATTGTATTGATCCTTCTATATCATCATGCGTACCTCAAGTGTATAAGCTTTATTTAAAACAACCCTTAACTTTATGGTTTGGTTTTTATATCTTACACTTTTTGGGAAACGTTGAATATTAATAAAGGATATCGCACATGCATTTCCAGTCACATCTTAAAAATCTGTAGTTGAGTTATCATCTTGGTTAAGTTCGATAGTCTTCAATGAAATGTCAAAAATGTATCGCATTAACTTCAAATCCCACCCTATACATCTCATTTGCGATTGGGATTAAACGAAATTCAGGCACTTTTCATATTTCATTCAAGACTGCAGATTTTTTTTTTGATTTTTTTTTCTGAAAAGTCTTTTTTTTAATTATGAAAAAAATCAAATTATATTTGGTCAGATAGTAAAAATATGCCTATTTGGTTAATGGTACACAAAAGTATAGTAAACAATTATTTATATGGATTAATTTAAATAAATCATTATTTTTCATTGTTTTGAGATAAAAATATGGCGTTCTAATTCGAAGCCATGAAAGTTTCCTTTTGAATTATGTTGCAATATGAATTCCAAATCTTTAGGAGAACCTAATTCGAAGGTCGAACAACATTTTAATTGGTCACTGCTGGTGTTTGTAAACTATATATTAAGCAATTATTGATAAATTGAAACAATTATTGATTTCAGTTATAGTGGGATTAGGAAGTCCTTTTATTTTTATTATTTTTTGGTGACGATGTCACTTTGATTTTAATTATTTCTTAGTATCCGAATATTTTTAAATTTATATCAGTCGAAAGTATAATGATTTTATTATTTTTAACACTAAACCTAAATTTCATATATGCCTATTTCTCCCACGTATTTAAAAAATTATGAATTTTAAGATTCTTAGGTTAAAATATTTGATAGTTCAATTTAGGACATGAACAAAACACGTTTTTTTTGCAGTAAAACTTCCATTTTGTTTATTTATTAAAATAAAAGAAACACAAAAATTACAAATTTGAAAGTAAATGATAAATAAAACTAATATGCTTTCATCGCATTTTTTTTTAATAGACTTAGGTAGAATCACAAGTCATAGACTTTTCTGATGCCCATTGCCCACATACTTATTCTTTGCACTGAAAACAACGGTTGTAGTTTTGTTTTTCTTTGCACGGCCTTGTTTAGAATTATTTTCAGGTATTTGAATTCGAACTTGAAGTAGCAGAAGTTACCTGGGTATCTGTTTGCTGAAAGAATTGAACTGAATAATCGGAGCTCGACATACTCCGTTTTTATAATTTCTCAAATATGGAATCCATTTATAACATCAGAGGCGACATCTGATGCCAGCTAGAATTTTATACTAAAATTATGCGGCTTGTTTAGCTTATGGGTAATAAATATTATTAGTAGTAGTACAGTTCAAATGACAACTGCCGTCCGTTTCGGAAGGCAAAAAAAAAAAAAAAAAAAAAAAGAGAGAAAAGTCGCTATTGAAAAAAAAAAAATAATGCTATTTTCATTTTAAGCAAATTAATGAATGTTATTTTCAAGAACTTCTGCCAAAAAAGTTTCATTTAACCCGCCATAGTAGGTTTTGGGTTATAGGATTTATTTCGCTTTACAGTTCAATTGAGTTTTCCCATACCACAATTGAAGAATGTTCTCACCCAACATCCCAACAAAGTTATTACACCAATCAAAACTGAACTGTTGTACTCGATGGTGTAATGGAATATAGTGGAGATGATTCTTCTTCGTATAAGGGTTCCTCAATGATGTAATGATTGCCACATTTCGAAGGTGTGGTTCCACGCTTCTAAAACTCTTTTGGTCCAATTAGGCCGTTTTTGTTAGCGTTTTAGAAAAGGTGAAGGAAGAGAAAGTACTCCTTGGGATTCTATTGCTAAATCTTCCTAAAAGGATGGTTTTACATCTTGTCCTGGTGTAAGAGTCGCGGCTTCACACGCCCACGGGATTGTACTGAGTGTTTAGGGAAATGGACTTAGATTCTAAATTACGTCTCGAGACAGCTCGAAATTAGAAAACTCTGACATTATCAAGATATTCCCGATCTCTTCGCCTAAATGCGACCTTTTTATTTTTTAAGATTTCAGCATAAAAAAAAATTATTTATTTTTTCGTTATAAATAAATAGTATTAGAATGTGCCTTTGTTTTTATAAGATCAAAACATCTAATGTTTGCCATGATATCCAATGTTTAACTAGATCTGTTTCAGAAATTAAATTCATAGCACTAAATATATAATTACAATATACAATACAATACAATATAAAAGAACAACACAATAATTAGCGTCGAAACCTTCCAATAATTATAAATAAGAAATCAACTTAGGGATAATACACCCAAATGTTTGTTCTTGTTTACCATCTAAATGATTTATATAATTTAATATGTATTTCCACAATTAATTTAGTTTTAAACAATTAAATAATGATTGAACTACTATATCATGAATTTGTTCAAAATTAGATTTCTTAGAGAGATAGTATGTAAGAAAATTGACAAAATTTTAATGTGGAATGAATTACATATCATATATTGATTTTTTTTTTTTTTTTTGAATTCACTATTGATAATTATTGACTTACAAAAATGCATTGAACATGTGAAGAGTAAGACAGAGCATGTACTATTATCATTATCTTTATAGTGATAGGGTATTTTTTTTTTTCCTTGATCAATTATTTTTTCAGACGTTTGCCATTATGGTAAAGCAGGAAATATAATATATAAAAGGGAATATACTGAAAATGGATCCTAAAGTGATTTATGGCAACAAAAAATAAATAAAAAAAAAAAAAAAAAACTCTTTGATCTTGAAGATTTTATTTTGTTAAGAAACATTTTCAGCAAATGTGCTTTACTTATATCTTTTGGATGGAGGGTGGGGAGGGGAGATTCATGGGTTCATAGGGAGTTGAAGCACAATTAATCATATTATCAAGTTTTAATGTTTGATTAATTGATTGATGGAACAATATTTACAGATGTAATATACCCCATAATATTTATTAAAGAAAAAAAAGTCAAAATACATATCACAGAATACTAGTTCCTCATTTGTTATGTGTAATGTATTAACATGGATAAGGAGTTCGATGATGCTTCAACATTACAAAATTGAAATTCTTTAAATTTATCCGCCAAGAATTTTCCTATTGATTTTTAATAATTATAAGTTTACGATTAATAAGCAACCATCTCAAGTTATAAAGATTTCTAAAACTACTAACTAATCTCCACAGATAAAAGCAAGAATCAATTAATCTTTCAGTGTTTTTTATGAAACGGACAATAAAAAAAATTAACAATTCCTTAAACAACTAGCCTGAACATCGGATTATTAACCTACTCTCAAGCCCAAAATTTGCTTAACAATTTTTTAAACCAATAGAGATTTGAATAATTTGGCAATTCCACCAAACTGAAAGAAATAACTGGTGGTAACTGGTGGAATTATTGTATTTCTCTATTATTCAGAGAATTATGCTCTAAATTTGGAATCTCGTGGCAAAAAAATAATCTGTTATTTTTTTTTTCTCTTTAACTAGGTATTTAGATATGTCGTAAAAATTACATGACTAACTGTGTTATTTAAAAAAAAAAAATTAAAATTAGAAAAGATTAGCAACTAATACATCACTTCCTACTACTACTCAATATTGGTTCTATAAAACATCGACAAAGGGTTTCTCTCTTTCCATTGTGGACGTCTTTAGGCCTCACAAGAGATCAAACTGGTGCCGACAGCTATTTCACTCTTCTTTTCTCATGACGGTCTGCCTTTTACGTAACCTTAGGTTCGGTAATAAGAAGTGCTGGAATTTACGTTTACGCGAATTTAGTGTTAGAAGATCTAGATTGACTTTGCATACCTGATACACTTACTTTAAACTATTTCAGTTCGAAATTCAAATTTTTAAAATAAGATACCTGTCCTTTCGTAGTAAACTCCATACCACTCAAATCCACTATTCTCCCAACTTACCTCATTCACAATTCCCAACAATACTTCCTAAAAGAAGATAGACTAGAGACCTTCTAATGTAGAACTTTTATTGAAGTTCTTTACATATTATTGACATTTCAGTGCAACCATTCTCCTCAAGTTTACATCCGTATAATGTATACTCTTTTAAATATCAATATATAATTTTAAAAATTCTGAAATTTGAGTAATGAATAAAACTTCGATGTTCGCGATTGTTGTATCATTATTAGTGGGCATTTTAATAAAAACTAGTATAAAAATGGTAATATAAATATAAATGGTATAAAAATCAATGTCAATGACGTATTGTTTAGATTTCCTGAAATTGTATTGATTTTTAGCTCCTTAATTTTGAATGTGAACTTTTTATTTATACATTAATATTTCCGACTGCTTATTGCCTTTAAGCCATAGGTAAATCTAACTATCTAGTTTGATGCTACAATGATCTAGGGAGCCATGGCCTCCACCAACTCCAATCGCTGTGGGTCGCTGTCTTGTGGTACTGCTACCCAACATCTCACACCGAGGTTCCTGGCATCGTTATCCATCGCAGCTTTAGTCTTCTGATCCTTCGGCTACAAAGCAGGATCTCCGTAAAACGTTTCTTATGTCATCAGTCATTCATGCCACTTGACCTGCCACCTGAGTCGGCCTTTTTGTATAAACTTGACGAATTCGGACTCTTTGTATCTGTCGTAGACGTCTTGATTTTTCTGATGTCACCACTCGCCTCTCTCCAGAATTGGGCCATAATTTTTTCTCAGTATCATGAGCTCGACTGTTAACAGATCATGCTCTTCAGCCTTCGTAGTTGTCCAGGTCTCGGATCCATACGTCAGAACCGGTCGGATGAGCGTCTTAGAATTATTTAGCTACGTTGGGTCACTAAGTGGCTTCTTAAATTATATCTTAGTCCATATTTGCAGCTAATGTTGTCTTACCTATGGTGCAATAATGATGGCCGTTATTGCACATTCACTCGATTTTCACTAGTTGTCTGTGAATTCAAATATGTGAATTCCGAGACCTGTTCAAACTTACATGGTTCAAATTTTACTGTGGTACCAACTTGTCTTGGGGTCTCCTAATCCAAGAGCTATTGACACATTTAGAGCACGGGTTTGACCCAACTTATTTAATAGCTCAAACGTTTTGTTTAAGATAGTTATATGAGTAATGGATAGTCTGCCTGGCATGTGCAGGTGGAACAGGTACTGCGCATAGTAAAAGTAAGGTCAAATATTTGTGATAAAAAATATAACTGACCCCCAGCATTTAATAAAACTAATTGCATTATATTATCAATAATAAGCGTAATATATCAATTACAGACCATTTGAGAGGCGGGATACGGAACCAGACCACCCAATATATTTTTTTTAAATAATTTATTTTAATAGCGTGGGTTGAAAATTGATCCTGGACTACTATATGTAAACTAATATTTAAAAAGTATAAATAATAATTACCTTTATATCAATAGTTGTGCGACTTGTTTAATGTTTTGAATCCATTACTTTACTAATTGTAAGATAATATCCAAATTTTATTCGATGGGTATAAGTTACTGTAACATCTATAGTATTTCGCCTCTTATGTGTCGCAATAATTTCATAAAACCGAAAACCTACTAACAGTCGACAGCTATTTACTATTTACTATGCCTGATCTACAATCTACAAAGATCTAACAAAAGCCCTCAAGCGTTTCCAATATTGGAGCAAACTGGAATGAAATCAGGAATGGTGTCAGGCGTGGCCTTCTTCCATCATTTCCTCCGCAGACGAAGAAACCCATTGAGATGGCCGTTAGCCCGGGTATCAGCCTGGGGAAAGCACTTCCATTGAATTCTGTTCGCAGCGGGCAGCGGATTCGGCGGAGTAACCTCTTTGTACAAGATATTGCACGCTTATAACTCAACTGCTGCTATTGTTACTGGCCAGTGAGGGGAGTTTTCTGATGTAGTAACTCGTATAAGGCATCTCGTTGATTGCCCTGAATGCTGTCCCCTCTAATTTGGGAACAAAAAAGTGAAAATTAGCTCTAATTGGACAATTGACTCACTTCTAGGGTCTATTATTGCTCAAGCATACTCAGCTCTATAAATTATTCATTTTTTTTTTTTTTTTAAATGGAATTGATAAAGCCGGCTGCTTTTATAAAATATTTTGTGCAGTTATATCACATTATTTTATTTAATCTTCATCCGTTCGTTCACTAAACATTACATGATTGAAATGTGGATAAAGAGGTTATATAACAAAACACAATTTTGAGTATTTTTTTTTTTTTTACATTTTCTTATAACAGGAAAATGTATATTCTTCATATATTGTTTTCTAGTTGTTTTAAAATAAATCATAGTTTCCCAACAGTATAAATAGTGAGAATTACTAGGATTTGTTACAGAATATCGAACCACTACTTCATCACCATATTCCACCTGAAGTTCGGGGCAAATGATTTTCAAACACCATGATGCTCCTCAACACTATTCGAAAGCAGTACAAAAATGAATAAACCAACGATACTGCAGATTGATAGGTAGAAATGCATTCCCCTGTAAAAACAGACTCATCTGTTTATAAAGTGGTTTTCTTCAATAACATCTGCATTCAGAAGCTAACGGCAAAATTGTGGTATACGTTCATTATCACTGGGTTTTAAACCTTACATTGAAAATCTAATAAATAAATCCTAAATACATACATAAATCTAATAACATAAAATCCTTTGATCTGGTGTCGCTTTATTGACCGTTTTATTTTATTTTTTATTAAACAATACATTTTTTCTTTGCCTTTTTATTCCAATGAAGAGTTTATTATGTTTAAAATACATGTTTCTGTTAACCTATTATCATAATGTCTTATTTACACAAGTATCTGATTTGTATGCTAACAAAACACCATGTTTTTTTCGGTTTTAAAAGTGAATTTTTCCTTTAAACCGATACGAAATAATTAATTTGATCATACCGTATGAAAGGTTGAATTTTCAAGTTTTTGTGAGATTGGCAGTTTTGTGGATTTTGTTGATTTTTCGAAAAAAGGTGAGCATTAAAGTATTAAAAGACACTTTCCTAAATAAGGTGAAGGTCAAGCTGTTTTTTATGTCCAAAGTTTGTAAAATGCAAGGTTACGTAACTTTGCTGTTATTGGAAATTTAATGCCAAATCCGAAAATGAGGTCAAAATTCCAAAAAAAAAAAAAAATTAAACAAAGTGGAGATATTACATCTTTTATGGCAAAAAACGTAGTTTCCTAAAAAAATTCTTTATATTATCGTATATCTGCAACGGATTGCAACAAAAAGGTAAGGTCTGCGGTATTTTTTTTTTTTTTTGTTTTTAATCTAGTTTCATAATTTTTTTTTTACACTAAGGGGATTTACATAATTACTACATTAAATGTAAAATATAACTAACATTAATAACATAATTAATATATAAAGATGTATTCCTTTCATAACAAATGTATTGTGTCCTATTAATAAAATCAAGATACTTATTGTTGGGTTAGTATAATGAGATTGCAATATATAGGAGTAACTTACTAGACTTACTATTATTATGCCACTACACAGACATACTAGATAACTTAAAAGCCGAAAAAAACCATTTGAAAACAGTATTTTAATTATTATTAGACGTGGTCAGGAGAAGTTAAAAGCACACCGTCTTTAATTCTCAAAACCTCAATAGTTTAATAAATCAGCTATTTTTTTTTTTCAAATGCGTATTTAGTTCATTATCAAGTGCTTTATTTTGCTATTTAGAGCATCTTAAAAATTCGCATATTTTTCGATAAATAATTCATCACTTCATAAAAAGTTTTGGCTGTTGGTAGATTCACATCCTTAGCATTTACAATGTGTGTATTAACTCACATGAAATATTATTACGCACGCTATACAATTACTTCAAGTGAAATTAATGTTAACTAATACAAGACAGATCGAATTGACCGAGTTTCACAAGGAAAGATATGTCTCATTACAATTCATTGTGTTACAGAGACTTTAAATGCATTTCGACATTGTGAGCATTAGATCTTTTGATAAAAGATGTTTCAAATACTTAAAAAAATATGTTAATCATTGATTTTACATTTACTTCAGAGAATTGCTTTAATTTACTTCCTTCCGACGATCAACTATAAAATCGTTTAAAAAAGTGATTGTTAAATTTATATTAAATTACTGTATACATACCCTTGGGTGTAAAGAATTCGAAAAGTCAAAATTGTTCACTTTTCAGTAGGATATGTTTAATTATTAGCATTGCCCCATTTGCACCTAAATATATACTTTTAAAACTTATTTATTGAGAAGTAGAACTCCAAAACCACCAGACAAGACCAATATCCTGATTTTTATTTTTATTCATTTTTTTTTTATTGTTGTTTTACTAGACTATTTTTAGGAGAAAGGAGTGGTCTAATCACATTGAAAACGGTCATACAAAAAAGTAAGGCCCCTTCCTATTCCAGTCTGATCTATACCTATATTGACGATCTGTGAATTTTTTTTTAAATCTAGGACTCAGATGGTTTTGGAATTTTGCGCTTTAATTAATAAACTTTTCAAAACCCTATTTTAAAGGTTAATAAATAATTCGTTTTCAAGGTGATTCGACTTATCCAGTTCTTCACGATGACCACCGATATAGTTTCGTTTCCGTCATGCAACGATAAAGAAATTTTTAAGAAGCTAAATTCTTACGATTAACGGACTAAAAATTACCAACTTAATTAAAATAAGTATAGTTGACTGTGAAAAAAAAAAATCATAAGAGAATAGTCTGGGATGCAGTCATGAGGAAGGAAAAAACAAGCCCAAGTTAAAAAAAACATTCTAGTTGAGTGGGATTGTAATGCTATTGGGATTATTTGTTACTTCTCCTATATGGTTCGGTTGCCCTGAAGAAGACCTACAAGGCAGGTCAAAACGTACCTAATAGGTACTTTTATTAAAAATTTTGTTAACATGGACGTGTTTTTTCTTTCACCTGACTGCATCCCAGGCTATTATCTTAGACTGGCTGAATTAGTTAGTATTTTGCACGACTCTATTTATGAGATTACGTTTATTTTATTATATTATATCGGGTAGGGGAAAACCTGATGGTTGAGCCTTGATACCCAATATCATATCGTATAATAAGTATAACCGTTAGTAATGATACTATATTTCCCTGCCAAGAACGGAATCCTAATTGCTTCACTGATCGCTGAGGTTAAGGTATTTTGTTAATAATTTTTGTTTTTTTCTTGTTACTGATATTTTCTGTTTTTAATAAAACGTGAATATTTCTGGACAAATTTTTCACAATATCATAGTACACATGCATCCATATATTATAAACAAAATTTACCAGCCATTCATATCTAAGCCGGATTTCGTATCTCTTTGAGATCAGTTATATGTGTGTGTATATATATATATATATATATATATATATATATTGTGCATCTACTTGATTTTTTTTTTTATTATTGAAAGTTGACTACATGCAGCTGTTAATTAAAAAAACTATGTAATTTTGATTTAGAAAGCGGATTCTCGAAAATGTTTTTTAATTAAAACATTGGCTATTATTTCTAAAAAACAAAATGCGTATTTCTAAGTTTAGAATCGGGGAATATTTTTTTTTTCTAGTTGGCAGCATTGGTTATTAGTTTCAATGGAACTCTATGGTTTATTATCGTAGGAAAAGTTCTGAAGTGATAGTTGCAGGAAATCTTAAAGGAGATTTCTAGTAAGGACTGATATTATATAATATTCCTACAATTTGTTAATGAATATAATGGGTTTGTAACGAGGGCGGTTTAGCGATACTAATAATTATTATAAATTAAAGGTTTAATATATATATATATATATATATATATATTTATATAATGTTATATAAGGATCAGGCAAAGAACAAAAAATAACAATTTGTTAGAAATGACAAAACATTATTTTACTTTAGCAACGTTTCGGCCATAACATTAATAGCTATCATCAGCGCAGATTGAGAAATTAAAATAAAACTAAATTAGACACTGTCGAGAAGAAAACTGAATTTAACTTACTTGCTTTATCATTATATAACGTATCTAGATCTTTTTTCTATGCTAACATAATTACTACTGTTTGTACTCTTCTAATCTTACTAAAATTATCATCCTTATGTCAGTTCCTCATATTTATTTGCTTATATTTTTTTATAAACCACAATCCTCTTCTGACAACCACTTGGAACTGTGCTGTCTTTTCAGTTATATATATATATTTTATTCTATTAAGTAGGCAGAATAGTGGATTCGCATGGGTATGGAGTTTGCTATGAAAGGATAGGCATCTGGTTTTGACCAAATCAGCAACATATGGAACATTAAGATCTTTTTGGATAAGGTTCTTTGTTACATAATAAGGAGCACTGAAGATTTTACGAAGAATTTTAGATCATAATAATCAAGACTAAAATGGCAGGAAACTATTCGTTGTTTTCGACTTCTTCAACATTTATTAGACAAACGTCCAAACCTTCAATTTATGAGTACTACAAAATTCTCAGTTACATGGTAGTTATTAGACCTATTTGGACATATGGAATTGAGCTTTGGGGCTCAACTAAACTATCTTCATCCCGTATCCTTACAATCCAAAATCCTTCCAAAAATACTTAATGCTCCTTACTTTGTTAAAAATAAACATCAATAAGATCTTAATGTCCTATATATTGTGGATTTAGCCCAAACGAGATACCTATACTTCCATAGAAAGCTCCATGACCACTCCAATTCACTAGCCTTCCAACTTGCTTCCAACTTCATTCCTGATAAACCTCCGAGGCGTCTGAAAAGAAGATGACCTGTTTAGAATTTATTGAAGTATTATTTGTGACTTGTCCTTCACAAGTCATTTACATGCCATCGTATTCACTATCAACATATTTACTTAATGTATAAATTTTGTACGGTTGTTAATTTCAGTAAATTAAAAAAAAAAAAAAAGGTATAATGATCAGATACGAGAAGTTTGGAAAGTTTAGACAAAACTTTATCCAAATGATCAACTCCGTAATTTCTTGTCTTTATAAGTCTGGTATGTAGTTTTATTTTTGTTTCTTAGACTGGCCCAATGATGGTCTGTTAGTTTTTAGACTGGCCCAATGATTTTTTTTTTTTTTTTGATTGATCCATATGAATAAATTTACACGATATATATTCCTACACCTCTTCAAATATTGCTTTAAATTAGAAAAAATATATCTAGATGCTTTTTATTTATATATCTATGCAAATAATCAAGGATATGTACAACAAACTGAAACCGAAAAACTAAGGGATATTTGAAAAAAAAAAAAATGTTTTTTAATCTCTCTCATTTTAATCGTTCAATACTTTGGAAGTTAAATACACTTATTTCTTAAAAAACGAACCATGATCTGATAATGTGTCACGTTTTTTTGCATACAACAATAACTTGAAAACTTTCTGCTCTGGTGCTATTTCCACTTCTTGGCTAGAGAGCGCAAAGAGGAATCATTGACCACTATCCGGAAGCATATATGCTTTAATGACTTCGCATGTGTGTGACAGTACTTGATTGCGTAAAGCTATGTTATCATCAACGCTACTTTCATGCTGATTGTTGACGGTAGTTGAACAAAAAATGTTTAGCTTAGCGTTTACTGCAGAATACTAACTTCCAGAGGACTCAGACTAGAGGTAAATGGCGTGTTGTTATTTTTTATATCACAGGAAGAATAAGGCATATAACTATATAAACAGTGCGTACTGTCGCCTGAGCAAACATGCCATAATTGATGCTGCACCAAGCTTTAACATCCACTTAGTACTTGCGCATTCATTTTCGATGCTGTTGCTTCCATTCTTCAGTCCTCTTCTTGTCTGTCGGAAGCTTAGGCTTTTCATGGAAACATCGGTGTGCTGTTAGTTTCTGCTTAATGAAGTTTCCAAATACTGTTGCTAGTGATTCCCACCTCTTGAAATCGTTTTCCACCTCAGTAAACCAAGCTCCCATAGTTATCTTTTTGAAAAAGTACGTGAAGATCCTATTTGTCAGTCGCATTGGGTTCTTTATTGTTATACGTCAGTAAATAGTAATTTTCCTTAGTTTCCTCGTGGCAGTTATTTTTTTCAAGTGGGTATAAAGTTCGTGGTGCCGTCTCCTGTAATCCTCCTTTTTCACATAAAACTGATTTGTTTATATTGAAATTATTTTCCAAATAAAGCATACAAGCGGGTTTATTGCTTTGATTTAAACAAGAGAAAAATAAAAAACCTATATGTACCTCCAGTTTGCCGGTGCGTCGCAAAATGTTACGTGTTAATAGGTAACTAATTTTGGCCAAAAATTAAGTAATAGCATCTAGTACTTAAGCGTTTATATATACTTCTCAAAAATTGGAGTGGACCGCTTACGAAATTTAAGATATTTTATCATTTTGTTTACTTGATTGATAGTTTGAATCCAGTTGAACTTGTTTGGGACAAATTCCAACGCCAATTACACACGTGTCTAGATAACTTGGATAAACTTGCTGATACTTTAATTGAGAAATAGGCTTCTTTACCTTAACATTACATATTAAGGTTAATAAGGAGTTTGAAACGCCGATGTGAAATATTGATTTAAAGTAGAGGGCACCCAACTCTCTACTGAAAAAGGTTAAAGAGAAAAAAGAGCAATATTTATTGAAATTTCAAAAATTTCGTTTGGTGTATTTTTTTTTAAGAAATACCATTACCAATGCATAAGTAAAGTATTATAAACACAAAGAAACAAAAAAACAACAACAGAGGTAAGGGTTAAAAACGAGTGTTACCTAACTTTTGATGAGTTCAATTTGTGAAGTGCATGCGTACGTGATTAACAGTCGTTTGATACAAGGATGAGTGTATTTATGGTACAATACTTTCTTGAACCATGGATCACTTTACAGAGCATTGTAGAATATAATTAATTTAATGATTTTTTTTCTTAAATCGGACGCTCATAAATATCTAAGTTGTTCTATGTAATTGATATGACAGAAATTAAAATGTAAATTAATAGTTCTTACTGCTATTTACAATATATAAACAGTAATCCACGGTACAACAGACCCCTCCCATGTTAAATGGAGTTGGCGCCAAAACATAGATTTTAAAGATAATAACTTTGGATGCATCCTTGACTTAATAATTAATTATTTTATAAGTTATCTTGTTAGTAGAAAGCCAATTATGTAAGCGGATGTTTCGTGTTGATTCATCACGATGAACGCTACTTTTCTAATTATGGATTCGTACAATAAAGCAGATTACTTTTCTGCGAGTCAGGCTAAACAAGGATTTTCAACTTTCAGAATTCTATTAAGTTTTAAATCATTAGTCCTTATAAGTTACTTTTAATTCTAAACGTTTATTATGACTCAGGTCCATAACAATCTGCCCGGTCTCCGTTTGTGACCCGAATTCATTGGGAGAGATTTGAGTAAGAAGCAGAGTAGTTTGGAGAACTCAGGCAGAGTTTACATATTGCAAGTTGCATTTATAAAGAGCATGCACCGTATTGATACAGTTTCTTTCTTTCATTTTAATTTTATTTTTAAATATTTTAATACATATTGTCTGTTTACTTATTTTTTTAGTGAATTTTCCTATAAATATGGTAAACATTTTTCATATAACTTATAGAAACTAAAGAAGGATAAATACAATTATTGAAAAAACTATTTACCTCTATTGTAATATCAACCGATCATTAATGTTTTTTTTTATAAACTAGTCTTCGGATAAAAATTGCAACTGGAGTTGCAAAGAATTCATGCGTCCTAATCTTATTCAAAAGTTTGCATTACCAGTAATAGTATAAATATGAAGTATTTTTTTCGACATCCATTTTGTAGAATATTAGGCATCTGATTCAGCGGTGGGGTTGAATCACTGATTGCTCTTTCTTATTGAAGATATTTCAATAACAGATCTCAGGGGCTATTTTAGATGAAACCATGTTGTGAAGTATCATTAACATCTAGAGCATGTTTCAAGAAAATGGTCATTTCGAAGCAAATAATTAGGTTTTCGTAATCGAATGAGCTTAGAATTAAGATATTTACTCATAATGAAATTCGTCTAATTAATCGTCTGTAATTAGAGAATTATCACAGCTAAGAAGAGCGAACGACTAATACATATTCAGATGATTATGGGTTATAAGTAGGTCACAAGCATTGGGTAACATGTGCCAGCTGATGAAGCAGTCAAAATACTGCAGGTTGGAAAAATTCATATCATCAAAGAAACTTGATTCAACTGCTAAAATGCTTCATTGACATTTACTGTTTGATTTACACCTCTATTACACATGACCGAACCTTCTAATAAGTTGCTGATACTGGAATAAAAGCAGGCTGTGGTCACTCCTTTGATGAAGATGCTAAGGTTGCCGGAACAACTCCCGTGAAGCCGGAGCTGCACTGATAAACACATTTATGGGACTTGGCAGAAGTAGTTTTCTTGGAAGTTTTCTCTCAGTTCTTTTCGGGTTATTACTCACTGTAATTACCTGGTTGGAACAAACCATATTTGGCATGTGTTTTTAACGTTTCCCTAGACTTTAAACTCTGTGGCCAATTCTTTGAGGAGTTTTTAATTTTTAATTTAGAACCTATTTATGTTTATTTATTTATTTTTTATTATTACTTACTTGATAAAAATTATTTTTTCTCTCCCAATATATTGATATTATATATTTATTCTATAGTTACAATTATTCCAAAATCAATAGAAAACTCTGTTATACTTGTTCTTTGCATATGTTTATACCTTTTCTTCCACCACTGTTGAATCATTGTTAATACTGTAAACATCCATGTAATCTGGAAACAGAAAATAAAAAAAGGGCGAACAAAAATTAGAATGAAAAAAAAAATCTCTTTAAGCACGTACACAAACTTGATAATGGTGATAGGGTATTGTGAATCATTTGATAAATTTATTCTAAATTAATTCTTTGATGATGTGTACAGATACTAGTTGTAAAATAATAAAAAAATTAAATCATAAAAAATTATTTATAAAACAAATATAATGTTTATAAATAATGATTTTAAAAAACTATTATGTACCCTAATTTAATTATTGACAGAAAACGTTCCTAAATAGTCGGTGATTTAAATCTGATTTTTTGATTGGGAAATTAATTCTTAATTTATTCCACCTATAATAGTGCTGAGCGCGGTCAGTAGGTTAAAAACGCACACAGGACACCAAACCTGTTGCCGGTTATGTTATTTTCCGCCAAAACGTGATCTAATCTCATAATTACCCGTTATGAAACAATGTTTTAATTCCTGCCCTCATATTATCCGACTAGAGTTCAGATTTTTACGGAATACTTTGCATACAGTTTCCGCAAATCTTTTGACCGAACATGTTGTAAAACGGTTCTGTTTTAGATCCTGATCTGAATGAATGGAAAGCTGTTATTATTATGGGTTCGAGGTACGCAACGATATAGGTCGTATCAATGTGGGGTTGGGGCTTGAGAGCCAATCCTGTTTCTGTAGGTTGTTTCTTTTAGGAAAATATTAAAAAAAAAAAAAAAAAAAAAAAAAAAATCAGATACTGTTAGCACCTTATAATGTTTAGAATTAGTATTTTATAATTTGTAAGTGTTGATACATTTAAAGTTGTCCTATAGTATTATTAGTTTGAGACTGGCCTATTGTTTTGGTACAGCATATAATTTATGTGAATTGTACCTATTGTTTGTATGAGGATAACAAGCCCGTATTCTAATCTTATCTAAATAATTTGTAACCTTCTTCTGTTATTTCCGCCATCCACATGGAAAAAAACCTAAATTCTTGTTGTATTTTATATTCGACTACGATGAAATCCATTTTATACAAGTTGAGATAGTTATGTCTCTTCTTAGTTAGGAGCTTGATATACTTAGGGCGTTAAACACCTTCTAATCCGATTGGAGTTTCTGAATTTAGTCAGATTATTTGAGTAATAGATCAAACATGGCATCGACAGCTCGTTAATAAGTATTGTTTTATTTCTATTATACTGAAGCTATTATTAAACATAGCAAATGAAGGTTTTTAATTGTGTCAGAATATATTTTCAATGGAGCAAGACTGTTTTAATTTATAATTATATTTTATTTTATGGCTGAATTTCTTGCTTGGACAAATCAGTTATATTTTAGGTTCTAAAAGAGTAAATTATACTAGGTTAACATTTCCGAAAAATAACGTAAATGGACTTAAGTTTGTCCGGCTCAATCATAGGTAAAGGACTTACGTTCTAACAACTCTTAGAAAGTATAAAAGGCGAGTTTTCAAGGGACCTAAGAAGTTATGACTTATTGTAATATAACATTCTACAAACAATGGTGTAATAATCTGAAAATTTTAAAATTTTGACTTGTTTGATTGGCATTTAAACTTAATGCAATATAAAAATGTGGCATTTCCAAGTCTATCTGAACCTATTCTAAGTCAACTGTAACCTTTTACAAATCAAATTTCACCCATTCCAACTCAAATTTATCCCTTTCCATCTGTCTTAAAAACAAAAAGTTACTTTTTCCTTTTTAACAAGTAAATACAAAAGAAAATTAAGAAATGTTTATGCCAATAATAGTTTTGGAATTAAAAATACTGTCTATGTTATATTCCGGTGAGTTCTGAGGTCTTTGCCTATTCCACAGTACATTATATTTTGAGAACATTTTCAAGGGTGGCAACCTAAATGGAAACAGCTACAATTGAAATAAAAAGGGTGACAATTGAGTTGAAAAGAGTTAACTTTGACTTGGAAAGGGTTACGATTAAGTTGGAAAGGGTGGCATTTGTGAAAGCTTTATTGTTGAATTGGAGAAGTTTCAAATAGACTTGGTAATGCTAAAAATAAGTAATTCTGTTACTTATGTAAATTAAAAAAAATAGATAGCTTGAAAGCATTCATTAATTTTATTTCTTTTAAGTTCCGACATCCTATCTATCACCTCAAGATTTTTCCATGGTCTAAAAATCTTTAAATCAAATGATTTCAGTTCTTTCTTCCAGATATTGAGGTGCCACCTCTAAACCAGCTTTTAGCTGATGTAGGAGATGTTTAACATCTTCATCAGATTTTGTTGATGTTGATTCGTTTTCTAGTTGATCGTCCTCCCCATCCTTCAGTCTTCAAGTAGTAATGCTCGTACAATTTTTTTTCAAAAAATTCTTGTTTGCAATACAATGTTTTGTGAAAAGAAATAATAAACACACAATAAAATAAAATACAAAAAAATATGAGGCTCTGAAGATCCAGATCTTATTTTAGTAATTCAGTTAATAATTGAGGGAATTCTCGTCTATGAACGAATAGAGATTTGTAGATGGATTAAGTTTTTATTTTTAACTGATTACATTTTTCACTTAATAATAAGATAATTTTTTTAAATAAGCTCATATGAAATATAGATGGATTTTACTGGGAAAGTTATTTTATTTTATTTTTTAAGTATTACGTGAAATTATACATTGAAATTACATGTGTTGAATAATTGAACGTAACATTGCACTGCACACCTTCGACACACACTTTCCCTTGACACTGGGTACCTAATTTGAATGGGATGGTTAAGAATAATAATAAAAAAATAAAGGGTATGAATAAAATATGTTCCGCCTAGTTTACCCTTTAAAAAAAATTCTATTACGTTAACGCACGTGATAATAATAGCACTTATCCTGTCATAAGAAACGTGTTTCACGGACATCTTAACAATGGACCTATAGGTGTTTTATAGATATATTTTTAAATATAAAACTCCTTACGTTTTCTTTGTTTTTTATGTACACTACTTTTGTATTGCTTGAAAAGATTTATGCATTGAGAAATTTGTTATATTCAAAATAAAATACACCAATGATTCAAAAATAATAATGATTTTTCAGGAAAACATATTCCTCTTTTCTTTTCATTTATCAATTTATTGAAATTCACAACAACATTAAAAAAAAAAAAAAAAATAAATAAACAAAAAAAAAAGCATCTAATAAATGTGATAATAAAGTACAGAATGACATGACAATTGGTTGTGAAGCAACTACCCAACAATAGCGCTTTAATAAAAATTCTATATGAGAAGCTCCCGAGGCTATCTTCATTTCACACGCCTTAGAGGGTTATCAGGAAAAAAATGGAAAGCAAGCTAAGAGACTTGGATTTAAGGATTTTAGTAATTATGCATTTTACTATTAATCTATAAGTTTTTGGTTTGGGCTAAATCGGTAACATACGGAATATTAAAATCTTAATATATGAGGTTATACGTGAATTCGAAGGAATTTGAATTGTAAGGATTGGATACGAGAAGAATTGAAAGTTATGCCCTAGAGCTCAATTCCGTTCAAATAGGCCTAATGGCGGTAATATGAATAAGTCTTTTGTATTAATCGGCATCTTAGAGGGTTTGTCTAGTAAATATTAAAGAAGCCGAAAATGACGAGCAGTTTCTTGTCTTTTCAGTCTTGTCTGTGGATTCCATGTAAAACGTCTGTCCAGTTGGAGTCCTAGATGGCGGATCTGTTCAACAGGGATCAGTGGAATGTTATTGAAGGATACGGTGGGACAAGAAGTCGTATGTTTATGACAAAAGTGTTCCTAAAACTGAAATAAAGATTTATTTAATTTAGTGATTAAATCATTTTGTAACAACTAATTATTTGTACTTCCCTTTTTTCAAAAAATGGCTATTACCAAAGAAACCTCTTTTTCTAAAACTACATTAGCAGTAGACATGGAAAAGAAAACCTAACCTTGGACGTAAGGAGAGGGAGGAAGGAAACGTTTGGTTGGATGAAGACATTAAAAGAAAGAAAACAGAGTAATTACGTACTCTTTATCCGGGGAAGCGTATTCCTGTTAATTATTCCAACCTATATTTTTTTTTTACTAATGATTATTTCCTTTTTCTGTTTCATACTGTTCTTCATACAGCCCTCTACATCATTCAATGTATATAGTATAGTGGTATTTACTAATAAAAGAGGAGATTCGAATTACTTTTGTTCCGACCCAATGTATACTACATGAGACGTTTGTTTGTTCGTTATGTCCATATTTCAAAATTTTACAAACAAATTACAAAATGCTAACTTTTGGACAAACAAAAAATTTGATCACACTTTAAATGCATCTTTAATATTAGGTTCTTGGATTTTTCTTAAACTTGTGAATTTTCTATTCCATCTAGTGGTTTTGGTCTATTGTCTTTAAGCTATAGGTAAAGGCGCCTATAAAGTAAAATTTAAAAAAAATAATAATAATTATTATTATTATTTTATTATTATTATTATTTTTTTTTTTTTTTTGTGAATTTCATGAATGATAAGGAAATCATTGGTATTATGGTCTGCAAAGAATTATTTGACAAATGAAAGTATTCTAGTTATTCTTTTTTTTTTTTTTTTTTTTTTTTTGTATCTCCTGAAAGGTTTTACGCACTGCACTTATCCCATTTTGAAAGTCAATGCCACATTTATATTACCACTCTTATTTTATATTATTATTATAATGAAATGAAAGATGTAAAATTTAGTTATTCAAAAAGTCATTAGTCTAACGAAACGTATACTGAAATACGTTTTTTTAGACAAATGTTTGAATGCTTAATGGAACACGAAATGATATATTTCTCAACCAATACATTTTTTTCCTTTTTATACAAGGTAGCTGTTATTGCCTCAAAAATGTATCGCTATCTAGATGAGATGTGGAATGAGCATTTATCAAATTCAAATATTAAAAATTCCATCAATCCCTATTGTAGAGATTTGGAACCTAAGACTCCAGATGGACGAACGTTTTACTTGGAATCCACATTCAAAACTAAAATGATAAGAAACTGTCAGTAGTTTTTGAGTCCTTTAACTTTTCCTGGACAATCGTACAAACCTTCCGATTACATATTAAAAGAGTTATTTACATGAAGATAATAGACCTATTTGGACACCTGGAGTTCACTATTGGGCTTCGACTAAACCATCCAATTCTTACAATCCAAAATCCTTATACAAATCCTCAATGCTCCTCACTTTGTAATAAACTTATCCATAAAGATCTAAATGTACCATACGTTTCTGACTTAGCTTAAACCAAATATCTATCCTTTCATAGTTAAATGCATAACCATTCAATCCACTAGTCTCTCAACTTCCTTCCCACTCTATTCCAGATAACCCTCGCGTTTGAAAAGAAGATGGCCTGCGGTCCTTCTAATATTGATAGTTGCTTTACAAGCTATTGAAATGTTATTAGGACCATTATCAAAAATAATGCAGGTTTTTGGTATTCAGTAAAAACATCGATTGTTTTTCCCATTGCCTTGAGATGGCGTACGATCGTTGACTGATCCACATCGAGTTCTTCCGCTACTTTTCGAGAAGGTTTGGTGGGGTCAGCTTCAACCATTGCCTTTAACTGGTCGTTGTCAATACCAGAGAGATGGCCATCACCTTCTTTGTTTGGAAGGTTTTGGTTAGATTTCCACTACAGAATTTTCGAAACCATCTCTGCACTGTAGATTCATTAATGGTACCTGGCCCCCAAATTTCATTAATATTTCGAGCCGCGCAGCACTTCGACCGAGTTTAACTCATACAAGTAAATTTGCCGAAAATCGCTCCTAGACGTCATTTTGTCTGGAGGCACTGAATGGACTGAATTAAATGTTAAAAAAAAAAAAAAGGATTATATAGGAAAGTAAGCGAGATAAATATACTTTAAAATAATGTGTATAACATATTGTGGATCAGTTTTGTTTACACAATTGGAATTAATAATGAAACGGAAATAAAATCCTGCATTATTTTTGCATCAACCTAATATTTTTATTAATTTAATATTTATATTAAATAGCTAATAGATATCAGAAAATTTCTCAGTGTTCAGAAATATTACCACGGAATTCCGTAAACACCACCAAAAATGCCATGTCCAAGAAACGTCCTTGCCCGGCCAAGGTGGTCGTGGTTTATCGTAACTCCTTCCCTCTCCTCTTGGCGTACATGCGGTTTGTATTTCAAACTCTGACGGGGAAGCCTGCCGGGTAATTATCGTGAACTGGTTTTCTGAGATTAATGATCCCAATCCAGTACTTTTTCTAGGAAAGATACCGCAATATTATCTGTGGTGTACGAAAATATGTGAAATGCATATATGGATCAAGGTATTGTGCTTCCACGAAGTTTTTAGTATTTCACCTTGTTTCATATGTTTTCTGGTTTCGGGGAACGTTGACGCAGTAGATTAATTTGATCACTCTTTTCCGATTCATGTTTCTTTACTTATTTGATGTTGCTTAAAGTTACTCATAAAATATAAAGACGTCTGCAAAACTTACATATCTGCCTGTAAAGCTTTTTCTTAATTGATTTGATTAACATTAATATGATTACGAGGATGTGAAATATGTGCACTTCTATATTTCTCCTAACCCATTAAAACATCTAATACCATTAAGATATATATGTTTTGCGTCATTATGAATCAATTCGAGTTATTTTTCTTTTGCATTCTTAGAAACTCATAATGACCTGGTTGTCTGTCGAGAATGCAGTTTTCTCAATGGACTCGCTCTCTGACGGGGAAGCCTGCCGGGTAATTATCGTGAACTGGTTTTCTGAGATTAATGATCCCAATCCAGTACAATGATATTTTTTCTAGGAAAGATACCGCAATATTATCTGTGGTGTACGAAAATATGTGAAATGAAATGAAGGAGAATCACATTTTGATTTGATTAACATTAATATGATTACGAGGATGTGAAATATGTGCACTTCTATATTTCTCCTAACCTAGATCCTCGAGTTATTTTTCTTTTGACATTTTGATTTTTCTTTTGCACATTTTGACCTAAATAGATTTGTTAATATATTTTCGATTGCAGTTGCGTCTCTATATTCGGCATATCAGCATTTGAGATTTGAAATTTTTTATGTCACTGAGGAGACAAAAAAAAAACCTTTATTCATTTCCCCGCATATTGAAGGAGTTCCTGCTGGTCTAGATGCTTCCTTTTACGTGAACTTCCAATCACATTTGCTTCCCTTTGAATTGTTCAATCGGATTACATTCTCGTCCTCGCTCCGCTTAAATACTAGTATTTGTGTCACACCATATAAAAATCTTAAACAAAACCAAGATAAAAAGTAAGAATTTGAAAAACAAAGTGTCATCAGAAAAGTTTAATTTCAATATCAATTTAGGTAGTACTTTAATTCAAGCTGATATACCCTTCCATAAATTAAGCCACTTTATGTTTTATTATTATTATTTTTTTTTAATATTGCTTTGCCTTTTTGGATTTATAATAATCTTCTTCCTGTTGTTTCCCTTTTGTTTTTCTGAACAATGTTGATAATTGCATATTTTTGATTTTTAATTGCATATCTTACCTAATATATTTGCACAATTTTCAGTTTGTTTTTTTTTATTACACTTCAGAGCCCTGATTATCTTAAGACTCTGTAAATGATTTGATAGTAAAAAAAAAAATAATAAAATAAAAAAAAACCAAAAAAAAAAACCTATGAAGTCTTCTTAGACAATGAGGTGGTCAGGCCAGGTTTTACCTAAACCTTTGCAAGTTTATGTGACCACTTAATTGTGGCTAGATGTGCTTAGGCTGATTGACAGAGAACTTGAAATAAATTATCTCCTTCCTGATTCCAAGAGGTATAAGACTAGTCCCTTAACCGCTCTGCTATCCTACTTATAAAAACTATTAAACCAAACATTTTCTGGGTTTATTTATTTTATTTTACTCGTATTATTTTGTTTGTTTTTTTAAATCGTTATCGATAACCAATTATTTTTCCTCCCCTTTGCCTATAAAGAATACAGGCATCGCCAGTTGCAGCCTATCTATACAAGTAATAGGCGTACCGACGAAGACATAATTTCTTAACATGCATTTAATTACAATATAAAAAAAAAAAGTTGATCTATTTACTCATTTGGTTTTTATTTTGTTATAGGTGAGAATGTTGGAATAAACTACTTGGTATATTCTCGAAGGAATCTATGCGTATGTATTAATTTAATAGATAATATTATCGGACATATAGTAGATTTTATAAAGAGGATCTAGTGCTTGAAATAATGTAACTTGAAATTAGTTTTAACTGATATAAATAAGTTAAATTATTTAAGTTTTATAAAAACCTTATCATCCAAAAGGCAACAGTGACACCTGGATTTATTGATGTAAGTTTTTATTTCAAGTTCAAAATTTTTGAACTTTTCTTTGACATAGGTATGAATCTACCTGTGTTTATGTAAATGGTAGACTTTGCGTTAATTATTTATTTTAATTTTTTTAAATAAATCTTTTATTTTTCATTATGCTACTGGTTAGAAGGTTTCAATACCTTACATTATAATAGCATAATAGTGGTATTTTGTTTTTTAAATACAAATTTACAACTGCATTTATACATGTAGTGAATATGTTGTATTCAATACAAAATATTGACATAAAAATACTGTAGATGAAGTTTTTTTTCCAAGACAAGACAAGAAAACCTGAGATAAATTGGATATACGAGATATATAATGGGTTTTAAAGACATTTATTTCAGCTTTAGAAGGCAGAATCTGTTTTATTTTTATTTATCATACACTTTCTAGCTTACCAAAACGATTTGAACTCTGGTGTGGAATGTTGAGTACCCAGTCCGAAGCTATTAGTTCCTGCAATTAAACACCCTATTACAGTGAAAGTTTTAACTCCAACAACTTAAGTACATATAACATTACCATGTATTATTATGTTTTAAAGATATCTTAAATAAAATAAACAGTATGAGGTCATTAATGTTTGTATTTAACAAGCAAAAATTTCGTCAGAGCAATATAATCAGGATTTCAAAAATAAAGCAAGAAAAATAATATCATTATAACAACCACAGTTTCTACCCTAATGATGGCTAAAGCATATGAATTTATATCGTATTCTATATACTACGCATTGTATAAACGTTGAAATTCGGAATATAAAACATACCTTTTCTCAATATATTAAAAACAAATCAAGAATCAATTAATCAATTAATTAGTTTTGTTAACATAATTACACATAATCACCCAGTTTAACTTGAAGATATAAGTTTAATTATTTTAAACATAGTACATACATTTTCCTAATCCCTTTTATTTTAATTGATTTATGATACAATTACAAAAATGATGAATTGATCCCTTTATCTGCACTGGATGCATTTTAAGGGAGTTCTGTTTAAAGTACAACAATCATGATAGGTACAACAATACAATAAATCTTGGTATAGCGATGAGAACTATTAATAAAAATTAATAGTTAGTATTAATTAAGAAATTAATAAAAATTTGCTTATATAAAATCTATGCTAGCAAATATGAGAGACCTATTTGTCCCATTGTGCGAAAACTGAGGAAAATTTATACTCGATCGTTAGACAGACACTAAGATTTATATCCTACTTATAAAGTATTATTGTTAGTAGTAATTTTTTCAAGAATAGACAGAACCAGGAGAAGACCTGAACGAAATGTTTCAATTAATTATTTAAAAAAAAAAAAAAAAAAAAAAAAAAAAAACTGTATCCAATGCACAAAGGTTTGAAGTTACCAATTAATTACAAAAGACTCATATACATGACTGTGATTAGACCTATTTGGGCTACACTAAACCATCCAATTCATCTCTTATTCAATCCTTACAATTCAAAATCCTTCAAAAAATCCTCAACGCTCCTTTGTCACCAATAAACTTATCCATAAAGACCTTAATGTTCCATATATTGCTGATTTAGCCCAGACCAGATACCTATCCTTTCATAGTAAGCTCCATAACCACTCAAATCCGTTAGTTTCTCAACTTGCTTCCCACTACATTCCTGATAATCCTCCGAGGCGTCTGAAACGAAGATAGCCTAAAGACCTTCTAGTGTAGAAGTTTTAATAAAGTGCTACTGATGAGTAGTTCTTTTCAAGTTTTAACATGTTATTATTATAATCGTTGTCAATATATTTATTTGATGTATATATTTTGTACAGTTGTAAATTTCAATAAATGTATATATATATATAAAAATATATAAAATAAATATATATATATATATACAATATATAAAACATTTAAACATTGATAAACTGTAGGAAACAAAATGTTTGAATGGTAATCAAACTCTTGTTACGATGTTAACGGGAATTTTAATGATTGAATTTGAATGTAAAAATAATTTTAATTTTGAATACAGTGTTCAGCGCAAATAAAAATTGGAAACTTTATCTTGTTTTTAATGTTTAATCACATATTTGATAAAACAATATTTATTAAACAAAATAAAAACTGTGTAGTAGTGTGCTCACGGTCAAGGGCGAAAACGGCCTGTGGGTCATACGGAACCAACATACAATAAAATCAGCTAGTTAATTTGTATTTTTCCTTGTGTATAGGATAATATTAAGACAAAAGATATTGCACGGGATTTTTTAATGCCGTTTTACTAGTGGGGAAAATATCACCCACTGTCCTGTAATGGATTAAAGTATTTGGGGCCGTACTTAAAAATTTTAAGAAAAATGAAGCTTCCAGCTAAGAAAATTAAAAAAAAATCAATTGGGTGGATTTTTGTACCTGCCTGTTTATAAAAAATGGTTTATTTTAGAGTAACTTATTTCTGAAAAACAATAATTGTTTCAAAAATTTATTTGAAAAAAGATATCAAGTAGAGGTGGATATCGGATTATACATGTTATCAAAATATAAATAGGTAATTTAAATTTCTTTTATCGGAACTAGGCGAAGTGAGTCCATAGCTTTTTCAATGAGTCTTTCCCATTCGGCTCGGTGTTGTGCAGCCTCCAGCCAGTTAGTGACACCGAACAGGCGGCTACGGGAATTAGGGAACTATTTCGTCCAGTCACCTGAGTCGACCAACCTTTCCGTTTCATAAAGAACTTGCATGATACGCCAAGGCAACTACTCCAGTTTTAATTATTCGAACAGGATCTTTCTCGTTACAGATTTCATAAATTGTATTAGTTTTAATATTTGTTAAGTATTCGGGCCTTTTTGACACGTTTTAGCTCTGTTGTTATTATTCGGATCGAAAATTTAACGAAAGTTTTTCAATCAAAAACTTAATGGAAAATATTTTTTGTTATATAACATTTGTCGCTAGGACCTACCGCTGAGGTGTTATTTTTGTTTGAATGAAAAAAGTCACGTTGTAATGTTTTTTTCATCCTCAATTTATGCCTTCCCTTTTAGAAACAGACTCATCTGCCAATAAAATTGACCTCAAAAAGAAGTATTCTTCAACACAATCTGCATTCAGAGACCAACGGCAAAATTTAGGTCTATGTTCATTATCATTGGATTTTAAAAATTACATTAAAAATCTAATAAAATAAATCCTAAATAATAACAATAAATAGATAAATGTAATAACACAAGATCCTCTGATCTGGTGTCGCTTTATTGACAGTTTCCCTTTATTTTCTATTAAACAATATTTTTTTTCTTTTCTTTTTATTCCATTGATGAGTTTATTATGTTTAAAATATAAATTTTCATTACGGAATTGTCATAATGTTTTATTTACACATGTAATTGATTTGTATGCCAAATTAGAACACCATGTTTTTTTCGGTTTAAATAGTAAATTTCTCCATGAAATTGAAAAAAAATCATAACGTTTAACATATCATTCGAAAGCTGATTAAATTTTCAAGTTTTTTTAAGATTTGACGTTTTGTGGATAGTTTTTTCGAAAGATGGTGAGCGTTGAAGCAATATAAGGCATTGTGACTTTCCCAAATAAGGTGAAGATCAAGCTGCCCCTTAGATACCAAGTTTGTAAAATTCAAGGTTACAGATAATCAGCTAATATAGAAAAGTTAATGCTAAATCCGAAAATGTGGTCAAAATTTGAAAAATGTTTAAACAAAATGGAGATATTACAGCTTTTATGAAAAAAACCGTGGTTTTCTCAAAAAAGTCTTTGATTTATCGTATATCTGCAACGAATTGGAATAGAAAGATGAGGTCTGCGGCATTTTGCTACATTTTTGATCTAGTTTCACGCAATTTTTTTTTTTTTACACTAAGAGATACTCACCCTGTATAAACATTAGATTATAGATAGGCATATCCATAATCTATTTTTTTTTTAATTCACAGAGAAACAATAGATTTCAATAGATACTATCTCCTGCAGTATTAAGTACCCTTTGAATCTCCTTTTTATTTCGAAAATCAATTTTTTAAATCAAATATAGAGAAGTTTTGTAATTGAAAAGAATATATTAGACTACTTGTATAAGTGATTTTATATGACCAATTTAGTTCACTGTTGGAGGAACCTACACTTTTCAAGTGATATCCGGCTGATTTTCACAAACTTGCTGCCTAAAGTTAATAAACAGAGGTCTAAAATGTTACATAGTTGTTCAATGGAGATAAAGGTCTGGCTGGGCTAGGAAGAGGGCTTATTTTTGTATGGCCTCTTTAATGTCATTAAACTACTTGGGAGAGAAAAACTTCCACCTAAAGATAATCTAGCAGAAAAACTATCCAAAAAAAAAAAAAAAAAAAATTGAATTCTACTCCTTAATTCAGAAGAAATTTACCATAGGTACAGCAGGAACGTACCCTCTGATAATTATCTGATGATATCAGGAACGATCCCGCTGATTATTCATCCTTGAATTTTCTACCAAAGCCAACAAACTCTAAAGAAAAGAAGAATTTCCCTATTAAAGCTCTCTTAATTTATATTTATTTAGTTATCTGTTTTTATTTTCCTGTATTACCGTTCCCTTTATTGCTTTCGTACTTTCAGGATTACATAATCATTGAATTACTTTTATTAATATGTTGAAACCAATTCCTAACGAATTTTAAAAAGCTTTACACTATTATTCGATAGGATAATACTTTGAAGATAATCTAATAATCGACGATATATTTTATACTATACCATCTATAAATCTATGCTCTATATTATCTATAAAAAAAATATTTAAAATAATTTCTTATATCAAGCATACCATTTTATTTTATTATTACTTCCTTCTTTTTTCTTATTGCTTTGGTATTTTATAAAAACTATAGAAATAGTTACAGTACAATGAAATAGAATACAATACAATTTTCGGAAAATATATTTATTTGTTAACATCTTAAATAAAAATTGCTAAACTTGGCTGAAAAACAGGGTTATCCGTCACTTTAAATATAAGAAAATGATAGAACGAATCATAAATCTTTTAAAGCTAACGAAAGAATAGATTTATATAATGATATATTTTGTTTTTATTCAATTTAGTATAATATTAATTATATATATATATATATATATTCGGTATTATAGAAGCCGCTGCAATATTTATGTCAATAATTCCAACAAAAAACATCCAACCTACTGACCGAGGAAACAAATGTTATGAGACAAGTTGAAAAAAGATCTTTATCCTCAGCTCTGGTTGAGTAGCTTGCACCCTCTCGTTTCGGCCGATACGAGCCATGTTGTGGTCACGTAGTCGCTTTTTAGACGCCAAATTTGAAACAGGTCATCAGCCCAATAGCTGTCTGCCTTCGTCTGAGCTATCATTGTTAGGATATAT
Organism: Euschistus heros; assembly: GCA_003667255.2. Classification (NCBI taxonomy): domain Eukaryota; kingdom Metazoa; phylum Arthropoda; class Insecta; order Hemiptera; family Pentatomidae; genus Euschistus; species Euschistus heros. Next base: position 663,662 of record RCWM02000076.1, read on the forward strand.
ATTATTTTGTCTTTACCTTCATTTTGATTGACAAGAAACCCGTAATACCTTATAACGTTATAACACAAAACACCCACTAACGTTATAACGTTAACGTCACCCACTGACACATATTCTATTATTTTTGTCCAAATCTAAAATACAGTTATATTCAAATATTCATTAAAAATTTTGGAGTAGGAATATCTTTTTTCATCTGATAGAGTGTTATCAATTAGGCTTTGTAAGAAATTCCTTCCCAATATTATTTTTTTAAATATTATAATAGGGACGAATAACACTCCTCTAGCCCTTACTAAAAATGGGAAGAGATGTACGTGTTGTATACTTCATTTTTTAGTACTTCTCTATATTCAACGTGACGATTGCTATTCACCTACTCAATTAAATTAAATCTTGTTCCTGCATTTAATAATAACTGAAGTCCTATCAGTAACTTATATAATCCCACTTACATTTTTTTCCGAAAAAAAATCCATACAAACTTTTCTTACTCTGAATATAAGATTAAGAAACTTTTATTATATGTTTTGCCCAGCTCGAAACATTGTGCCTTAGGAATTTATTTTAGCCATGGATATTTCTTTTGGCTGTGGGTCTGTAGTTTTCTTGTTTAACTTTTTCTACTCTAAGAATGTTTAATATAAACTCACCGTCAATAGAATCTCAACACTTTGAAATAATTATTTAAATTTTATAAAAAAATATTTTTTGATAATAAACATTCTGAATCTATCCTAAACTAGACATAAACAATTTTTATTAAAATAAATTAAAATAGTTCGTCCAATAAACAAAAGAGTTAGAAAACTTAATTTTCAAAATTTTCATTTTTTACAATTTTAACTTTTAAATTTGTAATTTATATTTAATGAGACATATTGCCCCCCTGGCTTGAATGACTGCTTCCACTAGTCTTGGCAAACTTGTAAATAACGAAACGAATGATAAACATGGACTGAAGGAAATTTGAAAAAAATAATCTAAAATTCCATCGCTTGTAATTAACAGGGGAAAACATTGATATGTCTAATCCTTAATGTTCCCCGTTTAATAAACAATATTAATATGAATATGAACCTAGTATGGATTAAGGTAAAAACCAGGAAAATCTCGATAATTATGGGTGTTCTAATACTTTTAAAGGGGATTTGTGTTTTACACTAAAAAATGTAATATTTGGACACGCACTACCACTGTTGGTGTTACTTGGATCAAAAATATGATGACAGAAGCAGTAGATTAAAGATAGGCATATCGGTGATCAATGTTTTTCCCCACCAGGGAGAAATTGAGGTTGTTTTTTTTTAATTTATGGAGTGTCCTTTAAATTATAAATAAGTCTCCGTGGAACGTATTTGTTCTCCGCTTCTTTTTAAAATGAGTTATGTTTAAAAATACTCCAAGCTTTTAGATAGATAATTGATAGAGTAATTTCACAGAGGACAGAGCGATCTTACAACTTTGGTTGAAATTAATTCATTTTCTTCTTTTATCTTTTGATTTTTTATAATTTTATCGTTTGATTCTTAAAAAATATCTTTAACGGTGGTAGTTCCTATTTTGAGCCTTGTTACACAATATCGTTGCAAGCCTACTTATGATTGCTAAGGAAAGTGTACAAATATTATTTTCTTCAACTAAACAAATAAACATAAGAGTTTGCTCTCTAAAAATAAAATAACAACCCAATAATAATATGAAAATTCCGATCTATACTTGAGTGCAATCTATAATTGATATACACTGGATCTACACAATATAATCTATACCTTCCTTCATGATTATTATATTGTTTTGTTTCTTTTTATTTGCTATAGATTAATAGTGTAATACTGTATTTTATAATAATTATTACTGTTTTCCTACCCAAGTCTCGATTATGATAGATAGATTGTTGACGGTAACTTAATGAATAACGGGTCCTTCCTACCTTGGTTGGGTACCTAAGAACGTTTAGCCACAAAAAAAAACCAACAACAAATAGACCTTTCATAGAAAACAATTGATCATATTAAATATTATAGATGTATGACTACCGCGATGACTATAGTTACGCCCTTTGAACATTCAAGGACTCAAAGTCATTATCATAGCATCTGGGCGATCTTGAACTTTCATAAACTAGCTACATAGTGTTACCAACATACCTCAAGTGAATTTATTTTATGTATACACTGCATTTATAAAAAAAACTTGGCGCGATAAAACAGGACGTTGATGAAACGGGCTCATAAATCAGAACCAGCCAGCAAAAGAAAAGCAATCGATCGGCGTATGAATAATTGTCATTGATCAGGAAATTGCTTCATTAGTGCTACGGGAAATTTCTCAACTGAGGGGAAAGTTAAAACGAAATTTGAACTCTCGGTAGATGACTCTTCTTATATATATATATATATATATATATATATATATATATATATATATATATATATATATATATATATATATATATATTAAATAATTTATTCTTATAATGTATATGGATTGTTTACTCGCCCATTGTGAAGAGAAGAACTACCAAAATATTTTTTATTGAAAACATTGCAAACAGGGACATTACTGAGATCCGTCTTCTAATGCACGAGTTTCCTAATTTTTTTTTTTTAACTATGCATTGATATTTACAACTGTATATAGTCCAACGGCAGAAAATTTATATTCTGTCATTTCAGCCGTGGATCGAATTTGAGGTCGGAAGACCCTCCTGGGGCACACCCAGCCTCTTAGAAAAACCGGGCAGTTGAGGGCGTTAATTTTGACCAAATCACCTTCTTTAAAAAACGTTGGCTCATTAACAATACATACTTTCTAAAGTACTGAACCCAAGACTTCATGTATTTTAATTGGTACAGGATTTTTTTTTATACATAATATAGAGAAAATAAATTTCAAGAAAATGATAAAAATTACACGTGTATAACTTGTAACTACTGACTAGTAGCACTTAGATAAAAGTTATGCATTTGAAGGTCTCTTGGTCATCTTCTTTTTAAACGCCTCGGAGGACTATCGGGAATTGAGTATAAAGCAAATTGGGAGTGGATTCGAGTGGGTATGGAGTTTAATATAAAAGAATAGGTAGCTGGTTTGGGCCAAATCAGCAACATATGGAGCATTAAGATGTTTATGAAAAAGTGTGTTTGTGACATATAAGGAGCATTAAGGATTTCATGAAGGATTTTGAATTTTAAGGGTTGGATACGAGAAGGTTTGGAATGTTTAATGGAGCTTCAAAACTCAACTCCGTATTTCTAAATATATATCATTACTGAAATTTAAATAAGCCTTTTGTAATTTATGTGGAAGCTTTTAACGCTTGTGGATTTTCCATGTTGAAAATTTCTTTAGTTCGTCTTATTTATAATATATATATATATTAATTGCTTATCTCGGTTTTAAATTATTAGACTAGTGTAACTAAAATAAATAAGTTAAATTAAATCCTAGATATAATGATACTAGATTTTTGTGCCGATTGATTTTATATTTTACAATCTGTAATTCGTATCAAGCATTAAGAGTTTACACCAAAAACCTGTGCCCCAAGAAAAAAGATGACAATATTGTATCCGTTTTATTTTGATACAGTTTAATAAAATTAAAGCGCTGAGAATATGGATACAAATGAGATGCGTTTAAGGAATGAATATGAAGAAAATGACCGAAGGAACACCAGATATCTGGAACCAAAATCTCAGTAGGGATTAAGGAAGAGTATTGTACACAATTCAACCATTACCCCAACAAATTAACTCGGTACATGAAATATGAACTGCTGTTTATAAGCCAAATGAGGTAACGTTCGCAGTAATGACTTGCATTACTAATCGAACGTTGTAACAATCTAAAGCATCTCTAGAATTCTCATAGAAGATGGCTTGTTGCTTTGTACGTATAAGTAGGCCACCTTTCCTCTTCTGTTATGCAATGTTCAAATGAAATACTTCATTTTGATGTCATTCTCGCCAGATATGGGGTTCTGAGACGATACAGAATGACATTTATGAGCAGTGTACTGTTTTATTGCCCCTAGTGTAATTCTTATCGTTGGGGCAGTGAGCAGTTTATTTATAAGCCTCTTAAGTTTTAACTGTTGGTTAGGTACGGTATGCAGGACTATAAGCGTACATAAATCTAAAAATAGTATATACGAAGGTATTTATTTGTTAGTAATCCATAGTGTGTAATCCATCTGTAATATATTGTGAAACATATTTCTAAGGTTGATTACTTCGTGAATTTCGGCACGGATATACATTCAGAGATTATAGTAAGTAATGAAGTAAAAAAAGAAAAGAATAATGAGAGGCAAAAGAGCTTATTTTTGCTTCATAAATTCTATTCTAAACCTGTCACTGTATAATTGGCCTGTTGATATATCTGAAGGATGCAGAGAAGTGATTTTACTGATTACAATTGCATAGTTAACCCTAGAAAATTAATTGATAGATGTTTATAAGCTTATTTTGGGACGAATAGTCCTGGATGTAGATTACTCTTTTGATCTTGTGTATTGTTTATAGCCTCATATAGGTAATAAAATTGAAACCAAGCTTGTACTCAGCCTTCATTGTTTAAAAATATAATCACCAGCCAGACAGCAAGCGATTGATTTTCGGCTGAGTTCGAATTGAACACCAAACTGCCGCTACAGCAGTTGACTAACAGGACCTAAGAATCTTCAAACGGAACATAATGAGAGGCAGCCTCAGAATGAACGGTAAAGCAGTATGGTGCATCAAGCCTAGCCAACAATTGGATAGCCATATACAAGAAGAAAATATAGTAAGGTTTATTAAAAAGAGTCAGCTGGTTGGGACATGGATGCCAGACACAAGTATTGATAAAAAAAATTTTTCTCGAAAAACCCTCTCTAGAAGAAGAGGTCCGTAAGAGTTAAATGGTTGACATAGAAGAGAATCTGATAAAAGTGGGTGTGATAAACTGAAAAAAAAAAAATGTTTCGGACAGAGATTGCTGGAAAGAAATTATTAGGCCAATCAATGTTCTCCAAGGACTGTAGAGCCGTAGAAGAAGATATTAAATTAAAAATAACGCAAAATATTGTGTTTTAATACAGTGGAACTCCCAGAATTGTTATTAGTAAAAGTATTGAGAGTATTACATAAAAACAGATATTACCGTTTGTGATAACAGCAGTGCTAATCCACATACTATCCACACCCGCTTAACCACCCTACTCCTCTTTAAAAGAGAATAAAGAAAGGAAATTCCTGATTAGAAATGTTAGTTGAGAGAAAGTGTGAATAAAAGTAAACTGTTGTTCTCGTGTTTGAATCGACAGTTACGACCCGCACTGTCACAGCCAATAATGACATATCAAATGGCGTGGGAGCACTGTCTTCTTCGGCGTATTTCCGATTGTCCTCGCTAGATCGGATTTATGAGGTACAAACGAGGCGCCAACATTCAACGGTCCCTTCGTAGCCGAATCATTTAGTCGAAGAACTGGTCTATATGATTCGGTGGGAACCAGTGTACATCGAACGCCTCGAGAAGTCTAGTCGTATGATAAGAATTGTTAGGGTAATTGTTAGATAATGGCTGATCCAATACCACCTACAAAAACAAGCTGAAATAAAAAAAAAATAATAAATAATATATGCAAGTAAAATTTAAAAAAAAGGACATATACGATTCATCCACAAACGTCTTCTTTAAAGCATTCCTTCGATCGAAGTTAACTAAATGATGCTATTATATCTAGTGTCCTATGTTCCCTAGCATCAATTATAAATCATTTATTAGCTTTTGTGTTTCATGTTGCGATATGCTGGTTCATTCCTAAATCTTTTAATTTCGCATAGGTAATTAAAAAATAAAAATAAAATGCAAACTAGGGTACGTTTTTCCTTTAGTTTTTTAAAGAGATATTTACATATCTCGAGATAAAGGATTATATCTGTCATTCCGGTGAATAAGTGGTTAAGTCGAGTTTTTACTAAAATGAGTTGAAGTGACTAACAAGGAACATTGATACGTTTTCCTCATGGTAAACTATTCTTTTAGCCAGATGTTCATCTTAAAACATAGTTATTGTAATATGCGTTTTTATCCATCTTGAGTTTTGTAAAACGTATTCAAGTCGATTCAATCTATCTCACACACTTCGATGATTCACACACTATTTAAACAAAGTTGACCAGTTATATACGCCCACTGGTTTAGTTAACCATTCACAATTTGTTTTATGATGACCAGCTATCCAAATCAATTTATTAAATTATGAACATGCAATGGATACAGGTTACATTTAGTTGTACGGATAAGTTTAGTTCACAACTACATGTGAATGCATATGCTTTTTAGGTAACCTATAATCTTCGCAGAAGCAATAGATCTCAGTAACAGCCCTAATTATAGAACGGTACCTAATTTTTTCCAGGATTTTAAAACTTTTTTTTTTCCGTTGCCTCCCTCATTATTATTTAGTATTATTTTGCCTTCTCCATATCTAATATACTTATCTTTTATGTAAATATTTTTTGATTTTTATTGTTTTAAAAAAAATTTTCCATGACATTTCGAATTTTTGAGGAATAAAAAATAATCTTAAGTATTTTTCTTCTTCTTTTCTTTCTTTCTATCCATTTCACCTTCATTATTTTTGATTGCCTTTGTTTCCTTTCCTCCGTCCAGACAATCCCTCTCATAGGCTTCCTCCTGTCCACAAGAACTGTGACCTCAAGCAACCTCTTTCTGTATTTTTCTTTGCCCAAACAATCTTGGTCGTTTATCCCCATTTTTCTTGTTTCTTCTTTCAACTGCTTGATGTATCCTTGTGAGCTTTCTGCAATATAGCTTTATTCAGCCTTTCCGGGGGCATCCTAATCACGTATCCATAGAATTTTAGTCTCCTGATCCTTATCTCAGTTTCCATGTCTTTGATTTCCTTGTTTGCTCTTAACCTGTAACCTTCTTGTGTCTTTCTAGGACCATAGATCATTCTTAGGATCTTTCTTCTGCTTTTCTAGGTTGTGAAGGTTCATGGTTTCCGTCCCATACAGTATCACCGGTTTTGTATCGTAATGCCTAATTTTCGCTTTTATGGACAAATTCCTTTTGTTGTATATGTTGCTGGTTGTGAAACTCAGTCTTCCCAGCTTGGTAATGTGTTTTTATTTATTTCAACCAGTTAAAAAAAAAATTGATTTGCATAATTTCTGTATGTGAACAACTGTTTAAGTATAATATCTCATTATTAATAAGAGCTACTGACTCAGATTATTAGTTGTAACAAGGAGACACTTTTTTGATACGTTTTACATAATTTCATTGATAAATTTCAAAAACCTTTGTTTATGGAACATACTTTTGACAACTTTTCAGACTTTAAAACTCGGGTACCGAAAAATAATGATATTTGACTCGACTACTTATTCACTGGGATAACAGATATAGTCAGGTAATATTTAATCTGAAGCTAGTAGTTAAAGTCTAATTTTTTTTTCTCATGTACTTATTAAATATATTGGTAGGAAAAACCAAATTTCATCATCTTCGGCTTTCATTGATTCAGAAATAAATACTTATTTACCAGGAGATGATCACAATGAATTTATTTATATAAATTATTACCCCTTCCGAAGGACCCCAAAGGAAAAGAATGGAATACCCTGACCCGAGGGATATGCCAGTCTCCTAGCAAATCCTTTTGAGTTAATCACTCCTTTCTCAGCCTGTGTCATTTTCGTTTTATTATCCTTCACGGTTCTTTGCCTTGAACTGGAAGTGAAGCGAGGGATCTAAAGGATTTAGAGTAAGCAGTTTAGACTCTGGGACAAACAGAATTTGCTTCACCTTCTTGGTTGACACTAAAGGAGACAGGACTCCCCTTGGCAAAATTCAGGTTAAGCCTATCAACCAAATGGTGTCTTTGTATTCGGAACTAATTTGTATATTCATTTTTTACTTTTTATTAGTTGTGGATTTCTAAAATCTTTTACGTGTTACAATATATTTTCTAAAGGATACATGATTCATAAGTGAGTTTAAATAGTGTTAAAACTGAAATTCGCTTCTTGTGACGCTCATTATATGCATGATGCTGATTCGAAATATGCAGCCTTGACCCGTTTCATGATTCGAAATCTAATACAACTTTTAAAAATTAATTTTTAACATAGAAATTTTTTACCCGTGGCCTAGTTAGTGAAAATTTTATCATTGGCTAAGCGAATGCAGGAAAATCTTATATGAGTTCATAAATTAAATAAAAAAGAAAAAATTATAAAATAATTATGTAGATTTATCTTTTTTAAGTTAATGTTTTCTGTCATCTTCGTTTGAAGATGTCATTCTTAGTTAAATAGAGAATATTTAAAACAATTATTAATCTATTCCAGGGAAACTTTATCAATATATGTTTTAATTAAATTTTGCCTTCAGTTCGCGGGTGCTATCAACACAACTGAGATGACATAATACTGAGAAACAGTTTATTTTCACTTACCTATAAACACAGGATTTCCAAGTGGGGATTCTTGTTTTCCTTACAATAGACACTTGTGTTAACATCCCTTATCATTTCTTACTCCTAATCCTACCTTCGATTTTTTTACTTTTGTATTCATAAAATTGCTGTTTTTCCCACTGTGCTTTGTTTTGATTATGTATTGCGGCTCGGAAACGAGGATGAACATGTAATAAAATGTGTTTGAAAAAGCTTTTACTTTACCAAACCATGTTATCTTATGCATGAAAGATTGTCTCTTACTAAATACGAAACAATATTTTTATTGTCATTAGGGAAATGTATCGATATATTTTATTACTTCAGTAATATAGAAAGGTTTCCAAGAATTCTCAATATCGATTTTTTTTTTTTTTTAAGAATATGTAAATTCAGAGATCGACAAATGGGATCTGAATATCGCTACTCCAAACCCATTAGAATCCACTCGTCTTTTCCATTATATTCCCTATAACGCTCTGAGAATTCTAATAAGAAGATGGGGGGACTTGGACCTTCTAACAATAAAACATTCATAAAGTTCTACCGATGGATAGTTGCTTTAAAAGACATTGATACACCAATAATTGAAAGTGCTGCTAATTGTACGCTTATTGCATTATTTTACAATTGTAAATAAATAAAATATAGGAATAAAGTATAAAAAAGATTTGCTTAAATGACAGTTATTCTCAACATTGCATTTTTTTTCTTTTTATCCAAATTAAAATTTGTGTTTTATTATGGTATGGAGGATGTATGATATATTATACATTGGCTACTATTTTGATATTTATCTATGATTTGTGAATTAAGATTACTTGACTGTCATGGAAAATTTCGATTAGAATTTGATTCCATTTAGTAAATTATTGAATGTGTGAAAAAAAAAAAATTTTAAAATGTTCATTCTGGCTTCAATAGAAGTTAACAAAAATTTAATATATTATATAATTAATTAATTATATATATATATATATAAAGAGAAGGAAACGTAATGTAGTGATATCTCTTTCTATTGTCTTATTACGTATCATATTTTTTTGTATTCATAATCTGTAAAGAAATGAATCCATCTTCCTTTCTTGCCCGATTTTCCCATACCATTACATAACATTAAGAAGAAAAAAGTCTAACAAAAAACTAGAATACTTATTAGCTATGCCATCGTTACTTCAGTCCAGCGGTAGTTAAAGGGTTGTTGGAAAGATAAGTCACAATTTATATTTCTCGATTTTGGAGACTAATTAATTTACATAAGATGATTTATGTTTAAATTTTATGATTTTAATTATAATTGATTAAAACATACAAATTATGAACTCCCGGGTTTTTAAAATATATTACCGCTATAATAGGAGAATAGTACAGAAAATTACTTTTAACCCTAGAAGTTTCTTGTCTCCAAACCATTGAGCCCCTCAGAACCCTCTCAAAAAGTACCTTTGGTGCAGTAAAAGAGATCATTTCAAGAATGAAAAAAAAAAAAAAAAAAAAAAAAAAAAAAAAAAAAAAACTAGTAAAATCACGTTGAATTCTAGGTGGAGAGAAAAAGTTAAGGTTATCCCTTTTCGTGGGTACTTAAAAGTTTGACAGATAAAGGAATTTTTTTACACTAATCATAATATCGATGTAATGATTGCTACCTAAAATTCCCACCTGCGAGACTTAAATAACATGGAACTGCTCGTAGTTTTCGACTGATTACACTAGACAACTGTTCAAAGTCTCCAATTAATGCAAGAAATACAATTTTTTATGACAGGAAATAGACTTATTTGGACGTACATATTTAAGAATTGGGGCTTCTCTAAACCCTCTAATTATTTTAGTATCTAAAACCTTTCTTAAAACCTCATTGCTCTTTATTGTGTCATAAATAAATTATCCAAAATAATCTCTTCTTTTTTCTTTTTTTAATCTATTTATTGAAATTTACAACTGCACAAAATATATACATCTAGTAAATGCGTTGATTATGATTACAATTACATGTCAAAACTTAAAAAGAATAACTCATCAGTGGCACTTATATAAATAAAAATTCTACACTAGAAGGTCTGAAGGCCATCTTCTTTTCAGACGCCTTGGAGGGTTATCGGGAATAGAATAGGAAGCAATTAGAGACCAGTGGATTCATGTAGTACATTGAGATCTTTCTGGATAAGTTTATTTGTAACAAAGTAAAGAGAATTAAGGATTTTAGATTGTTAGGATTGTTTACGGGAAGAAATAGAATATTTAGTTGAGCCCCAAACAAAATAATCTTTATATCGCATATACTGATAATTTGGCACAAGTTAGATTACCTACCCTTCCATGATTAACTCCATACCCACTCCTATCTACAAGTCTCCTAATTGTCTTCCCGTTCGATCTCCGAAGCATCTAAAAAGATGGTCCAGAAAACATAAAACTTTAGTTAATGAGCTACCTAGATGGTAGTTATGCAGTAGATGGTAAGCAAGCGAAACATGGCAAACACTTCCCAAATCTCAGAAGACCAGGCGGACATCAGTGACACTCCAGCCCCATTACAATTATAACCTGTGCCGAAACAAATCATGAATAGTCTTCGGTTAAACTGTTTCCTGGCCAAATATTGCGCAAGGTAAAGTGATTTGGCTAGGATCCCACTCAAACCTTTGTCCCTCAATTAAGGGTATTCACTTTATAGAGGCTTGGGGTTTCCTCAGAGGATGTCCCACTCCCTGAGTCGATCAGCAACAGAAATCTGAGACAAATCTTTGCGTCTGAGTTAAGAGATCAATTTCTTACCCGTAATGCATCATTAGACTAAAAATAATAAAATTAAAAAAAAAAAGAGATCTGAAAGTACCAACACTTTATAACGATTATAAGGTAACCGTCATAACTCTTTTCAATTCTTTAAAGCAGCTTAAATTTAGTTATCTTTGACAAATATTTAAAGAGAATAGTTATTAAAATCAGGAAATATATACCAAAGGTTAAGTATTTTAGATGGTACTGAAGAATAAAGCACTAACTAACCCAAAAGAAGCATTTTTTTTTTTTTATGTCTATTGCATTTAATTCAATTTCTGATTAGTTGGTCTAAAGAGTCAAGTTGGTGGAGGATAGAAGTTAATCTGCTATGGAGGACATGAGTATATAATTTTAAGCTACTACTATATATACTAACTGAGTATCAACGATTAATTTCGAATCTTAGAAGAAGAAAATGAACTTTATTCTGGGACTACTTGTCCCCTAGGAATAACATATGATTACAGTACATAGGACAATCGTCTGGCTATGATAATAAATTATAATTAATCTTACTTCCAATAAATTGGCAATCCGCAGTCCCAAATCCCAATCGTACTGTTTTTCTATACCATCATTTTATTTAAAATGTGCTCACATTTGCGATAGTGTATTGCTTCTTTTACTGATCCATTCTTACTTTAAGCGTTGCATTTTTCAGTTTCAACATATTCTTAGGGTATTAGAGCTCTTGTACTAGCGAAAATCTTTCCTTCCTTACAACATCAATATTTGTCCACTGCAGAGACTACAATAATTGTTTTCAACACTGATGTTTTCCGTGGTATCCTAGAAAATAATCTTGGCAAAGACCCTTAACAAAAAAGGAGCGGACTATCAATAACCGTATAGGAACAGGTAATCGTATCGAATCTCCGCCATCACGGTACGGTACGAGTACAACGTCCTTGCGCAAAACCAAAACGAAGGTCCACCACAATGGGCAGCAAACATCCCATGACCCCTGACTCGGCCCGGCACGCAGTTTCGTTCGGGTTGCAGATCACGTTCTAGTCAGCCCTGCAATTAGAGATGTCTGTGAATAGATTGCTTCAGGTCTGCTCCGTAGCTTTGTAATCACTAAATCTCTGGGTCGCTATAAATATTACAAAATTTGGTCCTGATCCTAAAGAGGGTTTAGGCATGTGAATAACTGTAATAGCACGTCTAACGATCGTTTTGGCCTTACATCATCTACCTGTTTTGGGCTTGATCGCTTACAAAATAGTTTGACAATCTTAACAGATGTTTAGATGGTGGTACTTCCATCATGATAGCCACAACCCTTTGCGGTAATCTAAACTAGAGGAAATTATGTAGGCGTAATATAAATTATATTTCGTATGCGTTTCTCCTTGAAACATGTTATAATATCTTAAACAATAATGTAAGATAATTCAGTCACTGATTTTCGCAAAGCATGAAATATATTCATTTTTTGTACAATTTGTATCGAATGGATGTTTCTCTTTTATTTTCTCTTTGTTTAGTTTTATGCCATTTATATTATTAAATTAATACTAATTCATCTTAATAAAATAAATAAATTTCTTTATAACTAAATCGATAAATTAATTCATCAAATTGAGGGTTCATTAATTACCTGATACCAAACATTGTGCGTGATTATTGTATTTAAACGTAATATACAACAATACACCTATGCTTTATAAGCACAAACTCCAGTCGAGTGTAATGAATCCTGAGCAATATATCGAAGTTTTATTATTATTATATGTTTTTATGTAAGGTTTCTGTTCCCTTGCCAACAATCTCTACAAAAAAAACTTTTCGTGCCCAAAACTCGTCGTGCTGAAAAATATTCTGTGTTCATAATTCTGAAAAGCTCACAATTTGCATTTTTGCTTTATCTATTGCCAATCCTAGATAAGAGCAGAACAAAAAATTACGTACTTTATATTTTAACTTGCAATATGTTTTACCTGTGGCCTAGTTGGCCAAAAGTGATTCGTTTTTGGCGAACGCAAGGTAGTTAGGCGTAGGTTGAAAAGCTGTAGCTCTGTTGGTGTCGCTGGGATTGAAAATTTGAAAGTTTTTTTTTTTTAGAAACCGTCACGTACATGAATTTTCATGAATGAAAAAAGTCACATTTAAAACCATCATTTATTCTCAACTTTGATTATATGGAATAATCAGAAATTTTTAACATTATATAAATAATTTCATAAATAATTAAAATAACAAATAAGTGGAAAAAAATAATGTAAGGGCGTAGGTGATCAGCAAGATTAAGCCATTTAATTTAAACATTTATCTATTACAGACAAACAACAGGTTAACAAAAAAAAAGAAAATATATGAGCATCAATTGTCAAGGGGGCAACCCCTAAAACATGTTCCATGTAACTCTTTCTTTTTTAGAACCTGTTATTTTTTCTTCTTTTTTTTTTTTCGTTTTTTTAGAACTTAAATATTTTAATATATAATGGATAATTGTTTTTAGTGGGATTTTGTTCTGAAATGTCAATTTATTTCCATTTTTTATTGCAGCATTCATGAAAAATCAAAGCTTATGAACGACCAAAAAATTTCAATATGTTTTGTATAAGATCGATAATTATACGACGTATTATTAAAATAAAACCAGACTATTTAGAAAATCATTTATTAAATTAATGAAATTAACAACTCCAGTCGGCATTCTTTGCATTTTAATTTTGAGAACATTAAATGAAAAGAAGCTTTATTTTATCAGATTAATGATTTTTACTTTCTTTAATAGGGTCCGAAAATTTCATGAAATAAAAATACACAATTAGATAAAACTAAATGAAATTAAATCTGACGATGGGATAACCTCTACCCTAGAATGTGCTGGAATATTACTATGACTATTATTAAGTCGATTTGTAGACATGGATGAAATTATCTGACAAAATAAATTTGAATATATGATAAAAAAATTTGATTTTCTAGGCCTAATTTTCTGAGCGCAAGTTTCGCAGATTTCTGATGATTTGGTCTGAATGAGGGGAATAGAGAAAACGTAGAATCTTTGTGGAAAGATAGCTGTTCCATTGGAAAAAGATTCTTCCGAAAGAGCGTTGAGGAATGTCTGAAGTGAACAGAGAATAGAAGTAAAGAATCGATACCAGGAGGAAAACCAGCATTTTGCCCATAGAGTGAAGAGAAAACCATGGTCTATACTGAAAAATCAGTCTGTGAGAAAGGATTTGTGGACAAAGTAGAAAAGAGAATGTGACATGTTTTATTTACCATTGTTACTTTAATACCAAACGTAGCCTATTGTTTTTTTTAATGCAAGGAAAGTGACCAATATTTTCTTTCGAACGTTACTCCGACGGTATCAGGTAAAGAAAGGCATGGCTATATTGAGTAAATGAAAAGAATATTATTCGAAGTGTTCAAAAATCTGAAACAATAATTTTTTGTATTTTAAATCATACAATGTACAAAATATTTTATTCATTTTATAAATATATTTTATTGATATTTAAAGTTGTATATGAATAGTGTTGTATTGAAGATTGGAATGATCGATAACCATATTTCTGAAAAAATTTAAAATGTAAATTACTAAGTCTGGATTTTAGTTTTTGGGAACGGGTTCTTCGAGTGTTAAAAAATATATTTCTTCAGACCACGTTTACCTCGATTTAATTATTAATTATTTTTTGTTTATGATTGCTTCACATCAATTTCAAAAGCATGATTTTGATTACGATTTTTTTTTGGAGTCGTATTAACATAATTCGTAGTTAGCCTTTTTAATGTAATTTTTACATTTAAGTATATTTTTTTATTATACGTATAATCTCTGCTTCCCTATCGAAGGCATATCAAAACTCTATTTTGAAAAATATGACGAACTTTGCTTATTCATCTAGAATGACTTAGGTGATTCATCTGGTTCAATAAATACTGATGACTGTAATGAAGATTCAGGAATTATTTGAGTAAATATGGCTTTATTTATTCACTGGTTCATTTTCTCTTAGTTTATTATTTCTATCCAATCCAATCCAAAGAACTTTATTTCTTATTTCTCCCTGAATACAGAGTATGGTTATTTTAATTTTAATCATCTTATTTCCTTAAGAAAAAATATTATTTGGTATAGTAGGGGAAGGAAATATTTTTTTAATCGTTGGTCCTTTATTTATCTGAGTGGTTATTGTGTCATTATATAGGACATTAAAGGGGCTATCAAACCCTGGTGTATTTATTTTGAAAAGTAATTTTATTTGTACAGAAAATAATGTTTTGTAACTTACTGATTAGTGACTATAGGTACCTTCCCCCTTTGTACCTGCGGACACTAGTGGTTGTACCAATGTCCAGAAGAATAAATTTTGGGTTTTTATCATTTGATGAAATTTTCTTCAAGTAGCAAATGTTGAATGTAAACAAGTTTACTTTTTCTTTGATCAAAGCTATAAAATGCTTGACAGACTTTTTCCCTCAGTTCAGTTAAAACATAGCTCCCAACATCTATTTCTCCATCTTCAATTTCTTTCCCTTGTTCATAAAAATTCAATCTTCTCTTAATGAATCACCATCTTTACTAGTTGAATCGTTTGTTATAAATAGTGAGTAACAAGGTTTTTCCTCTTTATTTTTTTGGTTTTCATAAACCACCGTTTAACATCCAGGATTCAAAATGGATTCGGGGAAACGCAAATAACGGAGGAACAGAGTTTCCAATAGCAATTATTCCGGCGATCATTGTTACTAAGTGTCCTCTCTCAGCAGAATTTTTCCGGAATATTTATCATTGAAATAATGAATTAACAAACAAAGAGAAATATCTGTTGTACTTGTGGACACTTTACCCTTCTGTCAACAGGTTCAGAGGGCAATGGTGTCCACAGGTACAACTGAACGCTATGTTGTGCGGAAAGCTCTGTTTCACAAAACCCGTAAGCGATAACTGATATTAAAACATATGAAGATTTGATATATTTATCGGACAACCCAATGCAATAATACAGCTTAAAAATTTTTAAATCACTAATTGGAATGGTCAGGATTTAGAAGAAAAAAACTTTATAAAATAATAATTTCTACTAATCTGTTGATCTGACTAACTAGAAAACACACGTGCAACTGCAGGGAGATGAATGCAGCACTACCAACCTCCCACTCTCTCTGTATTAAAAATGTCCACTGGTACAGCAACTTCCCCTATTTCTTTCTTTTTTTTTTGTCAAAGATAGCAACTATTAAATATAAATAAAGACAATTAACGGACAGGACGTAAGTTATTATTAAAAAGTTGACATGTTAATTTTTACCTGTATATCAACGATGTATCCAGAGTATTATAAGTTACTTAACAATGTCTAGGTGCCAATGTGTGTCTAGTCTGACAACATGAAGTTGCTGTCAGTGCACACATTTGCATTAGCCTACTTCCTTTAAGTTATTGGACCGCACCAAGCGGTGAAGCATGACGCCTCAGATTGTATGCTGATGGTTTAGAGAGCGAGCGTTTATCGTTTCCAGATTCAACTGCTGTCTGATTTGATTGAATACTGATGGTGGTTGAAATGTCTCGAGTTGGATAATGACAGTTTACTTACTAAGGCAAAATTACGGAAAAAAAAATTTTGTCCCTAGATGCATCTAGTGCGCAAGCAGTATTTAGATGTCTATTTGTCATTAAAACAACTGATAGTATAGTTTATGGATAGCCAGCTTTAGGAGTTACCAAATAACGAATTTCCTAGTGATTAATCAGTGAAAAGGCCCTACAAGTCGAATGGAATTGTATGAACATCAAATGGCGTTTATATAAAGAGTAGTAGTCTTTATGACACATGAATAATAATCAAATAAAATTTAAGGTATCAGTGTTAATCTGATTATTTATTTATTTATCATAATAAATAAATTTGATTTCAGACAGAGATATATAAAATTTCTCATACAGAATAATATTTCATAAAACATCTCAAAAGCCTGGATCACCATTTGAAAATGAACGCAATGTAAATGACTTGAATGTGAGCTCATTCATAGACAAATTTAGCTTTAATAAAAAAACATAAAATTAATAAACAAAATCAAGACTAATGATTTGAAAATTATATTAAAAAATGTAAACGTACAAAAAAGGATTAAAGTTACTAATAAGAAGATCTGTTGCGAAAAAAACACAATTTCTCACTGATCGGGGAAAACAATATATCGTGGAATGTCTATATATTATAATCTATTGTTTTTTTTGTTTTTTTTCGGAGGGTGAAAAAAACGTTACAACGTCACTTTTTTCATTCAAACCAATACAGCTCCTAAACGGTAGGTAGTTTCCAGCGACAAAAAATTATAAAACAAAAATCGCAAAAATGTTAGTTCCAAGAAGCGCCGACAGAGCCGAGCTTGTCAAAATGTTATATGTTTTAATATGAAAAAAATGTTACCTCAAAAATGTACAATCCCCCAGCTAAAAGATATATCTATATTCAACAAAATAATAATAATAATAAAACAAGATATCATGAAGTACTTATTCAAATTTAGGATTGTTTGAACTACTAAAAAAAAATCAGAAAATCGTTGAGACACATAGGCATTATTTATTCACGAAAATTACCGTTAAATAAAAAATAATAATGCAGTTCTAGATTTTAGAGTACAGTTGTTCTCCACCTATAAAATATATAGGTAGAGATGTTGCATCAGTAAATATTTTTATATTGTAAATTTTCTTCTAACACTTTATGCACATCTCTATGAATAAAATATATGAAGATTTTTGCATATTTAATTTTGTATATAGAATGGATTGATATTTTATTAAAAAACTTTGTTCTTCATGGCAAAATTGAAAGTCGGAATGTTAACCACCATGAAGTTAAAGAGAAAGGGTCATTTGGCATAGTTAAAATTACTTTAAAAAACTATTAAACGTTGCAGCACTAGAATATTTTACATGGTTTATATTATTCTTTAGCAGATTTTATTCAATAAAACCTCGTACCGCAACCTTATCAGTTGTATTCAAACAAAATACCTATCTGCGGTTTTACAGACCTTAACGTTTTTCACAAAATACCAAACCAGCTAAGAAGTTTATAATACCATCTAATTTCGGAACGATTATTTTCACATTTCGAAGTGGTTTGCGGTCTTTTCATACCATCAATATCCTATAATGTAACACTTATTAAGTTGGGGTTCGAAAATTACACCAGCAATCGTTCATTGATTATGTTTTGACCTCATGTTTAAAAGTAATATTTTTTTTAGGTTAAATATAGTTTATCTAGATCCGTAATAATAATAATGTATTGAAAACATGTTTTTACTTGAACCGTGGTATCTTATATGCATGAGATAATGTGTCAATTATCTTTGACACATGATGCACAACATTCATTGCTACTGTTACTATTATTTCAGCTTATATTCCGTTATAAGTATCAATTGAGTTATCTGCATGTCAACACTAAAAATGTGGAGTGTTACCAAACATTTTTTGATAAGGTTTCTTAAGATCTTACAATTATTTTACTGGTACTGGTTCGGATCTGTTTTGGTAGCAAAGTAAAAATGTTTTACTCAAAGACATTCCGAAATCGAAAGTTTAAATTTCAAAATAAAAATTCTTAAATGAAGTGTTATAAATTAAATCAGAGCTTTGGTCTCTTATTATAGGCAAAATGTTGTAGAAAACGATAACGTTACATTCAATGGAACGTTACTGATTCATTTATTCACACGCATTCATAATGGTGACCAGATTTTAAACACTATATTTACACTCAATACAGAGAATCGGACTTCTCTCTTACAAAAGAATGGTCAAGTATTTCTTCCGTTGTAAGATCCCAACTGCTTTCTTAACTTCTTTCTAAACCGCATCACTGGTTATAACCCATATTTATAGAAATAGGTTTTAAATAAAGAAAGACTGAAAGCGTGAGCCTTAGATCAATTAATTGTGCCTATATAATAGTAAATATGATCATTAAATAATATGTTCATAACGGTAGTTATTAGAAGAGTTAAAGGTAAAAAAAAATATAATTTGTTGATAAGGTAAGGTGGGGTAAGTGCGTTAATGCGATAAGTGCATTAGTCCGCAATAATTTCTATTGTCATTTTGTTATATCAACTGCCATTTTTTGTATGTAGACAGAACTTCATACCCTCCAAACCTAACATACTAGAGTGCTCTACAGTAGATGACCTCTTTGTGAATTTTCATAGTTCAACCTGTTGATCTAGGTGTTGTGTAAAGTTGAAAGAGTTAAAATTATAATTTTTTTTTAATTTCAAGGAGTAAAATGATTTATGGGAGTTGCTTATTTTTGCACTTACCCCATCAAAGAATCAATTCACTGCTAAGGAGTTTACACGAGATTTATGCACTTACTACGTTTAGGAGGGGCAAGTGCGAGAATGGGACTTAAAATTGATTTTCCTTCGCACTGATAACTATTTTTAGAATATCCGGGAAATCAACTATATTGCTGAAAAGAACATAGTTCAACGTTTGCCATATAACAAAAAATATTATCCTAGCATTATTAGCTGGTTTTTTATGTTAAGTTAAAGTTGAACTTTGCACTCCATATGACGCACTTGCCCCACTTCACCTCACCTCAAAGCATATTTCAAAATTCATGTATAGCTAATTTAATCTAATATTTATTTCATAATTTAAATATAAAATTATAGATTTAGGTTATTTTAGTCTGTATACTTTTATACACACATAAAAAAATAAAGGTTAGCCCCATCAACTAACTATTAATTAAACGGTATAAATACATAATCAAAATTATGGTGAATAAAATATGACTCCTTATAGGCAAAGAAGCTGTAAGAAGAGAATTTGGTAAAATTTTATATAAAGATTATCATAAAAAGAAAAAGGTTTAAATTAAAATAAATACAAATTATGGAAATACAGTAGGAATTACGAAGAGTTTATCACAATCCTAGAGGTTAGTACCAACAACCTGTTACCATCAAACTAACAAAAGCTTTACAATGGATTACCGTACTATATACTCTATAATCCGAACTAATCGTTGACAGGGGGTCGTCCGAACTAGCAAATCGCCTGCATTAATAAGCACTTAGTGATTTAGGTGTACGTAAAATAAAAGGAACTGTGAAAATAAAGGTATATACGAGTATTTATTTAAGTACATTTTAAAATGGTTATCTACAAAAAAACATAATAATATAATATGAACATAAGTATATATGAACACATAAAGTTGTTTCCCAACTATTTGAAGACGTCTAGTGCCATGACTTTTTTTTTTAATTTTGTAACCAACCATTGCTGGCATTGAAACCTTTATCGCTCTTTATTTGATAGTGCAACTGCCGAGCTTGTTTACAAATCATTTTACCGCTTACAGGAACATGCTCCGCTGCTAAATGAACCAAATAATAACAGCATTGTCTACTGGTTTGCAGGCAGTTATACAACAATATAACACTAATTTGTAAACGTTGCACTACTGTATGTTGTTATAACTAAGCAAAACAGTTAAACGTGTCCGGAAAGGGAGAATGAGAAAAGGAAAAATATAGGGGGAGGGGGGGAGAGCCAATTATAAAGGGGATCATCAGAACTACCTTTTCGTCCGGATTATAAGGTATCCGGGTTATTGAGATCTTACTGTATATGTTTAGTTGCAAGACTCTTGTTCTACTTTTCTTTTTCCTGTAAGTCAGAGAGTGTTCTAGTTTCATCAATATTCCTCTCAGTAACCGCTACTTATCAGTAGCTGCTATCCCATTCTTTTCCTTGTCGTTACAACTACTTATCGTTAGCTGTTTTGCATGATGTACCTCCGTTGATCTAAAGTGTATGTTAGTTCCCTAAAATTCATTTATACTATTTTGATTATAAAATATTATCAAAAAATAAAAATTGTGGTGATTTATTTGCAACTAGGTTTTTATATTCTACTATCGTTAAAGAGTATAAATTTTATCATCTTAAATTTGGACTATTATGATTGCACCAATATGGACGGTCTAGCAATTACAAACAAAGGAAGGAATATGATTTAGTAACAGCCAAACACGCGAAGATAATTAATGGCTTAAAGCTTCTTTGTAATATCCAAGATCAACATTGTTAGCCTTCAGATATCTCGCCTGTAGTAATATCCTCCCTAAAAACAAATACCAGACAAAAAGATTAATATTTAAAAAACAAAAAATTATTGATATTTGCAACTGCGTAGAACGTATACATCTAGAAATGTGTGTGAAAATGAATATAGTTCTGTAACAAGAAAAGCAACCACTTTGTGATGGTATTTTGAATAACGTTCCATAGTAAAAGGTCTCGAAACCGTCTTATATTCAGACACTTCTGACAGTTATCGAGAAGAGAGTGGGAAGCATGTTGAGGAACTAGTGGATTTGAGTGGTTCTGGAGTTTACTTTGAAAGGATAGGTATCTGGCTTGAGATAAATTAACATCATATGGGACATTAAGATCTTTATTGATAAGTTTATTTGGGACAAAGTAAGGAGTATTGAGTCTTTTGATGTATTTTGGGTTGTAATGATTGGATATAAGAAGAATTGGGAGCTTTAGTTGAGCACTGAGTCCTCCACTCCATATCCATCAACTCTAAATAGCTCTAATTGCAGTCATGTAAATGAGTCTCAAGTAATTAATAGGAGGCTTTCAACATTCGTCTGGTAAATGTAGAATCAGTCGAAAACGACGGGCTATTTCTTGTCGTTTTAGTCTTGTGTGTGGGTCCCAAGTAAGTCGTTTGTCCTGATGGAGTCCTAGGTACCGAATCTGTTCAACAGGAATTAATGAAATATCATTAACCTTACTTTAATTAAGATATTGTAAGAAATTTAAATACTAATTTTATAATTATAAAAAAAAATGAAATTAATAAATACGATTTACATAAAGATATTTTACATTAGCTTGGAGAATTGATTATTGTTAAGATAAAGAAATAGTTTAATTCTTGAATGAGGGGCATTTAGTAATTTAATGTTTTTTGAACTGTTCTTGAAGAATAGTCCGATGATGGGATAATTGTCCTGAAACATATTTTTTCGTTGAGTTATAATAAGTGGTGATTTGAGGAGTTTAAGCTGATATAAAAGTGTATCTGAGAATAAATTATAATAAAAAAAATAGTGTTAAAAGGGTCATTGGGAAGAAGCATTATTGAATCGAGATGGATTTCCAAAAAAAGGAAGAACGAATTATATGTGCAATAAAAAAGTAGAGGTTGGTTTCTTGTGGTGTTGGTGTTGCTTTTGTTGTCAGAAAGATGGGTATAAAGAATTTGAAACAGAGGCTACTAGTTAAATAAATTAATTGAGAACTTGATTTAAAGATTTGCGTCAGTAAAAAATAACTTTGATAACGATAAATACCTTTTAAGCTCACATTGATAACGATTTTAACATTTGCGGTAAGATCACGAAACACTACCCATTCTACAATAAACCTCAACCATTAGAGTTTAGTTGCAATATGCATATTATTCGCTATAATGAGGGAATAAAGCGGGACAAAGATTTAACGTAATAGTATGAATGCGTTGGCTAGAAAGGTGAATGAATCCGGGGAGTATCGCGCAACTCCTTGTAGTACCATTAGGCCTGGCCTACAGATGTAATGGTCGCAAACTGGTCCATGAGGTCACAGCGTACCCGATTCAACTAAAGGTCCTTGTACAAGGGTCGTGTCTGCTCTCTAATGCCCTGCTTCCTAGAATTAGATGACTGCTAATTTTTGACAGGGTTATCCTAAAACACTTAACACAAAGGATTTTAATAGTTTATTAAAATCTGTTGTTTAACTGGATGTACTTTTAATAACAATTGACTTTATTGTAAATTAAGTAGTTAAAAAATGTTACAACAAAAAAGTATAGGCCCCTAGCCAAAATATATATCTATGTCTCATAGAATCATAAAATCTCAGATTGCCCAAATCTCCCGCCGTTCTATAGGTCTACTTAAATTATTCCACCGATCCCGTCACCTTCAGTCAACTCGTAAGCTTTTAGTCTCCTCCTATTATTCCCTTACCTTAATTATGGTTGTCTAGTTTACGGTGGTCTCTCTACGGTTCTCGAAGACAGATTGAAACGAATTCTGAACTGCTTTGCAAGATTTGTCTTCGATATACCGAGGCGCTTCCACGTTTCCTTCCTCTATTCCGAATTAAACTGACTTTATCTCATATTCCGTAGAAAATATTTCCATGGAACATTTCTTTACCAAATTATCAGCACCCTTCATCCTTACTATATTTACAATATACTTTAATTCTGATCTGCTGTCAATTCAATGCATACAAGATCCCGTCTTTCTGATCTATACACCCCATCCCACAGAACTACTGCATTCCAGCGCTCTTTCCTATTCCGCTCAACCATCCTATGGAATTCCATCCCTTTCTCATATTAGACAAGCGAAATCTCTTCAAACATCCAAATTACTATATTTCCAGTACCTCCTTCTTATCCAAGGTGACGCTTGCTAACAATCTTCTTTCTCAATTAAATGATATATAACTCTTTCTGGAACACTTTCGCTACGTTTGCTCAAGTTAGATACTAATCAAAATAATTTTTTTTCTCACTCTGAATATAACATTTAGGTTCTTATATTGTATTTAATAAGCATTGTATCAAAATAATCTATTTATTTGTAGAATTATTATTTCTTCTTTATTTTATTTTCTTTATTCATTATATCTCTGACCAGATGTAACTAATTTTATTTATTTCTGTACTAATTTGTTATTCGTAAGGCACTTGGTCCGAGAGTAAAATTAATTTTCTATTCTATTCTATTCTGTTCTATGTCAAAACTCTATTTCTTACTAACTGACAAAACAATAGATCAATAGATATTTCTATCTATAAACTACTAATTTTCCCGCTTACGTTTTAGAATTAAAAAGATCGAAGGGGTCAAGCTAATAATTAAATTCATTAAACAATCAATGATATTTCTAATTAAATGAGGTTAAAAGAAGTTTTAAGTAACTCTCTTTCCACTGTTTAACTTTTAGTTTAAATTTAACAAATCGTCCGGATTTTCATGGTCATACTGTATGTATTACGGTAATGAACTGTTGTCAAGCTTTTGTTAGCTTGATGGTGCACTGGTTATTTGTGCATACCTACTTTTGGGATTGTGAAAAACTCTTGAATCTATATGGAGTTTCAGCAAAAATATTTTATTTTTTCTTGAAAAAAATAGACTAGGAAACAAAATTAATGACAAGAGGGATGTGGAGTGCATGCTGGGTTTTTCGGAAGTTTCTTTAACCTTATCATAGTCCACGGGGAAGTGTGTGACCACTAGCTAGTAGCTATCTTGCTGGAACTGCTCGAACATGAGAGAGAGATAATATTACTTTATTTACATTTTTACATTTTTCAATACATATTAAGTACGTATATCATGTTCCGGCATACATCCTCTACATGATTAATATGATTTTATTTATAGTAAATAGGCTTTACATTTCAAAGTTTATCTTTAAACAGTAGGAAAAAATAAGAAAAAAAAACACATAAACAAAAATGAATAAATAAAAAGAAAAAAAAAGAATTTTTTATTATTTAACTTACACACTGGAGCATGAATAACGTGCCTGACGACTACTTTTAGATTTAATTCAACGATTTGTTGCAGAACTCAATGGTATCCTTAGTTGGTTTCCCTGAGCTCTTCTACCATTCAATGGAATTTTCCACAAATGAATTTTTCAAACCAACGCCTCGCTAAACGATCACTAAGGACAACATCGGTTATAATAATTACAAGAGTTTCTTCAGAAGTTTTATTTTATTTATGTTTTCCTAACAGTGTCTTATTGTTATGTGTTTTCCGAAAGACACTGTCATAGATCTTGTTATGTAACAATGAATAGATCTTTACATTTTCGTATTAAACAAATATGATAAATTTTTATATCATACGATCCTTCATACATCAATGACTTCTTTAGTCTCGATGAAATTTTCGAAATCAATCAAACCAGAAAATCATGAGAACAAGATAACGTTCTGTGAAAAATGCTAATTAATCTGTGAAAAATGTGCGACAACAATACAATTTCTAATTTGTGAAAAGATCAAGTCAAACTGAAGAAAAATAGGTCAAGCTGACGGAGAAAACTGAGAAAAAATGTAAGGTACATAGTAAACCGTCTTAGCAATTACCTAGAAGCTATAAAATCACAGAATCAGGTATAGAATAATAGAAGAACAAGGACAGACTGGAGGATAAAATAAAGGATAATTTTCTAAGGAAGGTTTCAATTGTAGATTTGAATCCTGCGAATGAGGCATTTATTTCTGAAACTTGAAATGCTTATTTGAGAATTGAGAATGTTAATGCCTGTTTTGGTGGATTTACTCACGCATATTTCAAAATAAAGCTAATGTTTTTCAGATGTTATCTGCATTAGGAAGCCACCTGCACACCTTTTGAATCTATGATTTTACTGTTAACTATTAAAATATTCAATTCAAAGCTATGATAAATTAAATAGATTATTCGTCATAAATAATCTACTTAAAGGTCTGACTTAAAATTGATTCTAGGTTCATTAGCTCATTATAACTGCTTATGCAATTGGTCATACAGTATTTTTGGTTTTTGTTTTTAAGTAACAATGAATAGATTTTTAAAACATGTTACTGAAATGCTAAATATATATATATATATATATATATATATATATATATATATATATATATATATATATATATATATATATATATATATATTCAACTATTATTTAACATTATTCTAATTCTAAATAATAACTAGTAGAAAACTACGACGGGATGAGGTGTTGGAAATTCAAGACGAAGATGGATAAAAAAGGAAATTAATTGAGAAACGAAATGTTAAATTAACTATGTGGATAATGAAATATAAGAAGACATCAAATTTGCAAGAGCGGCTATCGTCGCTAACATCGAAAGGATTTGCTAGATTAGAATAATTAAAAATAACATTTGTTAGATTACCAAAAGCTGCATCACTCTCAAGACACTCTCAACGTTACACAATTAATTAAACCAAAAATCTAAATACCTAGCGAAATTGGAAATAAGAACGACTATGCGAAGTAATATGGACAAATAATCAACAAAATAAAAAACAAAAAAAAATGTTTCATATTATTATTCATATAGCACGTATTGAATAATTATATGGTAGTATATTAAATTGTTTTACAATTAGAATTAGGATTTATTGGTGATCACAGCACGTACAAACAAACGGAAATAAAAATAGTCAATATTTTCAAATCTGTAAGTACCCTGACCGACACTGAAAA
Organism: Euschistus heros; assembly: GCA_003667255.2. Classification (NCBI taxonomy): domain Eukaryota; kingdom Metazoa; phylum Arthropoda; class Insecta; order Hemiptera; family Pentatomidae; genus Euschistus; species Euschistus heros. The sequence continues at coordinate 690,238 of RCWM02000076.1, forward strand.
TATTAGAGAAATAATAGATGAATGGGAAGAAACTTATTAAAAAATGACCTTCGTCTCTACAAATCCGTCTTAATTTAATAATTTGTTAACAGGTGAAAGGAATGTTCCTTATAGAAAAAAAAAATTGACCTTTAAATAGTCTTCCGTTTTTGGCTCATGTACTATTGTGATATCAAGTGTGAAGGAAATGTCATTTCTGAATTTCATACTCTTTAGACTTCAAATATGGTACTCCTTGCAATCTTACACTTATGAAATGTAATAACATGTGGCCTGAGTCAGATCTTTTCTATCAGATATTTCTAAAAATATATTAATTAGTTTAAATTTATTATCAAATTTAAAAAATAAAAACATATTATTTATTTACGTTTAAGTGGAAGAGGAACAAGAAATAAATGATTTAATTCTTAAATATAAATAATTATTATGAAATTTGTAGGACAGTGGCTTGCATTTTATTAAACTAGTGTTTAACTATAAGAACGGTAACTTGAATATCTTATTTTTTTTTTTTGTTAAATCCGTGAACTTATATTTTCAATATATCAATAAATATCAAACATTATTGTGATATCAAGAATAAGTTAAGTTCCATTTCTAAATTCCATACACTTTAAAAACTAGATTTGTTTGAAAATAAATGGAAAGGAGTACAAAAATGGCAGAATGAAATAATATTTTTTCAATTATTTACTTCCAATAATAACGGTGCATTAAAGTAAAAAAAAAAAAATTATAAAAGTAAATAAATAAAATGCGATAAATTTCCCACAAACTGCTTCTAATAAACCAATTATTTAGAGACTAATACGATTGATAAATGTTGCATGTGCGATTCGATTTTATGCATTGTGGGCTCGACCGTTTCTTCTGGCTATAAATCAAAATATTAAAAAAAAAAAAAAATCTAAATAAATTTACTATAGTTTATTTCTTATTATTATTTGTCAAACCAACTGTAGTCGAAAGAAATGGATTATTTGTTATTAGCTATAAAATCCGATTACACCGGCTTCGAATTTCGGCTTGGTTGAGCAAAGAAAAAAGAAACACATTTTCTTATATTTCTTTGTTTTATTTTGGTTAATAATTTTTCATGTAGAATGAAAAAAAAAAATAATTTTTTTTTTTTAATTTTTATTCAGGGAGCTAAAGTTTTGCGAGGGACTAAGTTTAAATTCAAGAATAACATTAAAATCAAATGAAAAATAATTTTAATTTTCGTCCATTATCTCATTTATTTCTCTTATAAACGTGTTGATTACCTTTCTTCCAAATTTCAGAAAAAGGCAGAAATAGAGACCAGAGTTCCTGAAAAACCAATGTAATAATGATATCCTTGATTATTTTATTTTTCGTGGTTCCCAGATATCTTTCCTATTACTGCTTAAAGAACACAAAAACCTTGCTTGAAGGTGAAAAACATGAATTCGTGTCACTTTGTTTCATTTTTGAGATATTTCTAGGCGACAAATTATTATTTAATTTAATAATTTAATTAGTTGTCTGGAAGATGTTATTAATGCGATTAAGAAGGGAAAATATATCTCCTTTTTTCCTAAAAATACCAGATATACGTTTTCAACCTTAGAATATTATTTACTGGGGAAATTTTCTTGAAGAACTATGTTGAATGACAGGATGAATATATTAAGTAGGATGCTAAGAGTAATTAGACAGATAAAATTAGGTAATTTCGCACATTAACAAACATATTTAATTTTTTTTTCAACTTAACAGTTACAGACCCGTATATCCTGATGTAAATATAATATTTCTTTCTGTAATACATCAGCTACAAAATTATCTGAACATGTCACATCTCTTTACCATTATTTTAACTTTGACAAGTCTCCCATTTTATCCATAGTCTCTAATCATAAAAAAAGATTAGTGAATCTATCGAAATGTATTTTATTTTTTAATTTTTAATTTAAATTGATCACTCTTTCTCTATCCCTTTTCCCCTCTTCCTCTCCTTTCCTTCTCCCCCCCTCTCCATTCTCAGTCCTTATTAACATTTATTACCTCACTCCTCATTCTAATCAGTTTGTTTAATAATTTATCTTCTTTGTATAAAAAAAAAAAAAACTGTTAAAAGTAGTGAACCTTAGTTCTCTCCTTAACACATTGTCTAATAGCCTGCCTCAGTTCTATTCATCTTTTTTAGGTATTTTTTGCAATTGTCCATCTGGTAATTTATTTTTCGTTATAACTTTTTTCTGTTTTTTTTTTTTTATTTACATTTTTGATCATCTTACATATTATTTATTTTACTGTATTTTATTTCTAACCTTTCTGTACAAAAAATAACCTTGTTGAATGCAAAAAATACCAGAATGAAAGAAAGAATAATGGTCTGATGGATCAAGACATCTCAACATTAATAACATTAATTAACTCGTATTTCCAAAAGGAATGAGAGCAAAAGAGGGAGTGGGTATTATCTTGAAAGATAGCATCTACGTAAAGGTCGAAAACTGGAATCCGGTCTCTTCCCGAATTCTAACTATAGATATGCAACTATCGGTAGGAAAGGTTACTCTAATCCAGGTATATGCACCTACCGAGGATGCAGATATATTGGACAAAGAACAGTTCTATGCTGAACTGGAAAGGGAAACAAGTAGAAGCTACGACTCGGGAAGAGCAATAATAATAATGGGAGACCTAAATGCTAGGATCGGAAGGGATAATAGAGGAACGCAAGGTGCGATGGGACATTATGGTGGAGAAACAACTAAAAATAGAAATGGACAGAGACTTATAGAATTCTGTGTAGACTATGATATGTTAATAGGTAACACGTTCTTCCCACATAAACTGGTTCACAAAATAACATTTTCTGCCCAAGAAAGAAATGTAAACAGCGTCATAGATTACTTCATCTACAGTAAGAAAATTAGGAGATACTTTACTGATGTAAAGGTAATAAGAGGTGCAGAGCTCAGCACCGACCACTTACTTCTCGTTGCAGATACCCCGATTGTCAAGCCCATCAATAGGAAACCCAAAACATATGAAAGGATAGATACGGCAGTGTTAGGGGATCCCGAGAAGAGGACTTTATATGCAGATCTGCTAGACCATCGGCTCCAATCGATAGATCTCGAAAAGAATATAGATGAAATGTGGTCAGACATCAGATGCTGTATACTTGAAACTGCTACTGAAATTTGCACTTCCAAGAAAATTAATATGAGGGCAAAAAGAACAGAGTGGTGGAACGAGAACGTAAAACGGGCGGTGGCTGACAAAAAGAAAGCCTGGAAAGACTATATGGCAAATAAGTCACAGCAGAACTGGTCAATTTATGTTCAAAAGAGGAATAGCTCCAAGAAAACTGTGAGAGAGTCTAAGAAAGAGTCCTGGGAACGCTTTGGTAAGGAATTGGATGATGACTACCGGGAAAATATTAAAAGGTTTTGGAGAAAAGTAAAGAGTCTAAGAGGTAAAAAGGGCAAGAACATTCGAAATGTGAAAAACGAAAATGGCGACTTAGTTACAGATGCCACTGAAATTTTAAAAAGATGGGAAAGACACTATAGTGCAATATTCTCAGGCCAAGCAATAAACCAAATACAGTCGGATCCCCCTAACAGAGAGGAACAAGATAATGACCAAGAACTGGACATAATATGGGAAGAAGAGGTTGAAATGGCTGTAGAAAGAATCAAGGTTGGGAAAGCAGCAGGTAGGGACGGAATCTCTCCAGAATTTATTAAATATGCTGGAAGGGAGATAATCAAAGTGCTGCAGGGTCTATTCCAGAAAATTTATGAGGAAAAGAAGATTCCTGAAGACTGGGAAAACAACATCATCGTACCAATCCACAAGAAGGAAAGCACAAGTGAATGTGGTAATTATAGGCCATTTGTCTCTCCCAAGTCGTATATAAAATATACACCTCGATTCTAGAAAGGAAGCTGAGGCCATTAGTCGAAGACAACCTGGAGGAAGAGCAAGCTGCTTTTCGCCCAGGGCGCCAAACACAAGATCACATTTTTGCCCTAAGAATGATAACTGAGAAAGCCTGGGATCGAAACAGAAGCCTGTACCTTGCTTTTCTTGATATAAAAGCAGCGTTTGACTCAGTGCCAAGAGAAGAAATATGGTGTGCCCTAAGAGCTAAAAACGTCCCATCAGGTCTGATTGAAGCAATCCAATCAACGTACCAGGCTCCTAAAGGCATTGTAAGAATAAATGGCATGGAGTCAAAGTGTTTCCCAATAGAAAAAGGAGTTAAGCAGGGAGACAGTCTAAGTCCTCTACTTTTCATCATCTTTATGGATGAAATTATTAAGATTTGCAAGAGAAGAACAGCAAGGGCAATGATAGGTCATTGGAATATGCGAACAATACTGGCACAAGCAATGGTATATGCTGATGACATCGTGTTAATTGCTGATTCTACACACAGCCTCCAACAAACCCTAGTAGAATGGGAAGCAGAACTCGCTAGGAAGGGCATGAATATCAATGTGTCGAAAAGCAAACTCCTACAAGTAGGACGAGAGCCCGAACAAATCCATCTGACCTGCAATAATAAGGAGCTTGAAGTAGTAAATGAATTCTCCTACCTAGGAACTGTGATCTGCAGAAATGGAACAATAGAACAAGAACTATCCCAAAGGATAGCCAAAGCAAACAACATATATTACTCCATCTGCAACACAATTGTGGGAAAGAGAGAGATAGGGAAAGATGTCAAGCTCCGCATTTTCAAGGCGGTATATATGCCAGTTCTGCTATATGGAGCAGAGAGTTGGGTCCTTCCTGATAAAAAATGGAGCCGAATAACTGCTGCGGAGATGAAGTACTTACGCAGAGTGGCTTCCAAAACACGCCGGGATAGAATTCGAAATGAAACAATTAGGGAAGAATTAAATATCCCCGCAATGAAAGAGACCCTGGAAAAGAGGCAGCTGAGATGGTATGGGCACGTATGCCGGATGAGCCCAGAGACCCACGAAAATTTATGGAGGCGAGACCAGCAGGTACTAGACCTAGAGGAAGGCCTCGGATTACCTACAACAGCTACATATCCAAGTTGGGACAAGCAAGAGGAAAGACACTGCAAGAGATGACAGCTCTTGCGAGAGACATAGACGGATGGAGGTCCTGGGTTGGATCAACTCTACGCTGAAAGGCACAAAAGAGAAAGTTAAAGAAGAAGAAGAACTCGTATTTCCATAAATTGCTTTTTTGAAACAAAAATTCTGTACAAGGTCTTATAGTTCTCAACCTGAGTATGGTGTCTCTAACCAATGGTGGTGGTACACGGCACCAAAAAGTAAACAAATAAATACAATATTTTATATTGTTTATTAACCCTATTATATTTCATTTTATTTTTATTCGCTTTATCATTGGATAATTTAGCTACATTTTTTTTCCAGGTCATTTTGGATTGTTTATTTACCCTATTATTTTTTAAATAATTTTATATTATTTTATTCCCTTTTCTCTTTTTTTTTTTTAATTCGACTATTTTTAGTTTTAGCCTTCACGATGGCTATCAATTATAAGGCCAAAACGTTGCGAAAAAAAAAAGGAAATATATTTGTCAATATCAAACATAGTCTTACTTTTTATGACTGATTCCTTTCCGATATTCTAAGCTGTAAAAAAGTAAATTTTTTTAATGAATGGATTCCAAAAACTTCAAACCTATCGGGTACAATTGCCTGTTCAAACGGTAGGAAAGTAATTATAGACTGGGCACCATTGTACACCAGAGCCTTGCCGCAATGAGAGCTTTGATAACTTCTTTGACAAAGGTGATTGAAAAGAGAAAAAAAGAAGTTGGAAAAGACATTCTCCCATTGTTGGGAAGCCCATCAACCGTTACCCCTTCGGCAAGTGGACTGATTTGTTAGGATTGACGCCAAGCAGAGAAAGTGATGATTATTGGTTGCGATGCAACAGGCATCGTAACTTTCTTCCTTGTCCTAAGAATTAAAATATTACTCAATCCTTAAAATAATGTTGATACTATTGAATAGCATTCTTTATTGAATAAATACTAAAAAAATATTTGATGACCAATGAGCTTTCCTGTTCCAAATATTTCTATGCATAGCGAGGAAATTTATTACGTATAACAGGAAAATCAAATTTCGCGGATTATTCACCACAAAGAAAATGGTGTGACTGAGCATATTACAGTGGATTTTTCGCTACTATACACTTTTACCGGTAGCAACGCATATGAGGAAACATTTTTTATAGCGGATATTCACACTTTTATTTATACTAATTTATCTAAAATTAGATTTGTGATCTTCTGTATTTGTCGTTCATATATCAATAATCACATTATGTAATGAATAATGAATGTAATCTATACTAATACGTAATAGGACAAGCCATTTTTTTTTTTTAGTAAGCACTAACTACGAGATCTAGTGAACCAATCTTTACCGACCGTTAATCTCAACATCTTCATTGTTCTTAGAAGGTTTAGAAATAATAAAATTTCCTGTTTTACAATTAAATTGAAAAAAAAAAATGATATATATTTGGATTTCAGTGAAGTATGAAAATCGACCGATAGGTGGCGAATACCTTTCTACAAGAGAGGTTACAATTGTACGGTATTATATAAATCTTGAAATTGCTAATAATTTCACTAACAATATTTTTTATTAAATTTATATTAAAAAAGAATTAAGTATATGGTGCATCTGGTGGATCCCATTGCAGTTTAAAAATCAACCGATATATGGCTACTAATATAGTGACTATTCTCTGTCCCTCTCGATTATCAACCCATAAGTACATTTATTTTTAATTTTATTTATTGATATTTACAACTATATACAATATACAATAAGTAAAGGAAAATTATTACAATACCATGTAAATATCTTGTGAAGAACTACTCTATAATGAATCGAGTGTAAAGCAAATTGGGACACAAGTGGATTTTAGAGAGAATAGAGTTTTAATTACTAAAAACAATTGGTATTAAAATTCTAAAGATAAAAATTTCTAATTAATGTTTCTGCTCGTATTACTATTTACAAATACTTGCTATTGAAAGGTCTGATTAACAAAGACGTTGTAGTAGATTTTCAAATGTTCCACTCACGGTCAATTATATGTCGGGCTGATCACATTTGGGAATCCTAAAAATCAAAAAAATTTCATAACATCGGGGGACAACACTCGAAATATAATTTATCCGGATTCCTATTAAATCCAGTTTATCTTTTTTACATTCATTCAACAATACATGATTTTTATCTTATCGATACATAAATAAAACTTCAATTATAAGTTATAATCATCTTTTTAAGTTCAAAGTTCTTTGCTTTTGAAAGCGGTTGAAGCAGCGACGGGAGATGCTAGGTTATAATAATTTTATTTTTATAATGATCTTCTTGAGGTTACTTTTCCGTCACAGTTAGTAATCTATGATCATACTGTGTGATCATACCCAAGGTTACGAGTTTCCTTATTATTTTTTTTTGAATCTAGTTTAAGCCACGTTGCGAGGCGTTTCACCTAATAAATCTTAGGTATAATATCATCATAAATCTTACGTAATAATTCTCAATACAAATGCAGCAGCTCCTATCATTACTGTACTTATAGCTTACACTAGGTAATTAACAGGATGTAATACGACCAAGAATAATAAAGCCAGGAGGTTTTATCTCTTTTGATAGAGTGTCTAGTGTTTTAATTATAGAATTTAAGTTACCAAATATACAGCTCAAATACGTTAATCAATGAAAAATCCCACCTCATTCATACGTCATGAAATGTGTATACAAATTTTTTTAACCATTTATTATCCAAGGGTTCAATCATCGAGAGAAGATATCAACGATATTTATTTCAGAGCTATAAATAAAAAAACATTACACAAGACTGTCACTGCAACCCGGAAATTCCATAGTACCATAGGACCTACTAAGCAATATTTCGATCATTGATCATTCAGAATTTTTTTTTACTTATTTACATAATATTATTTTTCCTATTCGTAAAAAAAAAAAAAAAAAATGATATTTCTTATTTAGCATATAAGCAATTTTCAATTTTTTTTAAACTGGATTAACACTACTTAAATTTTATTGAAGAGCATTTTAATTTGAAAATTTCATTCAAGTGCTACTAATGAATAGTTTTATTTTTTGCAATTAATTGAATTGTTATTTTTATCATTTTTTCACTCAATAACTTGATGCATAAATTGCGTATAGTTGTAAATATTATTATGTTTGTGACATGATAAGGTGCATTGAGGTATTTACGAGGCATTTTAGATTGTAAGTAATGGATACGAGAAGAATTTGAAAGTTTAGTAGACCCCAAATTTTATTAATTAATATCGAGAATCAAAAATCGATTTCCCGGTTTGGCAAAAAATGGTAGAGACACTTCACTAGAAAGGATGATTATAAATATAAAGCAATGCAGTAAATAAATATACCTATTTGTTTCAACGGAGTTATCATAAAAACTGAATTGAGATCTTTTATTATTAAATTTTTTTTCTTTGATATGGCTTACAACTGCTGTCGGGGCATTTCACTCGTGAAAGTGGAGAAACTTAAGATATGTCTCCATCTACTTTGGACAAAGAAGGTATGCTTGTGTTGTCACTGGCCGCGATAGGCTATCGCTGTCTTCTTCGGGTAGGTGTCTTTTCTTAGGCTGTCAGAAATGATGCTAAGGATAAAAGACTGATGGAAAGCCGTACACAGGATCGTTATGGAGAATTATAGTCCGAAAACATTATACAATCTTGATGATATATTAGATACAGGTAGATGCGGCTTCCTAACAAATGTCGATCGGGTTGAATCTATAATTTAAACTATAAACGTGAAACCATTATAACAACTTTAAGCAGGTTTCTGATAAACTGAATATTGTTAGTCTTCTGGATATGAAATTTTAGGAATATTTGTATGGAATACGAAAAAATATTCTTTGTGATAATTTTGAACAGTAAACATCAGCTGAATAAACAAAGTAATGGTCTTAACAAAGTATTAGGTAGTTTTACATAAAATGTCCGTTTTATAAGAAAAAATTATTTAGTAACACAACTTTATGAAATCAAAACATTTTTATTCACAATATTTACACTCATTTTCTATACATTTTTCTAGCGTGTTATCAAGTGTTCAATCCCAGAACTGGACTATTTGAATTGGACAGGGGTCTTGTGAAGAAATAAAGTCACAAGATGCGTTTTTGATCTGAGAATAGTTCTGTAAACTTTAACATTTAAAGCAGTAGTCAAAATTTCTGAATAGATAGAAATCTCTAGGTGATCATTTTATCGAAAAAATTGGGTGTGGAAGGACAGCTGGTTTTGTTTCTTCACTGTCTTTTATAAAACATGTGGTCTGGCGTTATCATTTAATATTATACGACCTTCTGATTAAAAAATGAGGCTTTTTTTATGGTTTTTAATGCATTACATTAATATCATTGATGAACGGTGATAGTTAGCTAAACCGCTGGTGAACGGTTTCGTTACAACCATTTCTCAACGCTGTTATGTTTCTTACAGCTTGATTTGTTAGTCTTCAAATTTAAACATATAAAAAAAAATTACTCTGAATTTGTTCCCAACTTTCCATGATCATACCTGATGGCATACTTAACAATATGCTATCAATATGATTGATAGCAAATATTATCAAATGCTAGCATATGTGATACGTTATAGCTGGTTACTGATGACCGAGGGACTTCAGCTCGTTCTGTATTGTTATTATAGGTAAGAATGTATTTTTTCATTTCATTATAGTTTTATAATCCTTTAATATCAGTATAAAGAATCTAATGAACTATATTATGGTTTTAGCTATTGTTATTCGTCCTCTTTAAAGAACACAAAGTTGTATATATTACAATACAGTTTCTTATACCTTCTTCAAACCTTGATTTAATAAATATAGTCATGAAAATTCTCTATTGTCCTGATCTTGTACAAATAGAGGCACTGCGAGAGTGTTGTACCTGAAAACACATCTCGAAAATTGTTTTTTTAATTTTAATAGCTTCTATTTCGTAAATATTACAACCAATCTCACTTAAAGGCACTAAGCAATATAGACAGTTATTAATTAATTCGTGCTAATGAACAAAATAAATTAAGTCTCTAACTGTGCAATATATAAAATGATATGCCATTAATTTAAAAATAAATAAATAAAAAATAAATAAAAATAAAAAATAACAAGGGTCATGGGTTCAGTGCTTAGGTAAGATCGTACTGATCTGAGCCAACGGTTGTAAAAGGAGTTTGATATGGTCAGAATCCACGCTCAACCACCAGGTTTTTCCCTGATTAAGGGTACCGACTTTTATTTAGGGTGGGTGTCCCCCAGGATGGTCTCGAATCTGATCCACAAAAATGAGAGAACATAAATTTTCTGCCTTCTAATATAATAAAAAACGTAACGAAATTAAAAATACATTCATGCTTTATGTGCAATATATCTACTCAGCAAAGGGATCCCGTAACCAAGAATGTCTCTTTATTTATGGAGGGAAAAGCCCTCTTAGCTGCGTTACTAGTATCGAAACCCATTGGAGGCTGAGTGACAGTCGCTCAGTGCATGAGTACTCCGACATAAATACATATTTGTAATAGGACTCGGAGACACTATGGTATTAATCTGTGAGGAGTTATCAGGAATTGTGGAATTGCATAATGATTGAGTCTTGGGATTGTAAGAAGTTTGTAATGGAATTTCAAAGATTTGAGGGGAATGTCGCCGACGTAAGGTATATTGAGATCATTACGCTGAATTTTGTTGGAGACATAATATCTCGAATATCAATTATCTTATCGATTAATTCATGTTCTAGCTTTTCTCTCAATAGCTCCAATGCATTCATTAATAATACTGAACATTATGAGAAGTATTCGTACGATAAACATTCTTACGTCAATCACTTTAACTGAGATAATTATTTTTTTGTCATAAATATCTCACATAGTCCTGACAGGTGTCTTGATTGCTCAGATTTTACTATCACAATTTTTCTAGCACCAATTTTTCGTAATTAGCGTGTCCTTCCCGGCACAACGGCTCGAAATTAGATGATACGGTGAAATCGTTGCTTCAGGACGCACAGGTTGTTGTGTGATGAAAAGGTAGTACCCCGACCTGTGGGGAAACCTTTTGCTATATTCGTTAGGCAGGTGGTTCCATGATGGATCGGTCTGTTCTCTGTCCCAAATACCGGAGCTTACATCAGAGGGTGGTAACTTAATGGCTAGTGAAAATCCATATGTCTCAACACTACATTTTTAAAAGTATTTCGAGGGCAAATTTCTCAGGAGCTAATGGGTTGTTTCCCATGAAACGGAATTTTTTAAAGTGTGCTCTCAACTTTATGAACAAAATCTGTAAAAAACATTGAAGTATATTTTCAACCACGGCTATGAAGACACGAGAACTTATGTGATATTTTTTATGATCTTAGGCACCAGAATATTAACACTGCATTCGGAGGAGGCAGTTTTGAAGGAAAATTCATCTTTGATTCGGTTATTTTTTAGAAGGTGAATCATTTGAAAATTGTCCCAGAGTAAGATTTCCACATTCAACTGGCAACGAAGAAACTATTTCATACATCGTCCTGTAATGAAATCCACCGCATACAAAAAAATACCTGCTCTAATAAATAAAAATGTTTCCTTAATTATACTTATTATTATTATTACTCTCTTCCATTATATCAAGAACTCACGTTTCAAGACTAACTGTAAATAAATTACATAAACTAGGCTACAAAGTTGTTTCTTCTTTTCCCAGTTTACTCACTACATTAGTCTGCTTTATTCATAGGAAAATATTTAGAAATGATATTTAGAATAGACGAAGATATAAAAATGTTGGATGATTAGGAAAAAAAAACTGCTGAAAAAAATAAAACCGACAGTTATAATAAAAGTTTTTCTTCGACATCGAATTTTATTAGTTTTGGTATTAAAATTAGGTTTAACGCTAGGAAACAAAGAAAAATATTCTGAATAGATTATTTTAATTCAGCGTGGATGGATTTCTTCAGTCTTTCGTTCTATTTAAATATCTCTTATTATGATCATGGATATTTCACATGAAAAATAACAATTAATATAAACCTAAATAAATATCATCAAAAGAAAAGGCATTACTTTATGTAAACATAAAAAATAAGATACTGTCTCAAGAAGGAAGACATTATTCTATAGTGGATATGATAATTAGGAATGCAGTCAAAGAGAAGAACCACGTCTAAAGAGAAATACGATGGAGTTATCGTTCGTCTCTTCTCCAGTGTGGTTCGGTGGCCCCGAAGAAGACCTGCAAGGCGGGTCGAAACGTTGACACGCATTAAAGTATTTCCACTCAGACGTGGTGTTTCTCGTTGACTGCATCCCTGATTATCATATTCTCCATTCATCTTAACACGCAACTATACTTTTATCATTATTCTAAAGTTACCATACCTCCATTGCACTAAATCTACCTATTTATCCAAATTCCAAACGAGAAATAACAGTGTGAACTATAAGTTATGAAGTTAAAAATTTTCAATTTTAAAAACAAATGTAAATATTTTCAACCTAATCTCAAACCATCTCTTGCGTCATTATGAATCATAGATATCTTCTTCAAATCTACAAGTTGCTATTGCGTACTTGGTTGCTAAAGGAATATCTGATTTTGGGCGTAGGTTGTGTGTTTACGTTCGGGGTTATAACGTTGAAATAGAGCTCTCCTAACCCCAGTCTAAATTTGTCAGTGTGATTTTTAAGTTTCTTTCAAATTAACAGTAAGCTTAGATCCTTAAATAAAATCATATGAAGTATTTTCCTGATTATTATTGAAATAAGGATACATTAAGATTAGTTAATAATGGAGAATAAACGATCACATTACCTTGATGGTTCTTGACACATTTGAAGGATCACAGAAATGAACAATCAGGGTATAATCTTGCCACCTTAAAATTGTAGTGCGAAAAGTTAACTTAACTCTAACAAGAATTATTTTATTTCTGTAAAAGAAGCCATGTTCTAAATATTCCTTTTAACAGAAAAGACAGGTGTGTCGTCTGTGTCAGTTAGGCTAGCGGGCAACGATACAGCACATTCTTAAACGGATATTCACTGGATGACTTGGTCAGTGAAGATGCGTGTTATCGTCTAGACGACATGATGACATTCTATTATCTTTAATGTTTACTATCTGGGCTGGAAAACCGCTTTATTATTAAATACTACACTTACACGCACTCACCTAGTTTCATAGTTAGAATGAAACGAAATTTATTTTTTATGAGCAATGGAATAATTACCATTTACAATAAAATTAAAATTAAAAAATATAAAATGTCTATACATATTTATTAGACCTGCAAAGATTATACTTTTTTCTTAACTTGCTAAATCGTATTTTATGCTTTCACATCTGTAACTACTCCAAGATAAACCATCCTTCAGCGAATCACATTTTCAGCAACCGCCTCTTTTCCATTTCAAGAATTGAACAGTTCTGAAGCCAAAAACTAAAAAAAAAAAAAACAAGAAAAAATAATAATAATAAAAAAAACATTTTTGAATAATGCTTCAATTTTTATTATAATTATGTAACTCTGTATCAGATGAGGTGCCCCGGCCATGTTGCAATATACCTCACCTAAAAACGTACTCATAAAATATTGCATATAGCAAGTAAAATTTAAATGTATCGGTGATGTGTTGGCAGTGCCAACTTGGCACCAAATTTTTGTGATTTCTGGTACAAGTACCAAAAAATCGATTTTCGATTCTCGGTGCCATCGCCACATTTTTCAATTTTTTTTTTCTAGTCTATTTATTTATATTTACAGTAGTATATATTATATACAATAAGTAAATATGAGAATCATGATTACAATGACATGTCAATAGCATGTGAAGAACTACTCACTAGTAGCACTTCAATAAAAGTTCTACATCAGAAGGTCTCTTGGCTAACTTCTTTTCAGACACTGATGAGGAATTAAGTGTAAAACAAGTTGAGAGGCTAGTGGGTATGGAGTATACTATGAAAGAATAGGTATCCGGGACAACGCATATAAAAATAAATTGCTATTACACACAATGACTCAAAAACAAAATAAAAAAAACTATTACAAATATATTATTAATTATTCAAGAAAGAAACTAATAGAAATGAATTATCATTTATTAACTAAAAAATATAATATATTTTGTTAATTACAGTTCAGACAATGTACAAAAATATAATTCATTTCACAGATTCTTATTTAAAAAGATAAACATTTCAATGGTTCTAGGTTTCATTTATTATTTCAGGAATCGCAAATATTTCTGAAACTTTTCATTTAACACTGGCAGATGTAAGAATGTATTGATATTACGGATATTGTTTTCTATCAAAAAACTCATCAAAACTATCACTAACGCCAACTGTTTCTATGAGATCGACTTTGGATCATCGATTCTAGATACCAAAGAATTGGTAAAATTGAGGAACTACATTTCGAATCGACACATCTCTAAAATATATGAATTAGACTATATTTTAAATGTTGTGTAAAGATTGTACTCAACTGAAATTAATACTTTTTTATTTTTTATTTTTAGAACGAATGCTAGTACGTTTTATATTCATCAATGCTAAAGAAATCTAAATATTTTTTTTAATATCTTCTGGTCTAAGCGTCCATCGGATAGAGCGGATGTTTCCCATAGCGAATCTAAATTTTCCCAGATCGCATTGGTGGTTAGGCTAATGTTGATTCCAGTTCAATTTAATAATTCCAAATCATCTAACTTTAAATTATTTTAAATATGTTAATACAATGCTAAACAGCGGATTTTTAATAAAGTTTTAATACACAGTCATATCTGCAAGCAGTCTCATGACTTTACCACAGGAAGATTTCATCTGAATAGATGCAATAAAGGTTTATTGTATCATTTAAGATTCTCTATACAACTACTTTGAAAAGTTCGAGAGTGACCACACAATAAGAGATTGTAAACTATATACAGAAACCATGAAGCTCAAATATTCTGTCACCAAGCGAAGACGTGGAACTAACTTGTCTGGGGATTAGACATACCCGCCTTACTTGCAAGTACTTCATGCGAAAAAAGTCACGGCTATGCAGTTCTGAAGGAATCCTATTGAAATGGACATTCTAACGGAATATTTTGCATACAAGGCTTTTGCATTAGTTTCTAGAAAGTCATTGCATACCTCCAGTATGAAGTAATTGAATATTAAAGCATGTAACTGATGCGAGGCATACCTTTTCATTTATATGCACTTATTTATTATCAGATTATTTTTATACATGACGTAATATACATATGACAGATTAACTAATTAATATACTGATCAAAATTATTTACGAGTATTTTGAATTTTTCAAACTTGTTAGTTTAAAATTATAATCACCTTAGTCATAATAGTAGTCCAACTATATGTTTTCATGATTTTATGTTTGAGAACTCTCAAACCACTATGCCTCCTTAGTGGATGTAACAAAAATGTTTTTTGTTTTTTCCCTCTTCGTAAAATTGCTTTTTAAAAAATTAATATTAGAATCCGCCTCTTTGCTTCACTAGAGCAAAGAGGGCAGTAAGTAGTGTGGATGGTATTATTTCCATCCTTAGGTGATATTACATAAAAATAAATTATGAAATCTCTAAATATAAACAAATAAAATAAATTTAAGAAAAAATACTATCAAGTAGAAATACAATAAAATTATACTATATATCAATACATACAAACACTCATCATAGTAAACCCCGAACCAAGCCATTTCACCATTTACGATGGGTAAGCCTGATTCAAAATGATTAGTTCTTCTCAGTCAATTGTTACTTTAAGAGCCATTCTCATACTGTAATGTGATTTGCAAGCTAACTGTTATATTTAACAAATATGTTTCATTTACGCTTAAATTTCTTACGTTTGGAATGCGGTTTAATTTTAGTACACAGCCAGTGATCATTATGTAACGGGATAATGGGGTAGGTCATGCCCTCATTGTTTTCTCGTGCATTTCGGAAAGTAAATAAGAAACTGCACTTCCAACTGTTTATGGAAATTTCACAAGAATTATAATTTATATTTAATTTTTAACCGCTGTAGTATTATGTACTACCTACTATTCTGTTTTATTAAAATGATAAATTCATTAGATCTTTTGGGTAAAGAATCTTCCTTGTTAAGTTATAAATAAATAATAACAGAAACCTTTGTTTATTGGTTGTTTTTTTGTTTTTTTTTGAAGCTTTACACATATTTTTTTTTTTCTTAAAAATCATCTTCCGCCATAAAAATGTGGAACTAACGAGATAGTAAAATCTGTTGTTATTTTTATTCTATGTGACTTGCTAACTGATTACATGTCTCTAGATAGAGGCGTGTTTCATTGTTTGTTTTTAACTAATATTTTATTTTTTCTTTTGTTAATTTTTGTTTTCGTATATATTTTTAATATATAATAATTTTCAGTGATGTATTAGTATAGTACCAAATAAAAATAAATTGTTAAAAAAAAAAAAATAATAATAATAATATGAGAGCTGAACTAGTGAACTAAAACTATTTAAGGAAAAAAAAATTGATCAAGAAATATAGTTTAATCAGCTATTAGCGTCTATTATCTACAACACATGTATAAGATAATTTCAATTCAAACGATGCACTAAAAATTATCCAATTTACAAATAAAAAAAAAAATAAAAAAATCCTGTCAATGAACACTGCTATATTAGGATTTGAAAACTAGTAAAAACATATTAAAAAAAAAAATCTTTACTTTGCGATAAAGAAATCCCCAAAAAATGCAAAAAAAAAAAAAAAAAAAAAAAAATCTAAAAAAGTGCTTTTGTTTGATTTATTTTGTAAGCATCAACTGTTCGAAATTTTAAATCTATTTTCCGTTTTCCAATAGGTAATTATTATCTTTAACAACCTGATGTATGTGGAGTGTTGTGCTAATTTCAAGCAATATGCTTGATTTTTAAAGATAATTATTTTATAATGTTTCATTTCCATCATGTTTATTTTTTATTATATTTTCAAGATTATATAATTGTTTATTTCATTATTTTTTAATAATACATATTATCAAAAAATTACTTTTTGTAACTTAGTTTTGGCTTTCATTCATGTTATAACTCAAAAAGTTAAAATGTTATAAGTTCGTTTTTTTTTCATTGTTTAATGATTTAATAATTGTTTATTTAATTTATTTTTATTTTTTACTATAATTTACTTTGTAGAATAACTTTTACAGTACAAAACTTTATCATTACCAATTTTTTATTTTTTATTTAGATTTTTATCATTGAGGCTAACATGTCTAAGATATTGGGTTAAGATAATTAATGTATATATTTGTCTTTCAAGAACTATGTTTATTTGCTTCTAAATATGTAGGTCATATTGTGACTATAGTATTAGGCCTTGCGCATTTGTGTATATTTTAATATAGTTGAATTTATGAAGGTGGCACTCATTGTAAATTTTCGTTGTGGAATGTACTAGAATCAATATAAAATAAGATGATTTCAATAAACAACGATATTAATTAAATATAAAATTTAAATAGAGACTATTATAGTAAAAAAATATTATTTAATTGAGGATCTAGTATACAGTATTCAAAAAATGCATTTATAACTCTGGTTTTTATATTCCGGGTTTAGTCTTAAGATTATGGAAGCAACTCCTACATTTTTGTCTAAACTCCTTCAAAAAGTAGTTTATATTAAAAAATAAAATAAATTCTTTAAACTGCAATAATTGTTTAAATGTGTAATTTTATAAATTACTTATGATTCGATAATTTTACGAGTCTCTAATATAAAGTTTGAATAAACACATTTTTCAGGTTGTGACTGTTAAATTTTGTATGTATATGTTTAATCCCTACCACTTCTAACCTTTGTCAACTGAGTTATAAACTAAATAATTTAAAAAAAAAATGGCCGAATTAGAATATATATATAACCCCTCCCCCCATTTTTTGAATAGGGATTTAAGGTTTTAGTTTCCGATTTTTAATATTGAATATATAATTCAACGGAACTTAATCAGCTCTAACTACTCATGATTTTCCACTTCCCGTACGCTCACAGCAGATTTTTCATTGACCTAAAAAAATAATTTCTTAATCAAAGGTCTTTTAAACTTTTATAAATACTTTATCCTTAATTTAATGATATTTTCCGTTATGTAATAATAATAACATACCCTTGGTTAATGTTGAACCTTCTGTGTATCCTGATTGTACGGCAATATGTTATGAACCGCATAGCTCTGACAGCTATACGGATCTTCCACTTTCTCTGATTAAAAAACTCGTGGAGCTCTTCCATCATTTTTACAGTAAATACCAAAACGGATGAATCCCGTAATATATCTCATATTTTTATAACGAATGTTGTTCTGTAAATAGATTTTTTTAAAGCTATTTATTGATATTTACAACTGTATATATCATATTTTGATATATATGAATAAACAACGATTAAGGTTGATGAAAATAAATACAATGACATGCCAATAACCCGTAAAGAACTACTCACTAGCAGCACTTAAGTAAAAGTTCTACATTTAAAGGTCTCTTAGCCATCCTCTTTTCAGACTCGGAGGATTATCGGGAATTGAGTTTCAGGCAAGTGGGGAGGCTAGTGGATTCGAGTGGATATGGAGTTTACTATGAAAGGATAGGTATCTGCTTAAGGTGAAATCATCAACATGTGGAGCATTATGACCTTTGCAGGAGAGTTTTTTTCTGGCATAATAAGCAACGTTTAGGATTTTGGATTGTAAGGATTTGATCCGAGAAGAATTGGAGGGTTTCATGGAGTGCAAACCTCAACTCCGTATGTCCAAATGGGTTTAATTACTGTCATACAAAAACGTCTTTTGTAATTTATTGGGAGCTTTGAACGCTTGTATAGTAAATGTTGCGGTTGTTGGAAACGACGAGCAATTTCTTGTCTTTTGAGTAAGGTTACGACTAAAATTAAAACAAATTATATAAAGAAAAGTACTAACACTTTAGTAGAATATATATAGTTTGAATTAGGTAAATATTTACAGACTGGTTCACGACATGTTGGTAGTAGAACAGGTAACATGCTATTAGGTAGAATCGTTATCCGAGTTATCGGTGTTCAGTGTTCGGTCTATTTATATTTGATTTTTGTCTTTTTATGCCCAAATCATCAGTGTATTGTCCTCTCAAATTCTACTATCATTGGATTTTATCCTTTTTTCCGTTCTCGGCTACATTAAGTTTTTAGGGACTTGATTTTCTTAGATATATTATCCTCAATTGTCTTGAAGTGCCAAGCCATTCAGTATCCTCATTTCTTGCTATTTTAAATTTCTGTCCTGATATTCTTCGTTCTTAATATCTCGCGATACTGGAACATCTGCCTATGTTTCATTCAGCTCTAACTGATAACATAGTGTTGGTCTCCTATTTCTACAAATTGAAACGTAACTACGTACCAGATGAATATAACTGAATTTCACCAATTGGTTCTACAATACTTGACACCATGAAGTTGAAGTTGACACCATCTATACTGAGCGATGTTTTCCTTTCAAAATGAAAAACACGGATATACAGGCTACATTCAACAATTGTCATGTTGGCGGATGTTACTGACTATCTGTCAAACTTATCTAGCTGACAGGATACATGCTGGCACTATCAATATCAACAATTGTTGCCCAGTCTGTAATTACCTTCTATTAACATGTAATTGAATTTTCTATGTTAAATAATAATTGAGAGTAATTCGATTCTTATCAAGAAATTATTTAGTTGGTCACAAACCCATTTAGGTCTAAGGTTAGAATTAGATGAAAGTTTTGATTTTGCTACAACGAAATATTTTTGAGGTAGTTTAATTTAAAGAAAAAAAAAACAAAAATCCAGCCATGAGAAATTTATTTAATCATAAAATCCTTCCAAGAAATAAAAAAATCAATTTTTACACAAATATCACAATTTTAATTTTTTATTCGTAATTAAAAAATTCGAAGTAATTAAAAAATACTTCGCTCATAAAATTTAATTGTTGCAACCCTTATTTGCCTGAAATGAACATTTTAATCTTAATAACCAATTAAGATTTTTATTTAGACTATTATTTTTCAATGGATCTAAAAAACAAAATTGAAAGATTATTTTTAATGATTACAAATTCTAAATAATAAAATTAAATAATAAAATAGAAAAATCTTTGATCTGATAAAAGAAATAAAAAGACAACAATGGTGGAATATCCTTTGGATAACATAAAAAGCGTTAAATCCTGGAATACGAGTATTTAAACATATCCTAAAGGAAGAAAACTAATGTATATGTGGCCTAAAGATATCCTTCCACCCACTTAAAATAGTATCCTTAAGAATGGATACTAATTCTTAGTGGGAAAGGAGAATTGCCAAGGATGTCCTTCGGCCCCCAAACATCGTCAGATCCTGGCAGATCTAAAAAACAGTATCCTTATAGCAAATCTAAGTTAGCATCTCTAATAAACTTTACGTTTACCCTTATATAATATACAATATATATATATATATATATATATATATAGATATACTTTTATTTTCTTAATATCTCACCTAATGACCTAATCGATTCAGTCTTTAAATCTCATACCAACGACTGCGGCTTGGATCAAATACCTTTAAAAATAATAAAACTCTGCCTTGCTGTTATCTTACCTGCCCTGCTCCACATATATAATTTCTCCTTACAAAGCTCCATCTTTCCTACAGCTTGGAAAAAAGTCCTTGTCCGTCCATTGAACAAAGTACCTTCTCCTTCTTCAGTTTCCCACTTCAGACCTATATCAATCCTATCAAATTTATCCAAACCATTAGAAAGATTAGCACATTCCCAACTCACCTCCTTTCTTGAATGTAAAGCCCTCCTTAATCCTTTCCAGTCAGGCTTCCGTTCCAGATACTCCACGCAATCTGCTTTGGTAAAAATTACCCAAGACCTTTATTCCTCCTTAGACCAACAGAATATTACGATCCTGATTCTATTTGATTTTTCAAAAGCTTTTGTTTCTGTTGACCATACAATCCTTCTTTCCAAACTCCATAACCTCTCAATATCTAATAGTGCGTTAAGCTGGCTTCTTTCCTTTTTATCCAACCGTTTCCAAACAGTAATTATACCTGGAAAACCTCACTCATCTTCACTACCACTCTCGCGAGGCGTTCCCCAGGGATCTTCTCTTTCACCTACCCTATTTTCTATTTATGGTAATGACTTACCGAATCGCATCCACTACTCCCAATATCATCTTTATGCTGACGACTTGCAAATATATTTATCATTTCATCCTTAAAATATGCTAGAGGCGATTTGTAAGCTACAGAAAGACATAGATAGCATTAACCTTTGGGCAATGGAGAATAAATTAAGTCTGAATCCAGAAGAAACAAAGGCTATCCTCATTGGGTCAAAACCTCACCTAAAAGCTCTTCCCTACTATCCACTGCTTTTCCTCAAAAACCGTCCAATTCATTTCCAAAATTCCATTAAAAATCTGGGAATAATTTTCGATCAACATCTTGCTTGGAATAACCATATCTCTCAAATCACGAGGAAATCTATTTTTATTCTTATTCTTCTTAGTGATTTATTACCATTAAGTACTCGAAAACTTTTAGTATCATCACTCATTATCCCTAACTTTGACTACGGATGCACAGTATATGGAGGACTGTCTGATGAGCTCGAGATGAGATGTAAAAGAGTAATGAACTGTTTCATTAGATTTATTTTCGGGATCTCCAGATGTTTTCGCATATCTCATAAGGATTCTGAAATTGATTGGCTTTACCCCAGTTTTCGACGTCAATACTTCCTGGGTGCTCTCATATTCCAAACCCAAAAAACCAGCCTATATCCATGACCTCCTTACTCTGCGCTCCTCCGTTCACCTCTTAAATACTAGAACCCAACCCATCAACCTATACACTCCGGCTCATCGAACTGCATCCTTCAAGAAATCCTTTTATTATCCGTGCTTCCTCTTTATGGAATTCATTGCCCATCACAATTCGAAAAAGCTCCACTCTTACTTCCTTTAAACAACATCAATTTCTTTACCTCCTGGATCTTCAATCTTCCGAGCAAATGTAAAACATGAATATTTAAGTTATATACATTATAATAGTACACATAAGATGTATCCTTTTACAAGTTTCCTTAATTTATTTTTGTAACTCATAATTTAATTATTAATCAATTTTTATTATTATTTATTATAATTGTTTATCATAGCCAGACGATTGTTCTATGTATAGTACTCGTTTTGTTATTCTTAGGGGACAAGTTGTCCCAGAATAAAGTTCATTTTTCTTCTATATATGTATATATATATTAATAATAACTATTTGAATCCTTTTACAGATGGGGAAGGAGGCTGGAGTGTGGATACTCTTGGCACTGCTGGCCACCGCTAAAGCTCACATGGATGTTGTCCACAGCTGGAAGACCGTAGACTACGAGTTCCCCAGCCTCGTTGCTCGCGATGCCATGATCAGGACTGGGAAGTTCATTCCAATCAACATTGCCCTCATCGACGTGGATGTCTGGGAAGGTACGTTGACAATTATTGTTAGCATATAAATCAAAAATAGGTTAATTTAGTTTACCAAAATCCATTTATATTCGCGAAATTTGGAAGGAAGTTAGTTAAACGAAATTTGATTCCAAGAATATAAATAACGGAGCGCAACATTTTTAACAACAATGAAAGTATACAAGATTTAAAGGTTAACTGACCATCTTACCATTGATTAAATCCAATTAAATAATTCTGTTAGGAATTCAGGCCAATGTCGAGAACAATCCTTCGAAAATTGACCTTATTAAAAATAAATAATTAAAAAATAATAAAATCAGTCAGCATTCAATTTGTTTTAACACAAATTTTTATTTATTAATCATCTTTTTATTTTGTTTGTGTTACATTTACTATGAATAAGAACTATAAATAAAGGGTGGTCTTGAATGGTCCTAGCCCAATAGCGTGTGCATTTCACTTTAATTATTCTTAGTGGAAAGGCTGTTTCAGAATGAAGTTTATTCTTCATTTTATTTCAGAGCACCCAGATACACAGCCACCATTCTGTAATGGAGGAACTGTATTCATTTTTATATTGAGTCCTGAGGTTATTTCATATCCAGAAATGAAATCTATATCTGCTGAAAATCAGGTTATTAATGATGCTACTAGCTTTTACCAGGGGATTGCTGAGAGTGTCTCATGAGGCTGTGTTGATTGTTTGGGGAGCTTTTCCTAATGATTTCCCAATAAAAGAAGTACACAACAAAGGACTAAACAATAACTTCCATATTAAGATTTAAGACGATCTAATAAAACGAAAAAGGATTATTCGGGAGAGTTCGGCTGAGGAGTAAAACCGAAGATAAGTGCCAATACCGTTAAGTCACGGTCGGAAGATAAATGGTTTCTCCTAAGCTGCCGATTCTCTCAGAACATGCTGAGCTTCACAACCTTGTAAAAATGGACGCTCGAAAACAAACTTCCTGGGCTTCTCACCAAAAGATAAGCAGTATAACATATGTTTTGTGAAGTGAAAAATCACTGAAGGCCTTAACACTGCAACCATTGTAGACCAACCAAGAACTGCTTCTTAAAGTCCACCACACAGAGGAGGCATAGAAATAAACCGAGGTCAATGTTATAACGAAGATGAACAAAAGGTAGAGAAGGCGCAGCTTGAGAATTGATGTTGAACTAAAACTCCGTTATAAAAACATTTATGCTACGCTTTCTTTACTGCTTTAGCAAATTTTAAGAATTTTCTGAATTTTTTTTCTCATAAAAAATGTTTAGTTCAAAATGAGTACTACATCCTCTCGCATTCTGAAGGCGCGTCTGCCATACGAGTCTAACATATGTATTCCAATTGTAACAGTGGTTTTACATTCTGAACCAATACCATAAACTATCACGTTTATAAGAGAAAAAATTGAGATACAATAATTTAATAATAAATTCAAATTACTAAATGCTTTAGTTGATCATTTTATTTGTAAATCATTTCATTATTTTCCAGTAATAACTTAGGTTTTTTTAGTAAAACTTATTATTTATAGGATTTGTAGGTTTATCGCTAGTTTTTATTGTTTATTATTTTCAGTAGAAAGTATAAATATGTTGGTGATGCGTCGGTACCAAAATGTTTCGTTATCGAATGCGGGCCCAAAAATTGATACATGATTTTCAATACCGATACCTCGTTTCTATGGCAGAAATAATTTTATCGATTCCACCTGGTTGAATTTTAATTTCTAACTATAAAAATTTATGACTGTGTGGCAAACCTCTATCACTCAATAATGAACATTCAATTTAATTTATTATTAAATTAAACTTTTCTATTTAAAACCTTCCTAGAACTATGAAAATGATGTGGTTAAAATTTGGTAAAGATGGATTCAATAATTTTAACGTAGCGAACTCAGTTGCAGAATGGAGGTAACCACATATCATATATACATATTTATAGAAGAATATATTTGAATTAAGCAAATTTTATCCTCGATTTCTAGTCCTGTATAACACTGTACTTTTATAACCTCTCATAAATGGTACTCGCCACCTATCGGTCAATATTCAAACTTCACTGGGTACAACTTCGCTTGTTAGTAAATTGCTTTTTAGTGACGATTTAATATAAAATGTGTAAATTTTATCATTGCTAGACCTTTCTTAAACTATGGAGATTGTGTAGTTACAATTTGGTAAAGATTAGATTAGTAGTTTTCGTGGTTAGTGATCACAAACGAAAATTGGCTTGTCCTTTTATATAATAGTACAGATTGCTACTATATAGATCTAAACTATCCAACTCAATCTATTAAAGGAGCAATGATTATTTAATTAAAAACTAGTGAACAGCGAATAACATAAGCGAATACATTCATCGTAGAAAAGGTCGAAAGTTGGAACGCTTTGGCGCTACCAATTAGCGAGCAGTGGCACTTCACAGGTTAAAAATTGACCTTCTGAAACTACCCGAACTTTTGCTCTCCAAAATGTACAATTTTACTAGACAATTAGGGATTCCGAAAAAAAATATTCTGGTTCGGATTACACGAAGCTTCGGACTAGCGGGAGGCGGATGAGCGAGGTTCTACTTTATATGTAAATGTGTTGTGGGCTATCATACGTGGTATCTGAAGTATTTGATTCTTGTCTGTTTTAAAAATCACAAATAATTAAAATTAAATCTTGAGAATTTCTTATATTCTTCTAGTAATGTGAATCCCTGAATTCCATCGTAGTTAAGGGCGTCATCGCTGAACGTGGATTCCCACTTCAGGAACAAAACAAATAAATGGAAATGACGCGATTGAAGGATAAAAATAGAAAAAGAAATGATAAAACAAAAAGTTGATTATGGACATCAGTGGACTATTAGGGGCCAGGGGTGCCAACATAGGAAGCGAGGGTCAGCGGGTGAAGGTTGCGCCTTCAACTTGACTCTCTCTTCCTAGCAGGTGCTTCGCGCTAAGCATTTCGCTAAGTTCAAGTTCAAATTCTCTGTTCGTTGCTCGTATTGAATAAACTATTTGAAGCAGAAAATTTTAACCATAATATGTAACGGATATTTAATTGTTTATTTATTAAAAATCATAAGTCATTATCTGTTTTTATAATTATTTGTCAAATATATTTGCATGAGTATTACAAACATATTGAACACTAAAACCTCCAACATTTTAAGTTTCCATAATAATATAATAATTAAAATATTTATTCAAATGATATTTTACAGCTCAAAATTGTAACATATTATATATTAATACATGTTTTGGTAATAAGACAATTTGCGCTATATAGCGAGCTTAGCTTTAATGGATATAAATTGGAATGTATTTTTAACAGTAGGAAAAAAAATTATAAAACAAATGGATAATAAAAAATTACTGAACTAATATACATAATTGATTAACTTCTTGTACATTAAAGTTAATTAGCTTTTCGGAATAATTAAATTATACATTATTTTTGATACAATAAATTAAATTTCAAACTTAACCAATAACTTTTTGGCTGTATTATTACATATTAGTACATGTTTTATCATACTTTCTTAGTAATATGAGAGGAGCGGATATTGAAATGCGAAATCAAACACTTTTGATATATTGATAAATAAAAGTAGTAAAGACGAAAAGCGAACAATGAATGTTGTTTCCAAGAATTTCAGCCAAAATTTCCGAAAACGGTCATTTGACCCATCATGGTAGTTTTAGTGTTATCTATGTAATAAACTAATCATTCACTAATAATAAACTCCGTTCTTTACTTCGTTTAAGACCTTCATACTTTATGCTAAAAGAAACAAGACGCATTTTTCGTTTAGCGTTTCTTTGTATTATTTAAATGAAATATGTACGAATAAAAAAAAGAAATTGATATTTTTTATTTTTTCGGCTTCAGGATTATTTTTTAGGAACTCACAGAATGAAATAAAAAACTAAAGGTGGATATTTTATCATGCAGTGCTCATTAATTTATTTCGACAAATAAACCTTATTTATACATATTGATTAGGTAAAAAATTCCATCCAATCGAATTTTTTTTTTTGTTTTTTAGCTAAAAGTTATATTCTTTTGTAGCAGTTTTCGACTGCATATACTTTAAATATGACATATTGAACTTTAAGATTATTAAAAATACTAACTAAACAAAAACAAAGAGTATTAAGAAAATAAAATAAACTTAAGTAGGTATATTAAAAAAAAAAAAATAACGAAATTTCGAATTAATATGATTTATTAAAATGTTGCCTTATATGACATATCTCTCAAGAATTTATTCAATATCATATTATACAGATGCACCATCGAAGAATGAAATACATAATGAATGCATGGGGTGAATATAAACTTCATCTATTTTTTTATTTATTTTTTGTAATACAGCTGCTTAAACTCCTTTTGTACTCCAACTAGGGCAGAAAGGACGGGTGTTAATACAGGTTACCAACTGTTCTAACTTCAAGATTCATTTCGTGGGTCCGCCGAAATCTATTTTTGGGATTCGAAACCACGACCCTCTTTTTACCTAGCCCCAACTCGCTCGGCCATAGAGTTCTTCCTTATCTATTTAAAATTGCTTGGTAATATTTTTAAATACTGCAGTATCTAATTTATTTTAAAGTAATGCTAATATGTTTATATACACGCGATAAAATATATGGGGTAAACACCTAAAAAAGTTTTATCTGAGAAAAAGAATAAATCAATTGGGTGGACTTATTTTTCGTCTGTCAGTATACTTTTACCAGCCGATACACGGCTTCCGTAGGTGTGTCTTGAAATGAATTAAAAAAAATATTTTCATGTAATTAGTGTTCGGTTTTTTGCATACGTTATGGGGAAATCTGTATGGGCAGTTTCTAGCGTTAGAAATCATACAGTGAAAGTAGTTTAATTTTTTTTTTTTTTTGTCTCCGGCTTGGTAAAATGATCAGGTGTACTATGTTTTCACTAGTTGATCGTTATTATAGGATTGGGTAGCCGATTAAATTACCACTTTCCATTATTTTTTAGACTATTTGATAATTAAATATTTAATTAAATCAATTAAATCGATTTTTGCGTAAACATAATTACTAATTTCACTGCTCCATTTCAGTGATTATTCCAATTAAGTAAGAGTTAGTGAGTATCTTGATAAAAAAAAAAAAAAAAAAAAAAAGAAATGCGAATATTTTAAACGATCAATGAGTTTCAGTCATGTTACTCGCAATGCATTAATGAATGAAAGTTGAGCTGTAAAAACAAAAAAAAAATCTTACTTTACATGAAATGGAAATGAGTGACCTGTTTGCAACCTTTTAAACCATTATTTCTTCCTATTAACACCATATTCTAGTTTAGTGATTATATATTTAACGGATATCGGTCACCTATCAATTAATTTAAATACGTTCCCTCTGATTTAAATTTTACATTAAATGTCAGGATATAACTTTTACTCTGCCTCGAAAACCTAAACATCCTGTTCTTCCTTATCCTTTAATGGAGTACCACAAGATAACGTTGGATCGATGCATTTCTTAGATTTCATTTTGACTAGAGCCTCATATGGAACTATATTGATATAGCAAGTATCAGCACGTTGATTTCGACTACTCCAACATGGAAAACTCATGTTTCCAACGTAGAAGACGTTTCTCAGTGACCATTTTCAGGATTATTTGGACATGTGGAATTGAATTATGTGACCCACCAAACCATAGTAACTAGTCTTTATTCTTCTTTTTCTTCATCTTAGAATTCTTCTGATAACCCTTGGTATTGTTTACTATTTCCCTAATGAACTATTCTACAATGACCTTAATGTCAAATGGTACCTTTCCTAATGCATTACATCCACCCGAGACCACTCATATCAACTTGCTTCTGAAAATAATAAGGCCTATTTATACTTTTATTGGAGTGCTCCCAATTTTTACAAAGTTTTCCCTTAAAGTTTTTATAATATCATTAGATGCATAGCTTTTTTAGTAGTGTTATTTTTTTAAAATTTTACTACTCGGTGGCGAGTCCTTGCCTACTCCCCCAGCTTCCTCCAGTCTTCTCTGTTTTCTGCAGCCATCATCCAGTTCCTGATTCCAAGGATATCCCTCGCTTCTCTGGCCACACCATCCTGCCACCCCAGCTTCGGTCTCCCCTTCTTCTCGTGCCATAGAGAGGTTCTACCAGCATCCTTTTAGGAATGACCTCTTCCTGTAGACTAGCCCCATGACCAGCCGATCTTAGTTTTCTAATCTTCAAGGAATGAAAAACATCTACTTCATTGTGTGTTAAACCCGACTGAAGACTCTTCAAAGGATTCTTCTCTCAAAGACTAGGATATCATGCATGCTAAACAAAACAAAACAAAACTGGGCGGTTAATGTCTTTGACTGATGGAGCTCTTATTTGGTCATATAGCTGGAAAATTAAATAAATAAAATTTAAAATTTAAAAAAAAAAAAAAAAAAAAAAAAAAAAAAAAAAAGTAACAACATTTTTATTCAATGAAGTTTCTTCTTTGGTTTTTTTGCAATCTCATACTGACTGGTGAATATTTGACCATTTTCTTTCTTTTTTTATTTTTTAATTCATTATTAAGGTCATTATCCGTCATTTTAGATACATATTTTATTTTCTACTTGAACTTCTCGTAGCTCATCGATAATTAAAAAGTGATGCGTTGTCTCTGCGTAATAAAAACAATAAAACAAACTGATCTCATTACGTTACTTTCATAAATAAAAACAATATTTTAATAGTAAAGTAAGTTTCCTGATGGGCACTTACTAAAAAAAAAAAAAAAAATTAATAAAGTTTATTGATTTTAAGAAAAATGATTTGTTTTGTTTTTCCTGAACTATGCAGATACAAGGGATCACTTAGAGTCTTTAATACATTGTTTTACATTAAGAAACTAGAGGCATACAAACATTTTTAAACCATTTTTTAGTAAAATAATAATAAAAATAATATTAATTAACTATTGTTTTCGTTTATTGCCATGCAACTGTTTTGGTCATGAAAGCCTTTTATTCATTTTTACTTTATGTGTTCATTGGTCGATGTTTTTTTAAAATTATTAATTAAATATTAAAATATTCAGTGCTTCATAGATTGTTGACAGTCGTATTATATACAAAAAACATATTTAATGATGACTCATGTTTGTCATCGAAGATATTTTTTCTGCTTTATACTTCTTTAATTTTTCCCCTTTACTTTGTTATTATATATTTATATTATATATTTTTGTTATTTATATCTAGTTGCGTTAAATATTAGCATTTATAGAATTTTTTCTTACTTTCTTCTTTATTATGTTGGTAAATTAATTATCACAGTATCATCTGCAAATATTTATAAATTTATTTATACATGCACAATATTTTTTTTTTATTATTTACGGTTGAATGTATAAGATATTCGATTATTTACTTATTTCTTTACACACATCATTGAATTTGAATGGCTTCATGTATACACGATGTGACTATAATAATATTATTATTATATTTTTTATTTTTAGGAAAGAAAATCTTCGTCACAGCCCCGAGGTTCAAGCCCGGCAATCCAGCAACTCTAGCGACGGTAGCTCCCAATGGGGCTCTTCAACCTTACCCTCACTGGAACTGGCATAGGGAAGGGAACTGCGATGGGATCACCTCAGTCTTCAGAGTAGATGTAAGTCTCGATCATAAACTATTAAGTTTATAAATTATTAATAAGTTTTCCTTATCTATTATCTCAATCAGATTTTGATTACAATGATACCAACACTAAAAAATAAAATATTCGAACATACTTGGTATCATACTAAAATAATCTGAAATAATCAACCATTATTTAATACCAATGTGGACGTCAGAGTGAATTTTTATAAGCTTATTTAATAAAGGAAAAGGAATTACTAAAAACATTTCCAGATACAATAAATAAATAAATAAATACAAAAACATACTATTTATAATATGTCATTTTGTTATACATTATTACTATTTATCTTTACCAAGAATTAGAAATTTTTTTTTTTCAGTTTATTTTTGGCACTGCTAGGTAAAGTGTTTCTGAACATTATCTTATATGCTCGTCTCATGTACTAGCGTACGTATCCTAAATCAAATATAATTCTGTAAATGTCAGTTTTAAAGTTGACATATTTATTTATTTGAGATTTTTCGAGTGTAAAACATAACAGCTATCAACGCTCGTTCGATCTTATTCGCGTTAGGGTTACTTCTTCTACGACTACGTTAGAAAGGTAGTTCTTTTGTTGCTTTATCAGCCATTTCGTTACCTCTTATTCCGATTTGACTCGGCGAACAAATGAAGTACACTGATCTTCCTCCTTCATAAAGATTCTTGACCACATCCAGAATGCAATGTAATCTGAATATATGTTCTTCATGGAACTTAAAGCGCTGAGTGAGTCTGACACCAGTAAAACATATTCAATGGCCGAGCTCAAGGAGTATCGTAAAGCCTTGGCGATGGCATTAATTTCAGCAGTATAAATACTGCAAAGTTTGTGTAATTTACACTAATGCGTTGTTTGAGGAGTTCCAAAGGCAGATGCTGATTGATATGGAAATATAGGGAAAAAGATTACTATTCGCCCTGGGCTTTAACAATTTCGTCAATGTTGAGAAACGTTTTCCCTCCCTGAAAGATCTACTATTGCGTGTGGTTCCATATAGTTACAACATCCAAACCTTGAACCTCACGTTTTGGAAAGCTATAATAGTAGATATATAATCTCGTCCATCTGCATAAATGATGGAAGACCTCTATTCCTTTTTTTTAATTGGTGAAAGTGGACGGCTAGAGGATCGGGAAATTTATGGCTTGAAATTTAAAGAAATAAGTGCTTTTTTTTTTTTCCCCCTCGTCCCCCGTATGTTGTTAATCCCCGTATCCTTGGATGTGTTACGAAATATACGCCTCAAAACCGTTCCAATTCCGGTTTGTTTTAAAAAATTCTCAGGTTTTAATCCTTATCGAGTTGATATTGATTAGGTTAAATTGTTTCTTGTTTTTAAGGGCTTCAAATAATTCATCTTTTTTTTAAACCATCTTTTAAACTGTTTCCTTTTTTTTTTCGTTTTTTTAGAGTAGACCCTATTACAATTCGTAGGATGGTAAAAATCATGAGACTTGTGGGGAAGTATTTTTGTTTATCATTCATCGTCATCGCCTCTAATTCTGGCAAATGGTTTTTGGGGAGTTTTCTTGCATTACACTAAAGCCAAAATGCTCCAATACAGTTAGAAAACTTCACAAAATTGCCCCATTTTTTTTCGAGTGGCGGAAACGCGGTATCCGTTTTAGCTAGTGAATCTTTAATCCGTGTCGTGTGTGGGTTTTTGCAAAAATCCCCGACGCAATTACGAGGTCTAAAATATGTATGGTGGGGAAAATTTTTCGAAGTTCCCTTGGCTAGAGGATCGGGAAACAACGCCTTGATGCATGTCACCCCTAAAATCTGCCTTGTCCGTGTTTACGTTGACTGCAATAACAGTTACGCTATGACCTAAAGTGCCAATGATTGTGGAAAAAATAATGCTCAACTACATACTTCAATACACAATTTTATTATTAAACAAATAAAACTTCAAATATTAGTTAAAATTATCAAAGTCTTTTACTTGCAAGAGTGGGCGAAGGGCTATTATCGTATAAGTAATAAGTCTATATTGTGTGTGTGTGTGTATATATATATAGTATGTGTATATATATTATACAGCAATCAGATTAGCTCGAAATAACCCATCATGCCTATAAGCTTACCACATAAGTTGGCAAGGTCGAAAACCAGATGGATACATAAAATTAATTAATATGCGGGAGAAATACTGGCAACAAACTGGAAGCTATTGACCAAGAGGGGCAGAGGTGGAGCAAATGGTTAAGGTGTCCAAAGATCTACAAATTCTATAGGCCTAGCCGAGAAACACAAAGAATATATAAATGTATACAGCAAATATGACATATGTATAATCACTAACGGTTGTAGTATATCCCAAGAACTTGTAATACTGTTTATTTATTTTAGTATATTAATTGTTATTTAATATTTTGAGATATTAATTGTAATAATTGTTATATTTATTCAACAATATCTTTTTTTTGTTTGATAAAAAGCTATCCAACTAAATAAAAATTACTATACTAGGAAGTTCTTGAGACAAATTTGTGCCGATAACCAATGCATAAGATCTTTTTTCTTTTATTAGGTAATAAGCTTTACTTCTTATTTTGGCTGGTATAGATCGGTAATCAGTAGCATAACCCGTCTCTTTAGCCGAAATTGGGGTGCATAACTGTGTTAAAACCCAAAAAGCAACAACTTCCAATCTATACAATTTTTATATATTGGAATGTCAAGTTTTTATTTAAATTAATTTTAAGTAAGAATACCTATATTTTTTATGTAATTTTATTTTCAGAATCTAAAATCGTTTTTAATGATCCTGTTTTATGAACATGTCATATTGAGTTACAAGTCAGAATGTTTAAAAACGGAAATCGCTATCTTTTATAACTTCATTATGCAAGATAACTGTTATTTATTTATGATTACAATATGAGTATAGTATGTTTAAATACTTTTATTGTACTTAAACGACACGTATCTAATTCCAGACCTCATATTTTTGAGTTCACTGAACGATAAGGGACGGTTCTAGTTCAAAATTTATTTACAAGTGATTCATCATATTTCCTTGTTTATTAGGGTCGTATATATTAATAAATTATTTTGATACTAGCAAAAATAATATATCAATCATACCGGAGAAAGTTATAATCTTGACCTTTCAATTCTTATGTTAATGGGTTTAATCTTCTTTAGTTGATTTGTTAGTTTATAAGTATGTGAATTATATGGCTTTCAACTTTCGATAAGATCTGAACAACATCGTTGAAAAGTAGACTCTAATTCTATTGTTTAGTTAAAATTTGCAGGCTAGTTAAAAAATTAGGAGGTTTTTATGTCAACTATTTTATCAATATAAGGGATTTTATCAATATAATGGTGTTTGGACTCTATCAATTATTATATTCACGTAGTATGTACTGTAATGTTTAACTTTGTGAGGATCTTTTGAGGTACATTTATTGTATTCTTCAGGGCTTGATAATTAAAAAGAAATATATAATTTTAAGGATATTACTGATTGTTGGTCGATTTGATGCAAATAGGAATTTGAATTTCAAAAAAAACAACAAAAAAACAAAAACAAATGGTTGATAAATTTAAAAGATAAATGGATATCAATTAAAAATATGAAATAAAATTATTACAGAGAAAAAATGAATTATAGGATAGAGTACGAGTAAACTGAAGTATTTCGTGAATAAAAATGAAAAAAAAAAAAAAAAAAAAAAAAAGAGAAAGGGATTACAAATATCCTTCAAAATCTTATTGAACAAATTAAAGGTGATCCGAAGTTCCAACTCCTAGTTATTACTTTCTCATTTATACATTATTTTGCCGAGTCGAAAACGGATTTAAAGTCCTTAATTTTAATGATACACTTATCTTCATTAAACTTCTATGAAAAATATGAAAATCTGCTACGTTGGATGTTGGATGCTCAATAGTAGAAGTAATTCAGTTTCATCCACCACTTATATAAAAGATAAGTATACAAAAATATATTTAAAAAGAATAAAATAATATTAAAGATTTAATAAATGAGAAAAATAATGAAATCTCTTTCATACATACGCAAGATTTTACCTTTGGCCTGTAAGCTTCCAAGCCAAGTTTGGACTCTCATTTCCTGGATAACTCTTCCAGTTCGGTTTTTGATTCTCCCATAAAGGACAATAGGTATGTTTGGGGCAATATTTATTTATTTGTTGGTGTCGCAATATGACATAGACAATGGTTACGAATGATTGGGTTTTCTTCATTATCTTTTCTCTCAGATTTGTTATAAGTTTAAGTCCTTAAAGATTGCAGTATAGTTTTTACATGAGTTTTTTAACAAGATGAGATCGAAGTCTTAGCTCCGTTAAAGTTGCTCTCATCGATAATTTGACAACAGTTCTTTGTCAATAATTTAATAGAATTTTTTTTTATATAACATTTGTTGCTAGACCCTACCGTTTAGGATCTATATTGATTTGAATGAAAAACGTCAAGTTTTTTATAAAAAAACTTTACTTTGTTACAAAAATGTAACGTTTTTCACCCTTCTACATGCAACATTTTAACACGCTGTAGCTACGTTTGTGTTGCTCGGATCGAAAATTTAACCATACCTGTCTTGTCAGAAATTTATTAAAGAATACCTTTTTCATTGAAAATTTGTCACCAGGATTTACCGTATAGGATCTATATTAGTTTCAGTAAAAAAATTCAGGTTTTGTCTAACCTTTTTTTTAGTGTAGGGGCTTTTTTGATACGCTCTAGCTCTGTCAGTGTTGCTCGGATCGAAAATTTAACCAGAGCTGTCTTCTCAGAAATTTATTGAAGAATAATGGATAGAAGTATAGTTGACTGATATGATAAATGGAGAAGAAGATGATCAGGGATGCAGCCAAGAGGAACACCCCGTCTAAGAAGACACTTCGGTGACCCTGAAGAAGACCTGCGAGGCAGGTCGAAACGTCGGCACGTATTAAAAAATTTCTTCTTAGGCGTGGTGTTCCTCTTTGACTGCATCCCTGATCATCTTCTTCTCCATCATTGAAGAATACCTTTTTCATACAAAATTTGTCGCCAGGATCTATATTGGTTTGAATGAAAAAAGTCAGGTTTTGTCTACATTTTTATTAGTGATGGGGCTTTTTGATACGCTTATATTCACATGTGAATCAAACGTATACTGTATAAAAATATTATTTTTTTAACAATTTTATAATTTTATTATTTTTGTTATATAATATATTTATGTGCTAAATGCATAGAGTTTTCTCAAATAATAATTTATTAGGAATTATAATATTATAAGACATCCATTGTTATACCTTATAAATGTATTTAACTATATATTCAAATATAATAAAAATTATGTATAACATATAAATTTTATTATTATCTTTTTATTTATTTTTTTTTTCTGGATACGCCTTTTCCTGACGGTCATTTTTTGGGTATAACGTTTTTATCCTCAAAAATGTACCATTTTGACATGCCCTAGCCTTGTTGGTGTTGCCCAGATGGAAAGTTTAGCGACAGCTTACCTTAGTAGAAATTTAAAGAAAAAATGTTTTTTCGTTATTTAACGTTTGTCGCTAGGGCCTAATGTTTGGGAACTATATTGGTTTAGAAGAAAACAAATAAGTTTTACCATAATTTTTTAAGTGTTGGATCTTTTTTGTCTTATCTGTTGGTGTTGCCCAGATCGAAAATTAGAAGACTGCTTCCTCATCAGAAGCAGTAGATATAAAATCAGTTTGATTATAGATAGATATATTTATGATCTATTGTTTTTCACAGTCATGGAGAAATTGAATTTTTTATATTACAATGTGCCTCTTCAAATTTTAAATCCTTGATATTTCTCAATGGGAAGGTGCACTATGATACTGCCTGTTTTTTTGGCGAGCGTCGAAGTGGAGACAGAGCTGGTTATAGAGATCGTTAGGGGGATCAGCCAACTCTATCGTGCACGATTACTGATTTGACTCGGATAAAGGAATGCCTGCAAACCTTTCACCAATCGTTCGGAAAAGTATTTTACATATTCAATGATGTTTAGAAACGCTACTAGATATAAAAGTACCATTTTAATCAATTCCAGGCATGACGCCTCTTTTATAGCATCTTTTTTTTATGGCATGCCTTGAAACATACCGTTAATGCTAATAAAAAAAAAATACTAGAAAATCTCAGAGTTAAAATCATAAAGAACGTATTAAGAATTGATTTTTATTTTAAACATATTTTTTGCTATATAAATCTGTATAAAATATTTTGATTGAATAAATGTGTGAAAACATTATTACAACAACTTTTAATGCTGCTATTCCCAGGTTGCACTTCTATAAAATTTCTACATTAGAAGTTCTCTTGGCCATCTTTCAGACTGCTCGGATTGTTCTTGATATCATTTTAGATTTGTATGAATAACTATTGTTTTATAGAGTAAATATTACAAGCTACCTCTCTTAGGGGCAATGAATAATATGGACGACCAAGAATCCACTCGTACAGTATGTACAATTAAATTAAATAAAAATAATCGTCTAGCTGTAAAACTTTACACCGGTGACGCAGCTGAGAGAGAAGAGCTGGGATCTCTCTGTGCCTGGCTTGTCCCTTCATAAGTGGAGGGACAGGTCTGGTAGGGGCATTCCTTGAATGAGTGTATATTTTAATTAGGGTATGATGGTACCTTTGCTTTATTTTTATTATTTATTTTATTTAATTTTACTTTGTTTTTCCTTTTTAAGTTTTACTGTTTTATTTTGTAAATAGCATGTGTTTAAATTGTTTATGTATAGCATAGTTCTTTTCTTTTCTCTTTTTATTTCTTCTTTTTAACTTATTTACTTTTTTTTTTCATTGTACATAATGTGTAAGTGTAATCATACGCCAACTATATTACTTATTAATCATATTTGTGGCAGATTGTAATAATTACTCAATAAAGGTTTAAAAAAACAACAAAAAAAAAAACTGTAAAAGATAAAAATATAGTAATTATTAATACAACATCAATCAGAAAATATAAGTATAAATAATAGAAAAAATAGTAATAATAAATAGAAAAGATAAACATAAACAAATAAATAATAATAAAAAATAATAATTCATTAATTAAAAAAGCAAGATCAAACTATATTTCCAATATACACAAAAATCTCAGGAAAACCCCGAACCAAGCTTCCCACCCCAATTATGGAAAGCCGAACCAGTCTCGCAGTAATCCCAACGCTGTTTTCTTAACCACGTCACTAGCGGATATAATTATAAATCAATTTATTTATGATATAATAAAGTATAGAGGATTTTATGAAAGATTTAAGATTGGATAAAAAGAAGTGGATAGTGGGTTTGGCCAAGCTAGTTTCAGCTGGCAAGGGTTTGAAGATCGTGTTTTGGAATCCCAACTGGGCGGAGAGCTAATAAAGCAAACAAGTCTATAAAAAGAATAATAATTACTCAAAAAATAAATCTAAATAGCATGATTATCTACAACATATTATATAGAAGTATTCATTTTACAAATTCTTATTTAAGGAGATAATAATTCTTGGTTTTATTACTATAGTACAAAACCAGACACGCGGACGCACATATTTTTGTTTTTTTATTAGTGTATTAAGGCTTAGATATGAACATGTAATGAAAAGAAAAATAATCTTTGTTCAACACTAATCAGTGTTGATCTTGTACATGAAAGAAACTTCTGCTATTTAAAATAAATAAATATATATTTATTTATTTATTTATCATTATGGAAAAGATTCGATGAAAAATTATTACCTAATGAGGTTATAGAAAACTATTGACAACTTCTAATGTATAGATCAAATCCTAGGAAATACCGCCACACTACCCTGTTCCACCATTCCCTATATTATTTTGCTTTCGGTATTTTTTATTATTATATCTGGTACTGAGTATTATCCTGTGTATAAAAGAGCCGAATGAAGCTAGTCAAAAAGGTTTTCAATTAATACATTCTACTCAGGTGAAATACTGTGTAATACACATAAATTGATTAACAATTAGAATAGCAAATGCAATAAAAAACATTTTTTATTTAAAACTCTGATTAGTAAACTCTCCACCAATTTTCGATCCGGGCAACACCAACAGAGCTTGAGCGTGAACTACACGTAACGCCCTCACGTTCCCCGAAAACATATCACTTTTGACAAACTAGGCCACGGATAAAATATGTTCGATGTAAAAAATATCTTGAACGGTTTTTTTGTAATTGCGAAGACTGTTATAATAGAACTGATTTCGGTGCATAACCCAAAAATAAAACAGGCTTAATATGTTCGAATAATTATCAGGCATTAATCAGCGCTGGATTGGTGTTCCAAAATAATGGATATCCATCCATCATTTCAGATATAAATAGCTTGGGTCATCAATAGTTTTGACACTGAATAGATTACCACGGCCATCGGCAGCCATAACCCCTTACACAAGAATACGTTATTAAACATTCCCCCTATTACGCTATGCCTTATTCATGACCGATCCATTGTAGATGTCCGAACGTCCACATACGTCTGTCCAGATTACATTAACAGAGCAGTGCTGGATTTCCCGGAGCGAAGCGTGTCCCTGGTGAGAAAGGAGAACTAGGACCTATCATTACTACGGGCTAGTTCCCCCGAGCAAAACTAGCCGATTCGATCTGCGCATTTCTCAATACGATATGTCACTCTTCCGTTCATGGTGAAAAAAATCCTGTAGCCAAGTCACAAACAGTTCTTTGTAAGCCTGCGATTGACTACAAAGACCATTCACACTCCATGGACTGACCCTACCAAGGAAAATATATTTTCAAAAAGGTGTCAGGGTGATAATAGAATGCATCCCGATGTGCTTTATGAAAGCCATTTATGTGCTCACGTATTGTCTGAGCCATCAATGGGCAATGAGAAATTATAATGGCGCCAATGTGGTGTCACCTCTTGTCACGCATGATACGCATGTAGAACCCTGTAATATTCTGAAATCGATGTATAAGGATCTCTTTCGTAAAAAATGCGAAAATTTCGAAGTTTCAAATTAATTAACACGGATCAGATTAAATTACCTTTTTTTTTTTTCTTTTTTTTTCCCCCAAAATGAGGTTATAAATGCAAAAATTTTAAGTTTATATGCTGTTATGGTTTCATATGGTTATAGGAAAACAAATGAACTGATTATTTTTTATAGGTTGTAAATAAATTAATTGTTTGACATATATATATATGTATATAAAATATAATATATATATATATATATATATATATATATTGTTTATATAATATATATATATATATTTATTATTTTTTTTTTTTTTTTTTTTCAATTTTTTCGTTTAATTTACTTGATGTATATTTTTGTTTGGCTAAGATTATACCGAGATATCTTAATATTTAACAGGAAACCACTGATCCTATTCTAGATGAAGGCATGCATTACTGTTTTAGTATTGTTATTAATGAACCCTGCCTAACTGTCTCTACACATTCCGAAAATGCTTCTATGAGTGGATTCCTGCTACTTCCTGTGATTATGTCGTTAATAGCAAATGCTAGTTCATATTGTTATAAATGCATCCTTCGAGCTTTACTTTGGTTACCATCACAACCCTCTCTCGCACCATATATTGAGGTATCATGTTCCGCTGTTTAACTCATTTTTTAAATGGCAAAGTCTCTGAAGATTTCACCCTGGACCTGCACCAAACCTCTACTGTTTTGTTACTCTTAATTTAAAAATTCAATTGATGAAAGTTGTTGAGTTAAAAATTAAAATATAATTAGGTGCAGATTGTTGAGCGCGTTAGTATGGAGCCTCTCTTAGCATCCGGCATAGAAGGTAATGAGTTAGATTCCTACATGGGTTGGTTGATGTTTACATTGTACTGGTCCTTCGAAATGAATCGCAGACTTTACATTCTGGCTAGAATGGGATGGAAACATGTAGGATAATCCTTCCTTACTGCACTAGTTGGAGTACATAAGGACGTTAAGCCTCAACAAGTAACAATAAAATAGAGATTTTCAGAAGGAAATATACGTAAAAATACTACACTAGATTTTATTACTATTATAGTTGAATATGTATATCATTGAGTTCAACGAAGCTTCTTGTTTGGCAGATAATATTGTTTTAATATCCACCTATGAAATAACACTTTTGCTATTTCTTCTATAAATCATTTCTATCTGGAATTAGATACATTAATCCCAAGATTAATAGGCTAAAGGTAATAGGCTAATATTACTAATAGGTTATTCAAAGTTTTAATAGAAGACGTTCTATAAATCTTTGAAAGCATTAAAGCCTTGGATTGTCTATGAGTAAGGCTGATACTTCCTGATTACATTCTACTTTCTAATGATATCCATAGAGTTCAGCAACGACCGTTTAAATGTTTCATTATCCTACAAACCTATTAATCGTACCATCGCTTTACCTAGACTTTCATAGTCATTGCTTTTAATATCATTAGAAGAAAGATACGTATAGACTACTTTAATCTTCACTCTTTATTAGTATCAATCAATCTAACTTTGCGAAATAGTTTTCATGGTTTTAAGGTTGTTATTAATTTTGTTCTAATCTATTCTGCCACCTAGTATGATTACAGTAGATGATAGTTCTAATGAAATTCTTCCTAAGGAGTCCGATCAGATTCACCAGATTAAGTTGGTTACATTTTGTGCAGTTTTGTAATAGGCAGTACTTTTCTGCTTCTCTTTGAATATGGTAAACGGTTTTGATTGTATTTCCTTAAAAGTTTTGTAGACAAA
This sequence comes from Euschistus heros, assembly GCA_003667255.2. Lineage (NCBI taxonomy): Eukaryota > Metazoa > Arthropoda > Insecta > Hemiptera > Pentatomidae > Euschistus > Euschistus heros. The sequence continues at coordinate 731,288 of RCWM02000076.1, forward strand.
TGGTGGAAAAACAGAGCATTTGCTGTGGTAAGTAACGATAAGAGTAAATTTAGAATGGTATCCTAAAATCTATCGAACAAAAAATTAAACTTTTTCGGGTATTTCAGAATGAACCCAACACAAATTTGAATATTTGCATCACAAAATAAGGCAAAAGACTGCCATGCTACTGGGACCGACCACATTTGAGTCGAAAATTTATATCTATTTATTTCATCGCTGGATAAACTTAGTATTTAGTAAAAATTAGTATTCTTTACAAAAGTATTTACCCAAAATAGGTCAAATCTACATCACAACCTTTGGGGCAGTAACAAAACCTTCCCATGAACCGAACCCAAGACCCTAAAAGGATAGTAATGGTAAAGGTTCTTTTTTTAAAATAATATTTTCTCTTGTTTTATAAATTTATCTTTGTTGTATATACTTTTTTAATCACAAATGAAGTTATGTGTACAATTGCTATTGACTGTTTATTTATTTCGGTTTATCGCCTCTGCATCTTAGGTGCCGTTCACTCATAGGTGATATAAGATGAGAGATATATTGTAATCGATATATCGCAACAATATATTGATAAGAAGTTTCATGTCAGTGGGAGATTGATCGACGCGACCCGGGTGGTAAAAATGTGGTGGAAACACAATTCTCATACTTAAGCTACCAACATGAGTTCAAGTGAGGATGTAAGAAGGCTTATTGGTACAGGCGTAAATAAAAATACTGAGTACATCCCAACAGTTTCACCAGCATGCACCACAGCTCGGCTATTGTTTACCGAGAGCTATTTTGACATGAATCAAATTTCCGGGAGTTCTATCGAATGAATATTAAAAACTGTTATCATCTGAAAAGCCTATTGTCGGAAACCCTTAAAAAATAAAATTAAACACGAGATGGATATTTTTCTAGATGAAAAATTTCTTATTACTATACAGACGAACTTTCACAAAATTGATGGAAACCATTACATTGTCTACTTATGCTAAAGCATTATATTGTCTACCTTCTTGTCAACGTCATATCTATATCTCAAAATATAGTAAAAACTAATCGCGGAGTGACCGGCGAGTGGTGCTTTGAGAGATCTTTCACTTGCGATATTTTATGAGATATTTTTATCGCCTCCCTTTAGATTTCAAGTATTTTATCTGTGTATATCGCATATAGTATATTACGATATATCGCCTCAGTGTGAACGCAGCCATGGGATCGTACTATTCATTATAAACCATTCTTGACACATATCAATATGAACAGTATAAATACCCGTTTAGCAACCAAAATAAATATATATTGATTTCCGAATTATAATTATGATATAAAATTCTATAGTTATTTTGTTTAATAAGTCATTTGTATATGTTATAATTTGTTTAACAAGTAAGACTAGTTGTAATTATTTATTAGAGCAAGTCATGAAAAACATGTTAACTTAGAGATAATTAAATTAATCACATTAATACTGAAATGATAATAAATTTTAATTATTACTTAGTTATTTCATACTGCAGTTTTGCCTGAAATTTAATAAATAATTTGACACACATACTTTAAAGATTAACCATTTTCTTCTGATATCTTTATAATACATTTTCAGTATCATTACTTTCTAAAAACTTTATATGAGTCAAAGAATAGTTATAAATCTCCATAAAAATATATTTTAAGATCTAAGTCAGCTTTAATTACTAGCTTGAAGCTAGAGTTAATCCAAATAAGTAACTATTTAATAGTGATTGTATTAAATAGTAAAATATAGAGTATTAAAATATAAATAGTTTTTTAAAAAGTTATTACTAAGTAAATGTGATGATCCATTTAATAGAAAAACAAAATCGTTTTGTCGTTATAACTATTGGTATGGAAATCTAACTTCCATGTCCATGAGCTTTTTGCATTATTTTAGCAGGCATTTTACTTTAATGAAAACAATGATTCATTTAATTTATTCTAATTTTTTTCAGTTGATATTAATTTATTTTGTTTTTTTTAGATTGACCAGTGTGGAAGGCTGTGGGTCCTAGACTCGGGGATGGTTGATATTTTCGAGAAAGAACCAAGGATGATCTGCCCGCCACAAATTCTAGTCTTCAATCTCAACAATGATAAACTAATAGGTACTTAATTAATCCATAAATATTTCATCTTTATATTTAATTTACTAGCGTGTATTAATCTTAAAAACGTAATATGGGCATAGTCATCGTCGATAACAAGATGACGTTTTATGAATTGAAGTAAAATTATTTATTTTATCACTTGTATTATATTATTCCTGACTGCATCCGAGGCCATCTTCTTCATAAATTATATCATACAGTCAACCATGCTATTTTTATTATAAAGTAGAATTAAAATTACGTGACTAACGTAAATTTTGCATTACACATTAGGAAACTTTTTTAATTGATGTTTAAAGTTCCTGAAATAATGTATATCTTGTCATAGAATTTTTTGTTTTCAGTAATATAATAAATAAACTCTTAACTAACATAGGCTCAGAAGGTGTAGGGAAAACATTAGAATCATATAAGTTGAATACCACAGAATAAAAAATATATTTTTTTATTTCTTCAATAATATATATATATATATATATATATATATATATATATATATATTATATATATTTTATATATATCTTCAAGGAAGATACGTCTAGCATTTTATGGACACATCTCCAGAATGCAACCATCCAAGTTGACAAATCGCCAGCCCGTTCATTTTCATTAATCCGAGCATGTCCATTGATTCAAATTAGTTTAAAAGAAATTTCCAATTTTTTCAAGTAATCAAGATTTAGTATGATGCTGTCTATGGTGGGTGTTATTTTTATTTATTTTAAATAGATTCTTTGAGTGTTTTATTATCAGAAAAAAAAAATGTGTCTTTGTAATGTGTTTAGCTCGTTATATATATTCACTGACTTTCAAAACTCTGCTTGTTTGTTGAAGAGTTTAATGCTAAACGATACTGTTCTTCTAGTTTTATTTGTGTGTGTGTGTGTGTGTGTGTACACACCTACATATGAATACATACTGACAGGCACAAAACTCCTCTTAATTGCTGTTTCATTTTCTTGGCTTAATATTTCATTCCGATTTACCTGTTAACGTCCCCGTATACTTACCATATATCATGGCATATACCATATAACAGGTCATATCGAATGTATTATGGTTCATAAAATCAATTAATTAATTTAATTTAATTTAATTGCGATATAAAACGCTTTTAATTAATTAATTTAATTAAATTTGGCCAATATTAAAATAATTAATTAAACGAAATCAGTCAATATAAAGATAAAACCTGTACGATTACATAAAAAAAGTTCAGTATTTATGCAGAGTTGGGCAAAATTTAATCATAGCTAAATATTTGACATATTATTTCCTGGAATCAATCACCTAATTTAGTCATGATTAATGATTTACTTCATGTTTACTGAAAAGTAAACTGAAACATTTAAGGATGATTAAATTAGATGATTTATTCCTCAAAATTAGTTGTCAAATATTTAGCTATGACCAAATTTTGACAAACTCTGTACTTTGGTGAGTATGTACTGCCATTAAGCCAACGGTTGTGAAAGGATATTTTCTTTCAATTAGGAGTTCTTACTTTAGGGTGGCTGGGTGGGCCTCAGTAGTTGAATTTATGTAAAAAAAAAAAAAAAAAAAGAAAAGAAAACAAATGCTGGTCAGCTTAGCTCAGATTCATTACCCACTGAGCTGTTGATCCCCAAAATAAAAAAAACTTTCCTTGAAGAATTTATTTTAAATCATATCCAACCTATACTCCATCGGAATGCTTGACTTATGAAAATAATGTGCGCATATAAACCTTATTAATAATTTGCAATTATTAATAATTGCTTGGAAATGTTTAGTAAGTTTATGGTAATTACCAAGTTTATATATTAATTTTGGTGTAGGAAACATTTTTTTTTTTTAATATTAAAATATTTTTTATAATATTTATACCATATTTGTGGAATGTGAAACATCACGTTTTCATGGTTTTCAATTACAAACCATAGATATCGATTGAATTATCAATAGTCATTGTGCGGAGCTGTAAAATTGATATATTATGTGGCCATGAAGTCGATTAAGTAACTGGGCAAAGTACGTTAAGTCTCCAACAAAGGGACTTCTATTGTTGAGCTGGCAGTGGCGATATTTCTCTTACCACTAATAGAATCGACACGAAGAAGCACTTACGAAGTTTCGTAAAAGTGAAAACAGAATCGTGAAGATAAAGTCTAAAAGGGTAAAAGTGGGTTCGTACGCATTTTTTGATTACATAAATTATGCCGTCAGCCTTACCTTAATAATTTATTTTTTCTTTAAAACCTAACTTTAATTTATATTATTTATAATTTATAATAACTATTATTAATAATTTTATAATACCTTAAAAGTATGACATGAGCTGATTGTTATAAAACTTCCCGTAATATTTTTATTTCTATTCTTATTACTGGAATGTATCTTACCAATTGAATTCTTTCTTGTTCACTATCATTCAATTATTTAATTTATTTTTGCAAAAGATAATAAATATGTAAAACACAAGCCTAACTTTACAATTTTATTAAAACTTTTTATTGAGTGATTATTACAATAGGAATCAATTAAGGTCAATGCGCAATATGGATTATTATAAATCCATTGACGCAATATGTGCTATAAGAAATAAGTGAAAAAAAAAACACACACAAAACAAACACTAACTATACAATATACAATGTGAAATAAATAAAAGAAAAAAAAATTAGGATTGATTAATTAATTGCCACTTCTACTGGGATTACTTTATTAGAAAATCCTAAAAAAATTGGCCTAGTTAAATCATCAAATTCTGTGATCTAATTCTGTTTAGAATTTGATACGTTGATAAGCTTTGGAAAATCCCTGTGCTAGGTTGGTACAAACTTTACTTGGGACAGTCCTTGAATATGTGCTTCACGGCTAGTAGGTCCGGTATAGAAGTGATACTTTTTATCAGATGAATTTTCTTTTTTAGTAATTTAAATGTGTTAATATTCGTTTATAACAGTAATCTATTATATATTTGTCAAATACCACTCACTCACTTAACACGAAATCTCAGAAACCACCGAACGGATTGGAATGAAATTCGATATGTAGATTCGTCTAGGACCGTAGGTGCTCGCTAAGAAAGGAATTTTAAAAAATCGGCCTGGATCGCGGCTAATTTGCGAAAAATGCTATTTCAATTTTTATTGGGTGAATAATGAAAGATTAATTATCATATGGTATTTGGATATAAGCTAAGTTAAAAAAAAGGTTAGATCTTTAAGCCGCAAACTTTGAACACCGTTTAAGTTCCTTATAGTTGTAAACAAAAAAAAATACGATCGATGTCGAAACCTTATAATATTGGTACTTTCTGTGAACTCATGGTAGCTGCAGAGGTTACTTACAACTTACAAGTTTGAGTTGTTTCGTGAAGAGAAGCTATTAAAAGACTTATGTTAAAGAGGAGGTTAAAAGACTTATGTTCTCTGGTGATGACATGTAAGGCCAGTTCGCTGTAGGGACAAAAAACAGATAAGAATCAATAGTTCCAAGTGTATGATTCTCTTTAGTATCGTATCATGTTCTACCATGGAGAAGAAAGGTACAGTATTAACATCCCTCAGCGTGACTCAAACTCCAATACATCACTTAAGAAAACTGTGTCTGCAGCTGATTTTTACGCCTAAATGTTAGTGGAGCGAGGAGGTGAAGAACCTTATTTACTTTGACTAAACTTTCTTCAAAAAAGTTGAGAAGTTAAGACTATATTCACTTAAAGTATGCCATAAGAAAAGCTGATGGTCTGGTATCTGAGCTGGGTAAGATGGTAGTGCTGCCTGGAAGCTTCACTGGAGGACTATCAAAATAAGATAATATTAACTTTTGCAAATTGTCAAATCTACTTATTGAAATTATTCTAAGAATGGAATTGTTCAGGTTTATTTAAGTAATAATAATTATCAACATTAAGCTTAACTTTTACTAATTTAAGTTGTCTTCATCCTAATGATATTAAACCGTAGCGGAGCGGGGTACTTTCAGCTATTTATTATAAAAGAAGTTAAGTTTATAACAAATTTATTTTAACCCTAGACCATGCGCCTACAGGACTTCGCCTACTAGTCACGTACTCGGACTTAGTCAACCACTGTAGTACACTTTACATTCTGATAATATATTCAGTCCTGATCTAAAGTTTTATGTATTTACATCTTATTGTTTTTAGTTGTAATAGTAATAATTAAATGTTAATTTAATGTAAGGAAAAATAACAATATGCTAAAAAAAAAAAAAAAAAAAAAAAAAAATATATATGAACTTTCAGATAGTATACAATGTTTCTTATAACTGTATTATAATAATCCTTTCCCAAGATAAATTCTTTTTTTATCTCATTTCCAGAAACAGCTTCCTGCTCGGTTTCACTATTATATTTCTGACCATAATGATTTATAATTTTATCTTCGCAGTTAAAAGATCTCTTTCTTCGTCAGATTACTCTTAAGATCTAGACAAATTCTAGGCGTGTCTTCAGTTATATTGAAAAGAGACTTATCTAAATATAATCCAATTAACATAAATGGGTGCATGGTTGACTTTGTCTACCAAAGCTTGGTTTCGAAAAACGTTACTGGTGCTCACTATACTAAATTTGAAAGGGTCTAAGTCGTGGAAAACGGGAGAAGATAACATACTGCTGGTTGCCAAAAGCGATGCCATGGTCTAGGATTAAAGTAAATTAAAAGTGTAAATTAATTTAATAAGTTTTTTTTTTTCTGTAATGATTGAGAATCTAGCCACCCTCGTATCTTAATTTAAATTAAAAAAAAAAGTATATATCATGAAAAAATAGATCTATTTGAATTGGATTTCGTAACAGAACATTAATTAAACTTCGAAATTAAACAAGACAAATTTTGTTTGTTTATTTTAAAGGATTGGGATTTATTTTTGTTGAATTTTCAGTTATTACTTTTCTCTCTCACTTCCCAATAGCGCCAGTCACCCGGGTAGTGCTGACTATTATTTACGAAAGAAAAGGCCTATGCATGAATGAAAGGAGGAGAGGAAAGAAATATATATATATATATATATATATATTTTTTTTTTTATTTTTGAAGAGAAAAGATTTGACCCCAGTTGGGATTCGAACCCAAGTCTCCACCTCTCTAGCGTGGCGCCTTATCCACTAGGCTACCGGGCTCGTATCCGAACCAGGGAAATCTTCTCTCTTCACTGATCCATACCCCCGGGCACTCGCAATTGCGACGTACAATTCGGGGATGAATGTTCAAATTGAACATTACTTTAATTAGATCTATTGACGAGCTGTCATATATATATATATTAAATTATAAAGTGGTTCTTGTTTTACTAAATTTTTTTTAAATATATTTTTTATTTTTGAAGAGAAAAGATTTGACCCCAGTTGGGATTCGAACCCAAGTCTCCACCTCTCTAGCGTGGCGCCTTATCCACTAGGCTATCGGGCTCGTATCCGAACCAGGGAAATCTTCTCTCTTCACTGATCCATACCCCCGGGCACTCGCAATTGCGACGTACAATTCGGGGATGAATGTTCAAATTGAACATTACTTTAATTAGATCTATTGACGAGCTGACATATATATATATTAAATTATAAAGTGGTTCTTGTTTTACTGAATATTTTTTAAATATATTTTTTATTTTTGAAGAGAAAAGATTTGACCCCAGTTGGGATTCGAACCCAAGTCTCCACCTCTCTAGCGTGGCGCCTTATCCACTAGGCTACCGGGCTCGTATCCGAACCAGGGAAATATTTAGTAAAACAAGAACCACTTTTCGTATGACTCTCAGTCAGTGATCCTACGGCCGGTGTTCCTCACGAAAGTCGGTCAAAACTTAAAATTTGGACTTTTTGGAAAAAAATTACCTATTTTCAAAGGGATGTAACTCAGAATCTATTAGATCTACAGAGCTGCGATTGTGCTGTAATTGTAGCAAATTTAATTTAATTTAAAAACGATGTGTTTCCTACCAAAAACGCACCAATTAGGAGATATAGGCCAACAACTGAAATAATTTCGATGTTTTTTCGGCCACCAAACGTTTTCCCATCTGTTTTTTTCGGTTGCAAACTAGGATTTACACTAATCAGACATGCCCTTACAACATATCAAAAGAGTAACTGTCATCAATTTTTTGCGACGCCTCAAACACCTGGCCGTTGGTCTATGTTTATACAATTTCTTTTGCATAAACAAAAGGCTATTTTCATTTTCATTTTCAGTTTCCTCAACTTTTTTCATGAACATATTTATATTATAAGTAATAAGCTGGTTTTATATTGGCCCTAGACTATTTACAACCAGTCGACAATTCAAAAAAGAGATCGAATACTCCATATCGGGTTCGGTTTATTTGATAAATGAATTTTGGTTTCTTTTTCTCCTTTATATCTTGAAAAATGTGTGCACTTGGTTGCGCCTATATTCTGAAAATGATTAATCCATAGCCAGATTACACAATATGGCGTTTGTATCAGAAACAAGTATCGAATACAGGGGAAAAGCGCTACACTAGTACGCACTGAGCATGGACAAAGCTTTAGAGTATTACGCATGATTCGTAATGGTGTTGGAGTTTTCACCAATAGATAGTGATAGGGTGAATTATTCTGTTTGATCGGAATTCGGTACGCACGTTGTATATTAATGCTGGCTTGATTCGGTTGCGACAATGTATGGTCTCTTACCCTTGTTGGTTTTGGAAACTCTGGATTTGGAGCCTAAAAAACGCAAGAAATATGTATTTAATTATTTCGTTTAATGTCACTTTATGCTGCAATGGCTAATCGGACGATGCTACGGTGGGAGTTCTAAATTTTGCCTATCCAGATATAATTAGGATAGGGATCTTTAACGAGTACGTGACATCGCACAGGCTCGGGACCCCCATTTTACGACCCATCCGAAGGACGGCATAGCTAAAGATTTTTTACTACCTTTAAAAAATCCTAAAGTAATCTGCCGGCCTGCGAACCCGCGATCTTTGGTTTAGTAGGTTGCTTTGCTAACCACTACACCAAAGGTGACCCCTAAATTATGTGGTTGATTCCTGGAAATTATTCGTCAAATAGTAATGATTAAATTTTGATTTCTTTTTAGCTATAATTAAATTTTGCCGAACTCTGCTTACTGGGCGTGAAAATATGGCGTTGCTATAAAACCTTGTCCAAGATTTTTCTTTTTTAGATTCCAAGAAGATTTAATTTTCTTTCTTCTTTGTAATTTATAATTTTAATCGTGTGCAGTTATTTAGGATAAGTTTGTTATATAGTTATTTAAATATATATATCTAGATTTTAGATTAGAGTCTATGAGATTCTGGTACAAACATTTTTTTTTTTTCGAAATGTCAGCATAGTAAATAAAATTTTTTTTTCTACTTCATTGTCATTTCTTCAGTCAGATCAACCATATAATTAGTAAAATATTAAGTTTTTCATACTGCTGAGAATGCTACAATGCCATTACAGTATTGTTTTTTTCTAAACATAATGACCTTGTCCTTCTAGTCATAAACCAATAAAACAAAATCAATGTTGTCGGAGTAAGTACTAGTTTATTTTTGAAAAATCACCACAATTGTGGTATCATATTACATAACAATTTAAAGGATTTTCCATGTTGAATATGACCTCGAGTAATCGTTTGTGCTGACTGTTCAAGGAAAGAAGTCGGGGAACGACCCGATAAGTCAGCTAAAACCACCGAACTTGATGTAGTTCATATGCGTACCAGACTGGACAAACATTGAAGAGAATTTAGATCGACTTTAATTTCAACTAATTACCTTTTTACAATAGATATTTTTTTTTCATTAAAGGATATTGGGGCTGTTTGTGTTAGAGTGTTAAGAATTTGAGCATTCTTGTAATCTCTGAAGCGACAATTGAGATCGTGGCGGATCTAAGATAATATTAAATGAAATTATTATCTATGAAATATTTTTTATTCAATACATACACGCACGCACACACACAAACACACACACAAGTAATCCATATATATATACCATATACCAGTGATATTGATGTTACTGATCAAAAACGAGAAAATCGACCAAAAAAGTTTGAGGACTTCGAATTGCAATCTTTATTAGACGAAGACAATACCCAAACCCAACAAATGATGGCAGAACAGTTGAATGTCACTAGGCAAGCCATTTTCGATCGCCTGAGAGCTATGGGAAAGATTCAAAAGGTTGGAAAATGGGTTCCACATGAATTGGACAAACGACAGATGGAAAAACGAAAAACTGTGTGCGAAATGCTGCTTTTACGCCACGAAAGAAAGGGTTTTTTGCATCGAGTTGTAACTGGCGATGAAAAATGGATTTATTTTCAGAATCCCAAACGAAAAAAATCATGGGTAACGCCAGGACAACCATCCACATCGAGTGCAAGACCGGATCGTTTTGGGAAGAAGACAATGCTGTGTGTGTGGTGGGATCAGAAGGGAGTAGTCCACTATGAGCTTCTCAAACCCGGCGAAACAGTCAATACCGAGCGCTACCGACAACAAATGATCAATTTGAGTCACGCATTGATCGAAAAAACGCCCAGAATGGGCTCACAGGCACGCCAAAGTCATTCTTCAGCATGATAACGCTCCTGCACATTCAGCCAGATTGACTAAGGAAACGATTTTTCTTCGCTTGGTTGGGAACTCCTACCCCACCCGCCGTATTCACCTGACCTGGCGCCTTCTGATTATCACCTCTTCTCATCGATGGGACACTCATTGGCGGAGCAACACTTCAACAATTTCGAAAACGTACGAAAATGGCTCGATGAATGGATTTCAAATAAAGATGAAGCATTCTTTTGGAATGGTATCCATATATTGCCCGAGAGATGGGCAAAATGTGTAGAAAGCGAGGGTCAGTACTTTGAATAAAATATATTATACTTTTTTTTAAATTACTGTGTATATATTTTAAGAAATAAACGACATTTTAAACTTGCATACCTGGTATATATATATATATATATGTACATATATGTGTATAGGCATGTGATTCCATCCTTATTGTAGGCTCGTTAGTATCAATGCTTCACGGTACTATTTCAATATTTGTATTTGAAATTAGCTTCTGTCTGCTACTAAACAGTGCAAAAGATAAGGTTGAAGTTTGAACTAGTAATTTCATGGAAATTAAAATGTGTAGTTTTATTCCTATTAAACATTATTTGCGGAAAGTTTTATTGCATTATTTATATCAAGGTAAAGTACCTCAGAAACTTATCATTTGCATGTGGATATTTACGGTGACTATGTTCTATGAAAAAAATTAAAAATTATTAAAAAAAAAATAAATAAAAATTAGTATCAGCTATTGAAAACGATTGAAACTATCACTGGCGATCTTTATCGACGACATATAACAAAAACGACAACTTTGAATAGACATCTCTAGTGCTAGATGGCCGAGCGCGTTTGGGCCAGCGTCTCAGAGTGCCTGATATACATAGTCGAGGGTTCAAATCATACTTAAACGTGTTAAAATTTGGCTGAAAGACAGAATGAATCTCAATCCTCCCACCCTGGTTAGAATAGTTTGGTTAACTTTAGGATATCCCATCTATCCTTCCCTTTTTAAATACCATCGCTTAGACCACCTCTAAAACAGTTATACTCAATGAAGACAAGGCCAGACTGATCAAATGACACTTGAAGTGAATGTCCATTGTCCTTAGCAATGACAGAACCGTTCTACTCCAGGCTGTTGACACCTCCGTCCTTGAGTGACCCATTGAGTGTTGTTTACCTGCCTGTATTGTCAAAGTACATTACACCTGTCTGTATTGATTTTGATGCAACCTGGCTATTACCTGCGCGGGGAATACATTACTCTCGTCTTTTGTTCTTTTGCTTTGTCTTTACAACAAATAGCCTTTCTTTTCGAAACCTACAAGACTAAAGTTCTCAAAAGTTAATTAAAATTGTGTCTTCAATGCTACAATAATTTAATACAATTTGAAATTTTCTTATGCAATAAGAGGGATACATTAATTTATTTGTTTATCTTATTGGAGTCCTTAATAAATAATTTAGCTATGGAAAAAAAAAGAAAAAATCTGTGGAACAGCCAAGAGATAGATTTCAACCCGCTGAGGCAGGATTTCAACCTGTCCCATAGAATGCTAAAGTGTGTAATAATCTGACGGAGTCACCGCAGACTCACATGTCAACGTGATGAATAAAAAAAGTTAAAGTGAAAAGAAAGTGATGGTTTAGTATGTCTAAAGAGGCCAATTTCTCTATTAGGTATTTAATTTAAATAATATAACAATCTAATCAAGACTTTTCAGATATGTTTATATATTAAAAGTAGGAGGAACAAATACTAAAACTTTCCTCTATAATTAGTGGCTTAGAATTCACAGGGTTTGCTTACGCTGAATTGAACGTTCTTTGGTTCCTTCTTTTTTTATAAATTATTTTTCATTATTTCCGTTCAAGAGTATTTTACTTAATTGAGTTCAACATTTCTGTTTATTTTTCTTTGCATTATATAGCGTAGTGTTTATGGCTTGAATATGTATATATATGTTTTCAGTTAGTGTTGAGTGGATTCAGCTGTTCTGCTTTCTAAATTATTGTCACCAGCCTGTTCTTGTGCGTATATTTCAGCCAACTTTAGACTTTAGACACAGAATGATATAAATTATCATATTTGAGGAGTTATCTTTTAAAAATAACAAGTCCCCTTCAGAAAAGTTTTAAAAGGAGCAAATAATTATCACCTGTTAAATACACCTCAGCTGTTAAATCCAAAACAACTATATTACTTAAATCCTTGATAGGTGTCTACTAAGGAAAACAAAGTATAGTTAGTTGTGTGTGCAGCCCGCAAGGCTATATATAAAAAAAAAAAAAACTCACTGAAGGCACACCAGGTGGAAAGAGAAGTAGAGGGAGACCCAAGGGCCGCTGGAGAGACAGTGTACTCCAAGATAAACGACAGATGAAAAGGTTGTATGCTATAGATAGAGATGAATGGAAGGCAGAAGCTGAAAAAGCCAGGGGCCGCTAAATGTGCCTGTTGAGCTAAGAAAAGAAGAAGAATGCATATAATAACCTTTTTGCATAGTGTTTGCACAAATTTTATAAAACACCCCTTTCTTGTATGGTTACTACAGAAAAAAAAAAAAAAAAATATTATACACACACACACACACACACATATATATATATATATATATATATATATATATATATATATATATATATATATATATATATATATATATATATATATATATATATATATATATATATATATAGAGAGAGAGAGAGAGAGAGAGCTTGTCACATTTACAAGCGTTTTGTAGGTAAATTCGTTCCAGGTAATGGTTCGTTGGTAGATATTGGGTTGGTGCAAAAATAATGCAGGTTTTGAATATTCATTTTGTTTAAGCCAATTGCTTTCTATGTAAACAAAGATAATACTCAAGTCCAGTTAATGAATTACAAACAATGATTATTAATTTTGCTTTTTATTCAAAGATTAATTTAGTTTGTGTTACTTTTTCTATGAGCAAGGACCACTGAAAATCACCTTTTATTCAACAAATTTAATTTCACGAGGTAAAACTTGGTCGAAGTGAGGCCCAAAACGCGCGTAGCATCAATGTTTTTGGGGTGAAGGATGCATATGTGTATGTTGTAGTGAAGGTTTAGGAGATTTTGAACTCGAAGGCATTTTGTTGTTGATCACAACCATCTGAGGGCTTTGGTAGAAGAAAACCAAAAATATTGCGAAATAACCAAAAAAATGCCTCACAAAAATATTCTAGACATTGCGAGAGAAGTTAGTCTTGACAACTAAACATTATAAACCACACAAAATTATATATATATACATGTATTGTCACATATAAAAACCTGCATTATTTTAACAACATCCGAATCAATAACTGCATATGTAAAAGAAGATAGTTAGAGATCACTAACTGATCAGTCATCGTCCTTCTCCTCACAAGTGTGGTTCGGTGGCCCTGAAGAAGACCTGCAACGCAGGTCGAAACGTTAGCACGTATTAAAGAATTCCTTATTTAATGCGGTGTTTCTTTGACTGCATCCCAGATTATCTTCTTCTCCATTCATCATCCAGTCAACTATACTTTTATCAATAACTGCATATTTTCTATTTCACTCGTTCCTCAGACTGGTGGTATTTCTCAAGGCAGTATCCTAGGCCCCATTATTTATACTCTGTAAACACGTTGCATCCTAATACTATCCTTAGAACCTATGCTATTGACACGTGGTGTTTACGATGAATAAACGGAACTAAATTTGAATATTATTTTTATTAATAAATATGTATCATTATTCAGTTATTCCTAAAAAATAATTTTACCAACATTATAATAAGATTTTATCCTAAAATTTAGTTCAAATATTAGTTCTTTACATCTACTAAAACTGCCATAGTTTCAAATTGTAAATTATTAACTCTAGTAATAAAAGTAGCCAATGTGTTTTTTATTTTAGACATATACTTTAGAAATAATTTTGAGAAAAATCGTAAAAGTACGAAAAATTAGAGTTCATTTTCAAAATGAGGGAACTTCCCTAGGTGGAGGAAATTCAAAATTATGAATTTATTACAATTTGATAGGATTGGAAGCATTATTCATAATTTGAAAATAAATAATTAATGAGTAAAAAAAATAATTATGAATAAATAAGACATATTACACAAGGTCGCTTAACATTCCTGTATGCACTTAGCCACTCACTAAGCTTCCTGCAGTTAATGAGGTTGCACGATTCAATTTCATGTAACGCAGGTGTATTGATAGTTGATTAGGGCTTGTAGGTTTTACAGGCATGACAAAGTGAAATTATTCAATAGTTATCCATTGATAATAGTGGGCTATTGAACAAAAACTATTCACTTCTTAATGAGAGCTTATGTTGGCCTATTTCTAAGGAGGCCTATCTTTTGTATTTTTTTGAATAATAATTATCAAATTTTCTATCACTTGTCATAAACAACGGGTATGAAAAGTGAATAAAACTTTAATATTGAATGTGTTTATTCTTATTCCAAACTGTACTTGTTGTTTTCATTAATAGGTATACCAGAAATTAATTCACTATATTTTATCCTACTATAAAATATTTCAAACTAAAATATAACTTTTAATAAAAAATTTTTAACTATTCGTACTTATAAAATGTATGCAGTTGGAAGATGAACTTTGAATATTCTTAGACATTAAACTATAGTTTATAAAATTGATATGGCGTGTGAAACCATCTTAAGAAATTTATTTGTGAATTTCTATAAAGCAAAATATTACTGACATGTCCGAAAATTTCGAAGCTGAATTCGGGTGTTCTACCATTCACATCGCATTTCTTAAGGTCTTTTCTATTTCCACACTGTATATACCGTTTCTCATTGATTTTCTGCGATTCAAATCATCTGTATACTCAATAACCTGTATTATATATATATATATTATAAATGAGTTATTTTCATAAAAATCTCAATATTTTTTTTATTTCCTTAAAACTGCTAAATAAAATAAAATCTTCACAATTAAACTCCCAATCGATTTTGTTTGTGATTTCTTAATTTATCTTGGTCTTCTCTCGAAGTAAAATTTTATCAAATTCTAATGTAATTTTCCATTCTTAATTGAATGAGACCAACTGTAAGTCAATAGGACCATTAGTTAAAATTATATTGATTTTTTTTTTCGCATTTTGGCCACTTGGCTCCTCTGTTCTACGTACTTCCTCTGTTAATATTTTTAGACACGGCTGGTCGCGCAACCGTAGAAAGTACGGGTTGGGTACAAAACTTATTATAATATTTATTATACTTTAATAATATTTTAATCGCTCTAATCGGTGAGATATTTTCTTAAGACATTTCTAACTACAATATTAAACAAAAAAAAATTCTATTCTTTAAATATTATAATGATTTTGTGGTAAAAATAGAAAAAACACCCAACCCGCAAAAATTACCGGCCGTGTTACATGTTTTCTCCTAAGCAATAAATCACCACAAAACATATTAGATGAGGGTTTGAGGAAGGATCTAGTAGGTTAAAAATAACAGTACGTCATTACAAATTTTTTCTGACCAGGTACCGAAAAGGCATTCTCTATTCTTTGCATCTCAGTCAGTTTTCTACTATTAGTCGGTGCGTTAGGTTTTTCTTGAGTGATTTGCTTCTGTTTTCCGTTTAGATCTTTATTTTTAAGGAGCAGTTGCTGAATCGATCAGATATACCAGGGTCACCAGCTGATGTCAAGTCGTTCCTTGTGATAAATTATCAAAAACTAAGTGGAATACAGCCGCATGCGTTAGACGACACTGCTGCAAAGAATAGGCGCGGAGCATGCAAGTTGTGTCATTACTAAGAAGAGGATAGTGACATTACTGCTATAAAAAGAGTAATACTACGAAATTGGGTGCAAAGTTTAATAATTTTATTTGTAAAACTCATTCGCTGTCAGTGTGTACAAATTGTATTAATCCATCAACAGAAATTCCCGTTTCAGAACACAGTGAATAACCAATGTTGAATTAAAATTTTATATGCAATTGTTTATTATTTTTTACATGTTTTTATATATCTAAATGATTTGATCTAAAAGCAAATGGTTTACACATTACAAAAAAAATAAATATTCATTACTTGCGTCGTTTTTCAAAAGTTCTTTTATTTAGTATAATATAATCAAAACAACCTTAAATGCATTTAAAAAATATTCTGGAAGAAAAAACCCGCTAGTGATAAAAAAAAATAAAGAAACCCGGGAACTCGTACTTTTTACGGTGTGCGACCGGCCGTGTTACGAGAGGGGCCGCGACCGGGCGAGTGTTAAGAAACATTTGGTATAAACGGATATTGAATACGAATTAAAACTACATACCAAAATGTCTACTTCCACTGAGATTACTATGACAGTGAAGACGAGCTCATACATCTGACCGTTCCTTCACATAATAGTAAAATTACCGTCTATTTCAAGGATCTTTTTTAATTCCTAATCACTTTGATTAAAAAATAATAGGTTTCGTTCGGTACCGGTTTTTCCTGCAAACGTGATGCGCAGAAGAATGTTTTTATTGTAATCCGTGATCTATGCATCGCGAGGCTGGTAGTTTTAAAATTCCTACAAGAACCTGTTTAGTTATATGAAGACAAAACCCAGTAAAATAGAGAAATCCAGTAAAATTCAAATTGAAAAAATAATTAATAATAATAACAAGAACGTTAAAAATACCATACTATGTACTGTCATTCATGATATTCCACCAAATTGTGTGTTTTATTTTTTCATTTCCTCGGTTAAACATTTCGTTCACTGTTTAGGGATTTACTTTCCCGTATTCTTACCCCTGGAAACTTATCTACTAATAGGAAACTTATTAGGATTACTGAAAATATTAATTATATAAAAGTTATCAGTATGTGTAAAAAAATAAAAGTGAAATTTTAAATTAAAATGATTTATTACAGTTATAGATTAGATGGTGCATGTCCCTCAAGAATTTTTTTAGGAGCGATAGAAAATCACTTTCTATATTAAGAGAGAATATATCACATTACATCACGTACCTAGGAATGGGTACGATACACGCTATATCAAAAACATCGATATTTTTCTTTGATGGTCTGATATTTTTATATCGATCTTTATATCTTTCAAATATTTGTCATACCGATACGATATATCGATTTCTCTATACTTTTAAAATTCAAAATACAACTATATGCCGGTGGTTGTAATAAAGAAGGTTTTAGTCAAATTATTGAAAACAAGTTCGCTATTAAATTCAAAGGGTTTTCAATATCTGCGTTGTAAAAAAATCATTAACTTGAACTTCTTACCAAGGCCTTAAAAAACCTATTTTTCAAAAAACAGTATTTTTAGATTAATTGGAGGAATTAGGAAAACTATCAAAAATGTCTTAATGTCACAATTCTGATTTATCGACTTCTTTATAATAACTGAGGGGTAATCTTTCAAAACTAAACATATCCACTTCAGAAAATGCTTAAAAAATAGCAAAAATACCTACTCCATTCATATATGCTGTAGAATATGCTGTAGAATCCCAAACAATTATATTATTTGAACCCTTGATTAATGTCTACTAAAGAAAAAAAGTATAGTAGTGTGTACAGCTCGAAAGACATTCAGAAAATAAATATTTTAAAACTTCGTCCGAAAGTTGACATCTCCTCACCCAGTGATACACTAAATTATATATTACATAGTGACTATACTATTACATACTATCATTATTACATAGTCATATGTTTCATTTTACATAATTTTGTTCTAAATTAAATTGTGAAATTAATTAACTAAAACGATAAAATAAACAGGAATGCAACACGATAGGGATATTTAAAATGGCCTTTCATTAAAAAAACAAAAAGTGATGAGATGTCGGTGCATCAATATTTATGGTCACCGATGTATTGTGTATCCATATTTAGGGTTTAAAAAATTTTTCGATATGCAATAACATTATTTTTCTTATGATACCCGTCCCTTCGTATACGTAAGGAAACTTTATTAACTTAAAATTTCGTAAATTTATAATTGCTTGGAATTCAACTTGAATAATGTTTTAATTAATATTTATAATATAATCGAACGTAAGGAAACTTTATTAACTTAAAATTTCGTAAATTTATAATTGCTTGGAATTCAACTTAAATAATGTTGTAATTAATATTTATAATATTCTTCATACGATTCATATGCTCTGCTTAGAGTATATGAGGACGTAAACCTTTAAAAACAATAAAAGTTTTAGCCGAGAAAACGAATAAATTAATTGGGTGGAATTTTTCGCCTCTCAGAATTTCTTTTTTTTTTTAATATGCTCTCTTTGTTTGTTTGCTTGTTGGGGTTTATAGGCATAAAAGAGTTTGTTAAGTAACAATACAATACACACCTTGATAATGTTTTTTTTTAATTTAAATTATTAATTATAAAAGAATGTGTGAAGCAACGAAGCGGAGATCTCTGCTATGAAAATCAGCATTCATTTTTTTTTTTCTTAATGTAATTAGAATCTTATGAAACAGTTTTACCCTGATAATATCATTAGGATTTATCCTTCACGTGATGCAAACTACATCCTTGGAAGTGAAATAAGAAGTTTTTTGCGGGTTTTTATGGACTTGGAAATAAGAGAAAAAGACGAAAGAAGTCACAGATTTTTATATATATATATATATATATATATATATATATATATATATATATATATATATATATATATATATATATATATGGTATTGGGCCTATAATGACCTTTAAAAAAACTTTTAGAGAAACTACAGTAGCACTCTAATGAAAAATAAATTAAAAATAATGTTAAGTTTAAAAATTCTGTTTTTAATTTTCAAAAAAGATTACTTGGCCCTTTTAAGAGTATCCAGCTTAAAAGTTTGTCTTTTTATTAAGTGTTTTAATTCCCAGTTATTATTTGCTGCGTATCTACACTTAAAAAATAAATATAATAAAATAAAAATATGTGAGTGAAACAACTCCAGTTCTGTTAAAGATTTTTACATCATATAAAATAATAAAAATGTTGTATCGTGTTTGAAACATACATAAAAGGCCTATTAAATTAAAATGGTGAGCTTCACATGGTCTACATAAGTTAGATAATAGATTGATCTAAAGCATATTCTTAAAATATCATTGCGTATATATTGCAGACTAAAGAAGAAATTCTTTTATTCTAAAATCTAAATTTTAACTCTTCTATATATAATAAATATATGCTACTGATTTTAATAGAAAAATATATGTATGTTATATTTTAATGAGTATTTCCATCAAATTCGATTGCGTCTTAAACAACCTATTGTAGCGAGGAAATTTTTTAGGTGATAAAATATTTATTATTTATATCAATTTATTGAAATTTACAACTGTACAATTATATACATTAAGTTAATGGGCTGACAACGATTACATTAACATGTCAAAGCATGAAAAGAACTACTCCTCAGTAGTACTTTAATAAAAATTGTACTCTAGAAGATCTCTAGGCCATCTTCTTTTCAGACGCCTCGGAGGATTATCGGGAATAGAGTGGGAAGCTAGTTGAGAAACTAATGGATTTGAGTGGTTATGAAGCTTACTATGAAAGGAAAGGTATCTGGTATGGGCTAACTCAGCAACATGTGGAACATTAAGGTCTTTATGTATAAGTTTATTTGTAACAAAGTAAGGAGATGATAAAACATAAAACAAAAAACCAGTTACATCCTTTGAATATATAATAGTCAATAAATTAAAAAATAATAATAATAACTTGCTGTTTTAAACAAACTCCGATAGTTCGGTCAATGCCACGTATCCGGTGAAGCCTTGGTACAATTGCATCAGGATTTTCGAAAGTTCCGGCAAACATCGTTAAATTAATTATCTTTCCAAAATAACAGTTTGTTGCCAAGTGGTCAATTGACCAGATCATTTTTCATTAACTTCAGCAGATTACTATGGTTCACTGATTGAGGAATAATGGCCTTATCTGTTACATTTTCGGGTGAAGTGTCTATCACTTAACACAGCTAAATATAAGATGGCGTTTCGAGTGTAGTTTATTAGGGTTTTGAAATTATGAAAATGTAACTTATCGAAACAGTCTGATTATTTTATATGTTCAAATGCATAAACATAGTTTCAAATAAAAATATAAAAAATCCTACTCCAAAATTCGTATACTAAATGATTCAGTATTAAAACCGGTTAAGTCCACTTTTTTGAAAAAATTATTATTTTTTTAATGTAAGTTTAATGGCACCTACCTACGGCTCAAAGACAATACATCAAAAACCACTAGATCCTATAAATAATATTTTACTAACTGTTTAGTTTGTGTACGCACTCACAGTTTTCAGTGAATTTTATTATGTGAGTTCTTTATATTTATCACTTGAAGTTCGCCTGATGGTATAGAAGGATCAATACAATTAGGATTAATTGTATTTAATTAATTGCCACTTCTATTGGATTTTTTAAAATTTGTATACTAGTTTCAAATGTTAAACGTTCATAATCATTTCTAAAAATATACAAAAATATCAAAACATCAGCATTTTTCCTCGTAGATTATTATATTATATGAAATTTAACATATTTCATATATATTATCTATAATAAATGAAAACTAAATAAACAAAAAAAAATACTTATAAAAAAAAATATAATTAATTTTTGGATAGAATATCAAAACATAACCTTATGTACAACAAAATATGTAAATTTTCAGTTATGCAAGCATGCATTAAGTTTGAGACCGCTCCAAGAACACGATATTGCTGATAGATTTAAAGTATTATCCAGTTTTTCGTCTGTCCAAAGATTAGTATTTTGTTATTTTATCTCCTGTAAAATTTTGAAAAATGTACATAACAGGTTTGGTTCTAAACAACTCAAAATTCTATTATTTCGTTACTTAATTTTGATTTTTAAAAAACGAAATGCTTATTTACATTTTCTTTTAAAACTTTTACATTACATTTTGAAATTGATAATTTTATTATTAAATCATTACATAGAAACGCAATGGTATGGTTAAAATATTTCAAACTTTTTTATAGAATGGTCTTAGGGCCGGTTTACACGCTCAAGCCACTTGCGCAAACTGGCTTCTGCAAGCCAGTTTGTGCAAATCAAGTAGATGCTGTTCACACGTTCAGTTTTGCTTGAAGTTCACAGTTTTGAAGTTAAAACCTCTCTGCTTTTTTGAAAATGGAAAATTGTGACGAAGAACTATTAATTCTTGCAACGGACAACAATGGTATAATATCCTTCCGCCATCTTAAAAAGATCGTGAAATTAAAAGATTTCAAAATATTATCCTTAAGGACGAAACCTAATTTATTGGGGTGGAGATTGATCGAGGATGTCCTTCGGCCCCCAAAAATCGTCTGATCCTGGCATATCTGAAAACAGTATCCTTATGGCAGTAAATGTTTCTTGTAACCTGTAAACAGGCGTAATGGCAGAACATCATTGGGTGTAATATTATTCGCCTATCTTAAAAAGCGTTAAGTCCTGGCAAATCTGAAAGTAGTGTCCTTGAGGATGAAAACTAATATATATGTGGCCAAGGATGCCCTACCGCTATCTCAAAATAGTATCCTTAACGGCGAATCTAAAATTTATTGTTAAATCTTGGAGGTTTTAAAGAAAAAAATAGTATCCTTAAGTACAAAAATTGAGATATATATATATATATATATATATATATATATATATATATATATATATATATATATACTCGTATATATGTCCTTCCGCCATCTTTAAATAGCATCCTTAAGGATGAAAACTAGTAAAATCGGTAAATCCTGGAAGATTACAAACTAAATAGTATCCTTATGGACGAAAAGTAATTAGTGGGGAAGGAGAGTGGTTGAGGATGTACTTCGACCGCCAAAAATTGTACACATTGACTTAAAATATAGTATGGAACAGGTGGTCTGTTATTTATGTAATTTGATCTTAAAATATTTTCGAGATATTTTATATACCAACTGAAATAATAATAATTCATTTAGGTAAATACTCTATTTGTTATTTTATTTTTGATTAATCTCTCAATGAAAAAAAAATACTAGAAAATTAACATTGAGCTATTAAGATTAAATTTTAAAAATATGTGTCACAGGAATAACATTCGAATTGATGTCTATATTTTCTCCTTTTTTTTTTCATCTTTTAATTTACTTGCATTTTACACTGAACTCTGTTGAACTCGTTTCTACACAATCTTAAATAGTTCAATATCTGAATGGCTTCGATGACTTGCAAATTCAATGGAAATTGGGAAAGTGCAACATTTGCTTTATGCAGTTTGCTCTATATGGAACTCGCCTGTAGCGTAGTCCTTGGGAACTGGCCCAACAATGTATATGTTTTGTCAGTGTACTTTTAAAACGTAAAGATGTGTGAAGCTTATTGACAAACCATAACTTAGGGATTTCCTTTCATAACCGGCTTGCATGTGTGCTATCGGTTCTTGTAAGCTTGTCCTATTTCTTGTTTTCTGCAAAGTGTAAAGTTGCAATACAGAATGACTTGCGTAAAGTAGTTGAAATTATAACTTACGTTTAACTTAGTAGAGAATGGAGCATGCGTCGGTCAGACTCTCGGTATCAGTCATCAGTGCCAGAAATTTCTATTTTGAATCAACAATCAACCACATTTTTTTCAAAAACTTGAATTAGGACTAGTGACTAGGGAAGGGTAATGATAATATGACAATATATCGAAATTATCGATATTTTTATTTGTCAATTCGGTACTTTTAAATCAATATTTTTTTCTTTCAAATATTTGTTGTATCGATACAAAATACAGCATAACTCTATATGTATTTTTAAAAAAATTACAAAATCTTTAATACTGGTTCAAATAAGGAAAAGATTTTAATGTTTGAGGCAGTGGACCGTAGGCAAGACTGGTCCTGGGTGCATCTGAATCTAACATACATAAATATAAGTATGTATACCTACTGCCTACCTTTTTTTGGTTTGAACTATTTATTGATATTCACAACTGTACATAAATATAAATCAAGTAAATTTGAGGAAATGATTAAAATGACATGTAAATCACTTGTAAAAAACTACTCACTAGTAACACTTCAACAAAAGTTCTAAGCTAGAAGGTCTGTTGGCCATCTTCTTTTCAGACACATTAGTAGGTTATCAGGTATCGAATGTTAAGCAAGTTGGGAGACTAATGGATTCGTGTGGGAGTGCAGTTTACTATGAAAGGATTGGTATCTGGTTTGGGCTAAATCAGCAACATATGGAACATTGAGGTCTTTATGGATAAGTGTATTCGTGATAAAGTAAGAAGCATTGAGGCTTTCTTGAAGGATATTGGATTGTAAGGATTGGATTCGAGAAGAATTGGATGGTTTGACACCAAAGTTCAATTCCGTATGTTCATTTAGTTCTAATAACTGTCATGTAAATCAGTCTCTTGTAATTTAGTGGCAGCTTTTATCGTTTGTCTGTAAATATTTGAGTAGTCTATAACAACGGGCCGTTTCTCGTCGTTTTAGTCTTGTATGTGGATTCAAAGTGAGACGTTTGTCCAAATAGAGTCACAGGTAGCGGATCTGTTCAACAAGGAATAGAAAAATATCATTATAGGACACGGTAGGACAGGATGTCGTAGGTTTACGACGGAGGGTAAAGGTTATTTGGGATTTATTTTAATTCTCCATTTTTGACACCATTCTTGTTTATATACGTTTGAGTTTGTTCCCATCAAATAGAAAAGTAGCAACTGTAATTTATTAGTAGGTACTCCAAAAGGCTTAAAGTTATATATAAGACGATCATGCCTGTCGATAGTTAAAACCGATGATGGTTTTCTTGTATTTCTAGTATTGTACCATAGTACTTAGAAACTGGAGTTGTACCTTATACAGAGAGACAACTTACTCTATCCCGTATAAATATTTTATTGATTAATTCATTTTCGAGTTTTCTTTTATATTTGTTCGATCAGGAACTATTAATATATAGGCGTTGATTACCTTGCGGTTTTACGCCTTAAAACCCAAACAAACAAACTATCGATAAACATACAGTGGTATTCAAAAGTTTCCGGCCACTTAATTTTTTTTTAAATATTTGGTCTCTCAATAAGCCTGCTCAAAGTGAGAATATATGGGCTAATCCCAGTAATTTCGCGGACCTGTAAGCAATCTCTTGTTTACAGTTGAGGCTTTTCCTAAGTTTTCGGCCACCTTTTCTTCTGACTGCTGTGACAGTCGTAAGCTTCATGAAAGAATCTTCACTCTCCTAAGACATTTTTCGTAGTAAGCATAAAATGACTTCCTAGGTAAAATTGGTGGCATATATGGCCTAGAGTATCGCTTAAAGAAAGGAATTTATGATGTGGGATTGGAGTACCTGGGATGCAATGAAGGGATCAATATTTACTGATAACAAATATGTGTCATCAGCGTGAGTGGTGAGGACATTGCTAGGATGGGTCGGGATGTCAGTGGAGCTAGAATACTTCCTTGAGGAACTCCGGCAGATTGAGTAAAGAGGGATGAATGGGCGGAATGGTGACTTACTCTGAATGTTCTATCATTGATATAGGAATGCATTATAAGGAAGTATGTCTGGTGCCAGACTCGATCAAAAGCTAGTTCTACGTCGAGGTAGGCTCCAGCGCAGTACATTCCGCGCTACAATGCGGACGAGACAACTTCCATCACACGACGGCATTACTGGATAGTGGATTGTGGCCTACTGTTTAATTCATAATAAACTAATTTTAAACTTTAAACATATGAAATAATTTTGTTCCTTTTTAAGTTGTGAAATAACTTAACTAAAATGTTAAAATAAACAGGAATATCATTGTAACATGACTAAACTGGCACTTCATTAAAAAAAAAAGCAAAAACACTATCGCTGTATCAATATTTGCTCGAAAAATTGTCGATATGGAATAAATATATTTTTCTTAATATATTCATACTTACTAGTGAAAAAATTAATATACTTTTAAATTTTAGAATAATGAATTATTGAATACCGATTTTGCTATTCGAAATATTACCATTTGGTCATTTATATTCCATGCTGAATTTAATAATTAGTGCATCATTTAAATTTTAGCAGGATAATTTTTACCAACCGTAATGTTGGTTAAAAAAAATCCTTTAAAAAAAAATAGAAATGTATTTATACATAATGTGACAAAACCTAAATAAAATGAATAACATATTCATAAAGTAGTTGTTTTTTTTTTATTAGTCTTTCAAAATAAAATTGGACCACGTCTGATGTATCTACAAGTATTCTTATGTATATATAATCTATATTTATTTTACATAACACACAAACACACATGTATATATGTGTATATTTATAGAGATATACAGGTCAAGTAAAATGCATCTATTGTTAAGTTAGTCATAATAACAAATTGAATCGGGGGGGGGGGGGGGGGGGGGGGGGATTATTGTACCCATGTCTTCGGAAAATTGATACTAACTTTATATCAATTTTCCAGACGGAAATAATGAGGAAAATATACGCGATTACTTAATTTCATGCGCTTAAAAAACAGTGTATTGTTTATTGGAACAAATTTCTTTATAATAATAATAATATATATATATCGAGATAATAAGAAACAAATTTTTTTTCTTAGTTTTTAATGTATATATATTTATATCTCTTTACATGCATTAATGCCATTTGTTTACACACAATAATTCATATTGTTTATTGACCTAATTATATTCTATATCATTTCCATTTTATTTATTAACGTAGAAATAAATTAACTAAAACGTGTATACCAGTGTACTATTTTGTTATTTGTAATGCAACCCACAACATACTTCATAAATTATGCAGCATATGCAATAGCCTCTACCCCTCCCGTCTCTATGTCAATAACCCCAAATACAAACGTCTTAATGACTGCTTTATTGAACTGAATAAAGAGTTTGGATGATATTTACTGAAAACATTCGACAATTTATACATACATTTTTCTCGAAAATTGTGGAAGGTTTTATATTTAGAGCAATATCATTGTTGAAAACAAACTTTCAGATACATCAGCCGAATAAGCGCTCACTAACAGTTACTGCCTTTCTATCCCCTATAGAAAAATATTTTTCTCTCAAATCTGGGCTTACAAATCTTACCTATTCCTACCTGATTATTTAATAGCCACCACCAATATATCAATTCAGTAACAACATTATTCAAATATTCATAATAAGTACTTAATAATTTTTTTATTGTTTGTGCTTCAAAACGTTAGCAGCTTCAGTAGCTGTTATACCAAAACTGAACAGATAGAGTAAAATCGACCAAATACGAATTCACGCTGCAGTAATCTTTTTTAATAAGCATGATGGTAATTTTAAACTGCCTGTATGTAATTAATTTATTATATTCTAATATACATGTATTTTTAAATCATTTATGAAAATACTACAAATTTTTCATTACATTCTAACGAAATCCAAATCGGATTAATTAGCTTAAAGAGTTTTATTTAAATTTTATAAATAGCATGTCCCTTCCATATATTGCCACCTAAGAACGTGAGAATGTCTTAGCATTTATTCAATATTAATAGCAAGAATGATATTCTATCGCGTGCAAAAACATGTGTTGAAGGTGTGTCTATGAGCATCAGCTGTATAGCATTAACTTGACGCCAGAGAATGCCATAGAAAATGAAAAGTCCTGTACTACATCCTTGGTCTTCAAGATGTAATAAATGAATGATCGTAAATGGGATTCTAACTATTATGGAATGTTTTAATCTAATGAGTAAATTTATAACATTGACATATGGACTTGAATTGATTTATTTAAGCAATTACTTATAGTTATGAATTTAACTAACTAATTATCCTTCCTTCTGTAGTTGGAATACATGAGGTCTTCGAACTCAAACTGAGAACAATTAAAACTTATGGAGGGTCGCGGTGAAGAAAGATCAATACCACATTCATAAAACTAAGAATTGTATATTCGGAACTAGGGCAGAGTTATTTCTCGGCTAATAGTATGTATTTTAACCCCTTTTTAACTAACGAACTATATTTTTTCTTGCCCGAATGATTACATATAGGAATTCATTTAGCAAGGTCTCTATTTACACAGCAATCTCCGGTTTAAAAAGAAAAGGAGAGCGACCTTTGTTTCCTTTTCCATGTGAACTTTCAAATATTTAAATCAGTATAAAATGAAGTAATTTTAACATACTTTGGTTAGAATTAGAAAAATATCCAACAAATTTATTGATAAAATATTAAGATAAGTATTGAAGAGTACTTTATTTTTTTATTATATTTTTTCAAGACTTGTAAACGCAAGTCCTATATTGCAAATGTAGCACTATATAATTAAGTAATTACTAGAATTCATTTGTAAGGGAAAACAAGAGCAAAAAAACATAAATCAGGTCGGCAGCCATTATGGATATCATTTTTGCCTTATTTCAAAGAAGAAACATGACAGTTTCTTATCCAATTCTCGTAATTTTAAGACATTAATGGAAAAAAAAATTTCACAGCCACTGAAGCAACTCGTGAAATTATTGAATATGAAGGGAAAGGTGTCCTTGAAGAGCGCACTGCGCGGCGTTGGTTTGAAAAATTTAGAAGCAGAGATACGACGTTGGAAAGGAAGAAGGGCTCCGGGCGGCCATTAATGGATATTGGTGAGATTCAGAAGGAAGCTGTTGAGTCAAATCCGTCCGCAAGTACTCGCGAACTCCAAGGGGTAGGAGAAAAAGACCTGTAGAATGGTCCCTCACGAACTTATTCCTCAATAATCAGCAGAAAAGTTTACAGAAGTTCATGGGTTTGAACTTCTGCCTCATCCACCATATAGTCCAGACTTCACACCTTCGGATTACTAATTGTTTCAATCCATGGCCCATTTTCTTCAAGGGAAAAAATTTGATAACTTTTGCGGAAGTTGAAAATGCTGTCCAAGAGTTCTTTGACAGCCATCCCAAGGAATGGTATCAGCGTGGCATCGAGCAATTGGCTAGCAGATGGGTTATAAAGGTAGATAACAACGGACTATACTTTGAGTATTAATTGTATTTTATATCTATGAAATAATAATACAAATATTTGTTTAAGAAAGGGTCATTATTTTTTTTTATACACCCCATTATATGCCTTGTTGAATGTCCCTTGTCTTGCTCTATTATATGAGGACTTTTATTTCTGACAAAAATTTATTTATTTTCCTTTGATCATAGTTCTTAAAAGTTCAGAAAAGTTCTGTGTACGCAACGCTCTTAGTCTATGCAACCTTTTGCTGTACTTCGTAGTGGCCTTTACCTTTCTGTGCTATTTCTCGATCAAAAAACCTCTGCCATTCTTGCGTTAATTTTTATTTTTCCTCAATTATGTCTACTGTTTCATTACCTGAAAGCCCTGCGTGTAACCTTGTTATTATATTTTTTTCTAAACATTCTTTCTATTACCGCTTATATTAATTTAATGTGGACTAAGTGAAAATCATTTCGTTAGGTTCTTTATTAATCATAAAGGAACCATGTTTTCTCTCTTACACAGTAGCTCGGTATTAGCACCATGTATATTATTATATTTTATGTATATCCATTAGAATTTAAATGATTCTTATGTAATCAATATTACCGCATAATTATTTGTAAACAAGTTTTCAATCACCTGAGTACGCATATTTTTAGAATCGTAAATAATCATAATCAATTATGTTTACATAATCTTGCACCAGATGGCCTCTAGCTCAACTTTAAACACACAAAGAAAACAAATAAATGAATTAATAATCTACCTTTTTGCACATATGTTTTTCTTCGACAAATAATCTGTTTACTATAATAATTATAAATTCGATACTTACAAGGGGACGTTTGCAGTTGTAACTCACAGATTTGAATGCCGATTTTTGTGTGGGTAGTAGGGACCTATAATAGTGCAAAACTAGAGTTATAGCCTCCAATGGGCATAAGGAGCCGAGAAAAAAAATAAAATATGAAAATCACGTTTGTTTTTTTTTCTTAGCTCTTAATCAAGATAGAGAAATGATTCTTTCACGTTCAATTGCAGTTGTGTATGTTATTTTTAATAAAAATAATTTTGTTATGCTCAAGACACTACCTGGCTTTAGGGTTCTCAAAAACTCCAAAAAAATGACAAAATTCCAAGGAAATCCGCTGTAAATCAGTGGAAACTTTTTTTCATGACCAACTGACCTCACATTTCGATTTACCGCACCATAAAACCCTTATATATCACTCTTAGGATTTCTATGCAATTTGAAATAAAAATATGTCATTTTAAAACGTTTTATTTATATAATATAGGTGAGGAAAATTGTTAAACTAAAAACTGATATTATTTTCAGATTCCTCATCTCAAAAAACATGTAGAAAATTAATTATGTCGGAATCAAAAATAATTTTTTTTTACCTTTAAAATTTTGTAGGATTTTAGAAGGCAAGGGGCTGTCAATTTCTAAAAAAATGTAAATAATTTGCGCTATCTCACATATTTCGCAACTGATTAAGACAAAATTTTAAGGTCATCTAGAAGCCTTAAAATTGCATAGTTTAGCCCAAATCCGGAGGTTGTAGGATTTCCCCTTATTGAAATATCTCAAGTTATAGCTGACCTTGGATTTTTTCATTCACATCAGTTTATTTACTCGGGAGTAAATCCAATGTTATACGCATGGATAAAAAGCAGAATGTATGCTGATTCTAGTGATGCTATTACTATTGCAATCGGTTGAACACAGCAGTTGTTATGGCCGGTAGAAAATGTTGGTGAAATCTCAACTTCAAAATTTTAACCTCCTCGATAGGGGTAAAAAATCAATATTTTTTGATTTTGATAAAATTACACATATAAGAGTTTTACGGTGTGTTAAATCGAGATTTGAGGTCAGTTTTTCATAAAAAAAAAAGTTTCCACTGATTTACAGTGGATTTCCTTGGAATTTTGTCATTTTTTTAGAGTTTTTGAGCACCCGAAAGGCGGGTGGTGTCTTGAGCATAACGAAAGTATTTTTATATCAAATACCCTACGTAACTTCAATTAAACGTGAAAGAATCATTTCTCTATCTTGACTGAGAGCTAAGAAAAAAAATAAAACGTGATTTTCATATTTTATTTTTTTTCTCGATTCCTAATGCCCATTGGTGGCTATAACTCTAGTTTTGCACTATTATAGGTCCCTACTACCCACACACAAATCGGCATTCAAATCTGTGAGTTAAAACTGAAAACGTCCCCTTGTTAGAACATAAAATTATATTTTTCACGAACACACACATATACATGTATGATGTATCAAGATGGTTCTATAACTAAATTTTTATTAATAGGCACTATTTTGTGATATTGTGTTAAAGTATGTTTACATAATATAGGTTCAAGCATGAGATATTAGACACCTATACATTTATTTTAGCATCAAATATCGATTTAAGAAATATTTCCAAATTTTCGTGACAAATGCGACTTTTAAAAGTTTGTAATTTTTTTTAGAGAAGAGTTGTATCTATTTACATGTTTCAAGAGTTATTTGAGCTATCAGTGAAATTAAAAATATAATTAAACTATTTACCTGTTAGTGTAGCACCGGATGTAATCCGAAAACTCCTGAAACTCTTGGGCCAATAGAGTGGTGATTAAGCTACTGTTCATAATACTGGGTTATTTGGAAAAAAAATACACATTCGCTTACATGTTCTCTTTTAACAAGTAAAGCAATCTTCAAACTCATTTCAAGCCAATTAGAAAGCCTGCAAAACTTCCCTTTTAATATTAAGTAATGTATCTACTTTCTCATTACAAGAAAGTAAAACCTAAAAATGGCCGAAATAGTTTGTTTTTTTCTTAAATTTCGTAAATAGTAATTCATTCATTATTTATCCAACTATCAGTTTACCTTTGATTTCGTGAAATAAAAAAATAAATAATTAAATAAAAAGCAAAAGAAAATGGGTGTGCTTAGAACTACACGCTGGAATTGTAAACTTTTAGAGTGAATTTAAAAACAAAAACTCCAGAGCGCTGCTAATTATAATTATTTTGCTTTCTTCTATGAAAAAGGAAAATAAAAAATCAAAGTCAAGCCAGTAGTCAAAAGACATGATCCCAACAGATCTTGCATTTTACAGATCTGTGTTGCAGATCTGTAACACTGTTTTTTTTTTATTTAAAAAAAAAAAAATCAAGTGGCCCTATCGATGCCAACGGATAACATTTAGCAACTTCAAATTATTTCCTCTCTCTGTTTTTATATAACTCTGTTTTTGGATATTTTTACATTTCGGTATATGTATATGATGGTGATTGAGAGTTTAAAATTCTTTAATCATTATTATAAACTAAAATCCCGATTTAATCTCATAGCTTCTACAATAATGGAGTGAACCCTTTTGGTTTTGCCATTTTTCCCTGTCCTTCATACATCTTATTATCTGAGTACAGTTAATCAAATTAGTATGGTACCAAAGAAGTAAAGGAAAGAACAACATAAAAAATGATAAATTATAGCATTTTTAAACAAATGCTTAGCAAGTATTCTGAAGAAAAGGCCTATTTAGAAAGATCTATTTTTTGGCCCTGACATTGGCAAACGAAATGACTGTCGTGTGTTCTTGGGAGATATTAGTGAGGGTGTCGGACTATCGAATGGCCGGATTATCGAGGATGTATTGTACTTTTGAAATAACATCTTGTTCATAATTCTCGATGAATTACCAAAATCATTGTTCTTTTAGATCATTGATAAATTTATGGTTTGAATAAAACCCAGTTGTGCAGAAATGTTAAATTATAATGTTTTCTAATTGTTTTTCATTCATTTATTGAAATTATGGCATAATATACTAGTATATTTACTGATCACTGTAATCAGTATGTCGTGTATATTTACACGAATATAATTACATCATAAACCCTTGTAGAGAAACTATTATTTTTATCAATCAAATATAAGTTTTAAAAAAATTCAAATATAAATTTTAAAAGGCACTGTTCAAGGTGGATTCCATCCGATTACAATTGGTATTATCAGAGCTCATAACTCACAAAAGCAAACACGACGAATAAACATGAATGAATGAATGAAAAAATTATCTTTACTCTGGGACGTATTTTCCCCTAAGAATAACTAAATTGTATCATAATATCGTACAATTGTCTGGCATAAATATTTTCATACAAAGGTATTTATATAAGAGGAACCTGAGATTTGCAAATACAGTTAATTATTATTTATTACATGATATATGTCTTGCGTACAAATATATCGGACTCAACAGTATATCAACAGTGAGCTATCATTTATTTCAATACATATCATTTTAAATTACTAATCATAATATAATAAAAACTGCATGGTCTAATTTTGCGACTAACTTAAATTAGAGAACAAATCGCTAACAAGCGATTGCTTCAATCCAGTAATGTCACCACCATTGCCTGGTCAGCGACTGTGGCCCGCCGTAGGGACTGTGGAAAAGATGACATTGACATGTTCCGGTTACAAAATAATAACTTGTACTATTAAGTTATTATTCCCAATAACTTAATTCGCTGTGTAAGACATATCAGAAATACATCTTTAGAGTTGTCAGTGATAAGAAATGTCCATTTAACCTGAAAAGTAACGTCACAGCGAAGAACATAAAGATTACATTCTGAAATAAAATAACGGATTCTCATCATTTTACTTTAGATGTAAGAAACAGGACGGCCGAGCACGATGGTAGGTATGGGAATTTTCCCAACTTTTGGGGAATTTTAGGCGTTATTAGATTATTGGGAAATCCATAGAAGAATTAAGAATTTTCAAAAATCAGTGCAAAAAAAAAAAATAGTGGTAAAATTTATAAATTTCTATTTTTTATTAAATGTAATCTCCGTTTACTAGTAGAAATATATAGATGATTTGATCATTGGATGTCTCAGACAGCGTCAGGCTATTAGTTAATGGAAGTATCTTTAACTGGCGTAACTCCCGCCAATCGTTTAAGCTTATTTTGTTTATTAATGTATTTTTTTTAGGTATAACAATGGATGACTTACATTTATGATATTATTATTACTAATAATATCTTATTTGAGAAACATCTTTCCTTGAGTTTATTATTTAACAAATGAATATGTTATATGACAGAGGTGTTAAAATAATAAATTTGTTAAAAATAAAGATATTATTTTTACATAATATGTAAATTTAATTCACATATGAATATAAACTGAGGAATATTATAAGAAAGAGCTGAAGGAGAATTATAGAAATTTAGTCCAAAGAGAAGAAATTTACTCAAATGCACTGGGGAAAATATTTGATATCTCCTGACTTGTTCGATTCCAGTTGATTATTACAGAAATTTATTTTGTGGTGGACTCACGGAAAGAATCTTAACCTTCTTACCTTGGCTAGAATAGGTTAGTAACCTGTAGGATAACCCGTTCTTCCAACATAATGATGTTAAGCTCTGATAAACGAACAAACAACTATGGGTGACTTTGAAAGGAAAATTTCAGCTCAATAACAAAAATCTGCGCATTATAAACTTCATAAAAAAAAAAAAAAAACTTGACTTTTGGAATATATTTAGTGTAAAGTTATCTTTTTTACTATTTATTTGTTTTGTTTTTAATAAATATTTAAATATCAAAATTAAAAATACAATTTTTAAATAGAACTAGTATAAAAATCTCAACACGGTGATGCCAGGTGACCTGAAATATTTTCCCAAGTGGAGTAGAGTAAATTTCCCCATCCTCCATCACTTCTTTCCCTTGCAATTCAAGTCAACACTGTGAACCAAATGATTTGTGTTTTGTTTTTTCCTTTTTTTAAACAATTTAATATTTATATCATTTCTGTCATATGACGTATTCTTGTGTTAAACAAAAACTCATTGAGGTTGGTAATAAAAATATTAATAGAAATTGTAATATTATTATACCTCAGAATAAAATAATAGTAAACTAAATAAATACAAAACAAGCTTAAATGTTTGGTGGGAGTTACGTCAGTTAAAGGAACTTCTGTTAGTTACCAGCCTAACGCTCTTCGAGACATCAAATGATCAAACAATTGATGTGTTATACATTACCCATCGGACATCGAACGCTAGCGCGGAACATGATATCTATTTCGATCACTTATCTTTGGATTTCTCACTCCCCAACTAAGGCCAGTAATTTCCCTAAAGTGGGAGGAAATCCCACACCTGGCAACACCTCTCACGTGCCGAGCGGAAGGAACGATGGAAAAAAAGATGCATGCATAAATGAGAAGAAAAAAACTTTATGAATGTCGAGAACATAACATTTTATATAGATTATCTTTTGGTGGTAGGTTTTAAAAACTTTTCTGTGAAAAATCAGAAAAGCGACAGAGTTGACAAAAGACAAAAAGTGCAGAAATAATCTAATGGCAGACCATCTAACTGAAATATTCAAGTATGAAATAGAATAGAAAATTAATAGAAATTTAAAATAATTACTTATGAGTATTAATGTCAATTAAGAATTTACTTTCATCTCTATTTCGAAAAATATTCATCAGAGAACAGCTCCTATTTCCGCCTATTATTCTTACCTTCAATTTTTTCTTTGATTCTATTATCCTCTGCGATATACTTTAGAACCAGGTACTTAAACTTTAAAAGACGCTCGAAGTAATATCCAGCCGCCTCAATGTATCTATTTCCATTTACCTCTTTAGCCGTTACCATGTATTTCCTTTCCTTTGTTTATTGTGAGTTTTTTTTTAATAAAGATATATCCAGCACTCTCAAAATAAGAGTTTATCGTACAATCCTACTATCGGCTGTTATGTACGGGAGCGAGACGTGGACCTTGACACTACATAAGGAAAGATTGTTAAACATGTGGGAAATAACAATCCTCTGAAAAATATGTGATCCAACTAAAGATGGGCTGAATCTTTGGCGAGTGAAGACAAATAAAGAACTTAAGACCCTAAATCCAGCCCCAAATATCGTAGCTAATATAAAGAGAGGCAAAATAAAATGGCTAGGACATATACAAAGAATGGAAGCCTAAAATAGTAGCAGGCTACTTAAAATAATGTTGAAGGGACGTCCGGGTGGAAAAAGGAGAGGTAGGTGTAAGAAGACCCGGAAGGGCAGCTGATAATAGGTCTGATTGGAAGAAAAATTTAGTGGAGGCCGTAAGATGATGATGAATTTACTTTTTTTTTTATATTACTGATAAAACTTCCATTAATATGAATTTCATGAAATATGCATAAGGTTGATGAAAGATTGCATGAGTTTAAAACCTTAAGAAGAAGTATCCGCCGATTTCGTAATTTTGGGAAGATTACATGAATAATAATACTAAGGGTCACTGTGATGTAATTACAGACGATCGCTAACAGCTCCGAGACATTCAACTGTTTGCCAAGTATGTGATCAGATTTTATGGAAACAAGTGTACAATATCGGACTTAGTTCTTATTAATACTTTATTGTTGGCGAGGTGAACATTTTAGATGAACCATAAACTCTATTCTACGCACAGAATATCTGTTTCTTGATAGAGACAGTCGTCAAAAATGGATTTTGAATTGTTTCGTTCAGAGTGGATTGTGAAGTGGTATTGTTATAATTTCGAGTGAATTATCTTCATGCCGGCACTTCATCTGTTCTACAAAACATAACATTATTTTATAAAAAATTCAGATGTTGTGGGGGTAGTAAGAAGAAAAAGATTTTTTTTAAACTTCATCTTAGCTCATCTAAATTTAGTAGATATCGTAAATCACTAGTCAGTAGATGGTCACCTCACCAGTTATGGGGAGGCTAATACAATTATCGCAATAATGAGGGTCTATTAAATTCATTTATGATATCGCCAGGATAAATATTTCTGAAGAAGATTTAAGATTCATTTACTAATGAAACATTTCCTTCTACCCCTTTGCAGTAACCATTAAAAAATATATGATTTATGGTCACTCATATACATTTCAATTTTATTTAGTCTTACAAACGTTATTTCTTCTAATAAAGAAAAAATAGAATTTTCTTAATTTTCTTATGTCATTCTAAAACTTATGTACTATATCCCTTCCTAGTAGTGTTCTCTTAAGCGACCATTACTAGTTAATATAGTTAGTTATATTCTGTACTTCGCGGATGACTATTGCTGTTTAAGAAAAATGGAAATATCGAAAGAAGATAATTAACAAAAAATCTTTCCGATTTCTTTTAATTCGTCAATTTTTTAGTGGGGATGATTACCATATTGTATGCCGTTACAGCTTATGTAGAAAAAAAAACGAGAAGTGTGGCTATAAATTATACTCTGATAAATAGCGGTTTTAATTCATTTTCAACTATCATTTCATGATGGTTTTCTAAACTAATAAGTAACTAAGTAATAAGTAATAAGTAACTAATATATATAATATATTTAATTAATATAATAGATGAATAATATAATAATTAGGATAATAATAATAGTATATAGTATAATTATAATATAGTATAATAGTATAATAATAATTTATAATTAATAATAGGATAATATATTTAATTAATAATATAATTAAATATAATATAATACCAGTAAGTAACTGCACTCATTTGTGAATGAGTGCATTGTGTTTTTAAATAAATATTTTACATTTTTGTTAGGCCACGTTGTTTTAGTATTTAGATTATTTTTTAGTTCTAGTTGTTCATTAATTAATACTCATTTTTAAATTATTAAAAACATTTTCTTAAAGATTATTTTGCCTCATGACCATAAATGGTCTTGGCTATGACCGTAACTGGTACAACATGCCCAGAACTGGTATTTTTAGCTGTTTGTAAAAAAAAAAAAAAAAAATTTATTTGAAAGAATCTTTTAGTGTATTTGTCAATTTTACATTCAATAGAATAAACTTTTGAAAATATAAGTATATAACCAAAGATGTCATATTACAAACTGTATCAACTGAATTCCTATTTAAGTCGACAAGTTCCCTTAACTATGACCATAGCTAGTGATTTATCCTACTTTATATTTTCTTAGGAGTTACTCAAAATATAAGAATCAATGGTCAAGTTATTAATATTAAAACTTCTAAAAAACCTCAATTTACTCATTGAATAAATATGATTATTATTCAAACCAATAAAACACACACACACACTCACACTCATAATTTTTTTTTTAAATATAAAATGAAGATTTTAAAACATATTTCGAAGTTTCATCAGTCTGATTATTTTTGTTAGTACATTTTATTGTTTTTAACATTAAGATTAGAGAACCCTTCCGTAAATTTATATATATAAACATTAATTATATATTATTATTATTATATTATATATTAAACATTAAATTATTAAATGCCTTATAGATATTTATATACACACGATATACAAGATTCACTTCTTATTGTAGGAAGGTACGTGTTCCCCTCTGACGTGGCAGACTCTAGGTCCCTCCTGGTTACCATCGCCGTGGACACGCGAGATCCCAAGTGCTTGGACACCTTCGCCTACGTCGCTGATGTCACTGGCTACAGACTTCTTGTTGTCGACGCTGTCCGGCAGACCTCTTGGAGAGTAACCAACAACTACTTCTATCCTTACCCACTGCATGGCTCCTTCAATATCAACGGAGTTAGCTTTGATCTTATGGATGGAGTTATTGGTTTAGCTCTTGGTGAGTATCTCTGTCATTCTATCATAGAATAGACTTATAACATTTAATTTCATTTCAAGAGAAATTAGAACTCTATCCTTTTTAATATAGCGAAATTATTTTGAATGGTTTCCTTTTTTTTCTATGTAGCAAACAACAGTGTAAGAAGGGACACCACAAGGTAACATCATGATTATCTCAGAATTTTTTTATTTTACTGTAGTGCCCTTTTATTAATTAATCAATCTTATGTGTTCTCATCTTAAAAACCTGTCATTGACCGTCAAATTGGAGAACAAGCGGAAGAATAATCTTTTTTTTTTTTGTTTTTTTTTGTCAAATATTTGAGAACAATTTGGGCAGTGAAGTCCTTTTTGGAAAACTAATGATTTCTGGTAGATAAGGATGTTCTATTTAATCCCCAATTACTTAGTTTTTATAATTTTATTGCTCTTCCTAATCAATATAATTTTTATCGAGTCTTTCAAACAGTAACATGTAGGACACAGTGTAACGCAACGTGTTTAATGTGCCTCCTTTGATTACATACATTTTTTTCTTGGTGTTTTGCATCGAAAATAGATCAGAATAGGAAACGGAAGGCTGACATTGGTATACGCAATGCTAATGAGATTAAAGAAGAAAAGATAATATTCCCATATAATAAATTGATTTATGTTTAATTTTGATTACCAAAACAATTTTTAGAGTACATAATGGAGGTTAAACGTTTTCTATTTTTTTTGAGTCATCATTCGAGGAGACGATGTGTGGTTCTGTGGCCCTAAAGAAGATCTGCAAGGCAGGTCGAAACGTTGGCACGCATTAAAGTATTCTACTTAGACGTGGTGTTTCTCTTTGACTGAATCTCAGATTATCTCCTTCTCCATTTTATTTTTTATATTCTATTTTGTCTATGGCCGTTACACTGTACCCCATTCTTGGGGAACACTGTAACAAATTTGTGTTTTCAGATAACTAAAGAAAAATAATTATCTTTAAAGTGTAATTTTGATATTATTTCAAGCCTAATATGAAGCCTAAAGACTGTTGATTTTAGGGTAAATAATTGACACAAAGAATTTTTTTCCTTTTTGTTACACTGTTCCCCACTTGCCCCTACAAAAATGGTTATAGGTTTGTTTTTTTTTCGGTAATTTATACATTATGTTACGGGCCACTGGGGGTATGATCAATCAAATCACAACTTAAACACTAAACACTAATTTATTTACAACTTAATAAATACAAATAGGTCCCTTAAGCTACTTAATCTAATAACAATTATACTTAGGTCTAATTACACTAATATGTATATTACACAATACTTATCTTTAATATCTCAATACTAGGTGCCACAATTATACATAAGAATCTCTTACACTGACAGTTCAGTCTGTGAGTTAGTGACACTGTTAATCACTGTCACTAACTCACAGACTGAACTGTCACTGACACTTGACTGGTTGACCGTTACTTGATCACTGACCCATGGATACTCCTCACAAGGCTAGAAGTCGGCCTATTTAAAGCTACGCCGGACATTCTAGATCATTCTAGGTTACAAGTCTAGGCCCTTCTAGGCCGCCCCCCCCCCCGCGAACCTTCCAGGCCTTTGCCGCCCTTTTCGGCTACCTGTTCGCCCATGCCCACGGCACCACCAAACTCACCTAACCGTAACAATTACAACGGAAAATCGCATTTTTGTTCTCTATCTTATAGAGTATGTTCTAGGAAACTTTTATAAAATATACTAATGACCCCCTAATGTAAGAGAAACGATATCAGAAATATGTACATAATTATTTAAAGTTAATTTAATTTACTTTCTTGAACCTAACAACATAGAAATATTCTGCAGCAGTGTCCCAACTTCGTTTATGGTAGACAGTCTGTTTTTCCAGTAGTACCTAATTTTGAGTTATATAAAATTTAATATGTGTTATGGATGAATGACAATTAGAAAATAAAATAAAATTATATAAGTTCAGCTATTTATAGCTTCTCTGTTAGTCATGGTCTACATTTCTGATGATGCTCTGTACAAAGAAATAGAAACGTTTATTTTATTTTATTTTGAAGGCTGACTTGCTTGCTCACTAAGACCAAAATCAGTTCCATTTACTTTCCTGCCTTGTGTAATTTTGTGCATTGTATCTCTGCATTATCCTTCATCCTGTGTCACTCATCTTACAAGATATTTAATAATGAAAGTTATCATATGTATATCTAGTCTAATAATTTAAATAAGTTTTAAAATAAAATAAATGCTATATCCTTAGGTCCTGTGGTGAACAATGACAGACGATTATACTTCCATTCTTTGGCCTCTGTCCGGGAGTCGTGGGTAGCTACCAGCTTGCTCAGAAACCAGACCCTCTTCACTGAGGGAGATGGTGCCCCAAGATCCTTTCATGTCTCCCAGTTCACCAGGAGCTCCCAATCAGCAGCGCAAGCCATGTCTCCAAACGGTGTATTGTTCTTTGGACTCTTGTCCCAGAATGCCATTGCTTGTTGGAACTCGAGATTACCGTATGGACCACAGAGCATAAATGTTGTGGCTAAGGTGAGTATCATTATAAGGTTCTTTTTTATCTTTACTAACCAAAATACAAGAATTAAGAATAATTAATGATTTTATTAGAAGTCATAAAGATGATTACAGCAAATATAAAAAAATAGAGTTGTTTTTTATAATTTCCAGTCAATTTTTTGCTATTTCTAGTAGTATATAAATTCATAATTCTAATACCCCATTATCTATTGGCTCAGAAACAATACACCCTTACCTAAGTACTGAACCTGAGACTCTTTATGGGTTGAAGGTTATTTTTTTAATACTCCAGGGCATAGGTGGAAATAGAAGAGCCCAACTTACATTAATTCT
Source organism: Euschistus heros (assembly GCA_003667255.2). Classification (NCBI taxonomy): domain Eukaryota; kingdom Metazoa; phylum Arthropoda; class Insecta; order Hemiptera; family Pentatomidae; genus Euschistus; species Euschistus heros. The sequence continues at coordinate 772,496 of RCWM02000076.1, forward strand.
GTTAGAATCTTTTATTTATTAATATTATTTGGTATGGCAAGGATATTGTAAAACTAAAATTTTGACCTCCTGAGAGCTGTGGAGAAATTTCTGAGACAAAAACCACAATGTTTTTTTTTTTCATTTTTTTCCATTTTTTAATATAGCTTGTAAACGATAGCTCTAAACAAAAAAGTATTTAGTTCAGATCATTGCAAGAGCACTAAATTAGTTTAGAAAGTACTTGTTCCTTACCTTCCCTGAAGAAATCAAGAAGAAAATCCTGTAGATATCGAAACCATTTCTAAAATGTGCTTATATCTTCACAAAACTCTTAGTAGGTCAAAAAGTTAGTTTGGCTTTATTCTCAACTTATCAAATTATATTTTAAAAAATAAACGATTTGCCATAATTATTGCTAATCAAGATCCAAATTTGATAAAAAATTATGAATTGTTAATATAGAAAAGCAATCTTTCTCAGTTATCAAAACTGAAGTAAATTTCTAACTGTATTTTCTCTTCTGATACATCAATTTTTTGTTATTGCATTAATTTCAGTTTGTTTATTTTTTAGTATTATGTATATATGTACATTATATTCCCGAATAATAAAGAAATATGTTATTCTAAAAACTTCATTTGAATCATTTTACTTATAAATGAATAACTAGTTAAATTGTGTTTAATATATGAAATCAATTATTGAAAATAAGTATTCATGCACTTGTTTGTATCTGCAGTCATTTCATAAAATTTCTTAATTATCCGTTTCAAGTTTCAGTTACAAATTAATTAATTTAAATCACTTCATAGTGGAGAACTATTAAATTATTTTTACACGATTTTACTAAATGATATAGTATACTTGAAAAATAAATAGAGTGATTATTTATTCTATGATTTTGAGATTTTATAAACATTTTAACTGAGTATTGGTAATTGAACTAATATGAATGTGCATTTTGGGATTAATTTTATTTTTAAACTTTTAAAATTCTAATTTGTGATTGATTTACTGTTAATAAATCAACTAATAATTAGAAAGAACAATATAAAGACTAACTTTTAATATTTGATATTTAGCAGTAGTTGTATTATGCATGTGGTTACTAGATAGAATTTAAATGAGTCACTAGAAATTGCATTAAGTTAATAGTTAAAACAATATCACATAGGGACGTAAATCACCTAGTATCAATTAAGATAGGTTGGGAAGGGAGTGAACTCTTGACTTCTAGGCCCAACTTTTTATCCTTGTTGTTTGTTTGGGGTTGAAGTTCATTATGTACTCTATCTAAGGCAGGAAGATCAGGTTGACCCATAGGTTAACAACCTCTTCTAGCAAGGGTGTGAAGGCCAAAATTCAATCTGCTGGTCCGCCATAAAATGAGTTTTAACCTGCCCAGATGGGATTTGAACCCATGATCTTCCGTACTAAGCATTGAGACCCATGCCTAACGCAATCCGCCATTGAGTACCCTAAACCTTTAGGTGATATAAAATTTGTTTTTAGTTCAATCGTCTTTGAATTGAATTTAGGATCAAGTGAAGCTGATAAAAAGTGGGTATGAGACTTTTTAATTGGTTAAAGGAAAAAAAAAGTGGTTGAACAAGACCACCTTCAAACCTAAAAGTTAGTAAAAAAATAGTACTTTCTTATAAAGTCCTGTACCAATGCTTATTTACTTAACAAGAAACTAATAAAATCAAAGATTTGACCATTAAAAAAATTAAAAAATCTATTGAAGTTGTTTTTATTATATCTGTCCAAGCTTAAAAGTATCTATTAATGTATATTTGTAAAAATTTAATAATGTTTTATAGTTTATATCAGTAGCAATAATTCTAGGAAGCTTTAATTAGAGTTTATTATGAAACGTGATTTAGTTGCTACCTTCTCAAGCACTTTATCGTTGTATATAAAGAACTTGATTCACATGTATATATTGAAATACACTGTGGTTTTGCATGCTATTAGTAATTAGTTCAGTATTATTTGAATCTCGGAAGCCTTAGACTATTCCAGGAACATTAGAACCTCATGTATATAGAATACTTTGTTTAATGGTACATGGTTTTTGAGAAGTTTGGAAGGTGTTGATTTATTTGGAAGTGTCATGAAGAAACTAAACCTGGTAAGTCATCATAAAATTGTTTCTAATTTTGCCTTGCTTAGTTATTTTGAAGTAACTATACAATAAAAAAAAAAAAAAAATTGCTGTTTTCTATTAAGAAATAATACCTAACTACGCTTTGCATGCCTTAAAACTCACATATAATACTCACTTTCATTTTATAATGCATTCATCATTATTTCATCGTTTTCTATTCATTTCTTCATAATCACTCCATGTTTAAAGTAAAAAAAAAAAAAAAAAAAAAAAAAAAAATACATAAATCAGATAATTAAAATGTACTTATATGTTTTAGGACGTTGAAATTTTAAAATATTAAGGATTACACTTATTTTTTCTTATTTCTTTTTATGTCACAATTGTATTAATACTTCAACAACTTGACTTTTGTTACCAACCCAAAGTGAAAAAACATTAAAAGTGTTAGTAAATTTATTTTAATGAACTTAAAACATTGGGTTTGTTTTTATTTTATTTATTTATTTTGTTTATCCCTAATAATGTAATTATATAAAATTGAAAGAGTGAGAGTCTGACACTTCATGTATATAAATGCTTTGAAAGCACAAATCCTTATTTGTTCCATTTTGTGTTTAAGCACCTACCTAATAGTTTCACATAATTGATTTCAATCACCTTCGTATTTTCTAATCACTAAATGAGAATTATTCTTATTCTTTGCTTTATTAAAATTTTTGTACACAGTTTAGAATTAGCCTTTCACATTGAGCCCTTGCACAGTTACTTTAATGAAAGAATTTCGCACTTATGCTAATATAATTATATTTTTACTAAGTAGAATAGTTTGTTTTTAAACAACAAAAAATTTCAAGTAGTTTAAAATTATCAAAGCCACATAACAAACCATATTTTTTTTATATTTACATCACAAAGTTCTTTATGAATATTTTTTTATTTGTATGTTTTTATAACAATGTTGGTTTTGACCTAAAAAAAGAAAACTCTTTACAAGCATTCTACTTCTTTTACTTATGTGTGACATCCACTAAACTTTTCATTTTCATTCACTCCATTACAATCCAGTATTGAGCTTTATCATCATAATTTATCATTTTATCTTTGATTTTTACATTTTCTCTTATTTTTAATATTTTATTCAATAATCATACTTTAACATTTCCACTTTCAGCTGCAAACATTTCATGCTTATTGATGTTGAGAGAAAGTATCCTATTTATGTCACATAATTCTTGACAAAATAGTTTTTATTTATAAAATAGTATTTTTTTTTTTTCTTCAAAATAATATGATTAATTCACTAACTGTGACCATAGTTTGCTCATATAAAAAAATATGAAAATAATTTTTGTTATTATTTTTTAGACAAAAATGTTTTAGAGTGTTTTAATAAATTTTCCAAGATAATCAAGATCTAATAAATAAAAAGGAATCTAATAATCTTATAAAAAGGAAATATAAAATCTGACAAAATTAGGATTTCCTGGAAGTAAGACAGGCTAGTCAAACTAGCAGAAGTCAGATTAGTGAGGTACTTCAGTACTTACTTTTTTTTTTAATTTTTAAATATTACTTAAAATGCCTTCTCTCAACATTTTCTACATCTATTAATTGTTCCATTTCAAACATTTTTTCTTACATATATTTTTTAAATAATGCTTGTGCTTCCAATGCTCTGGTAACTCCACTAAAGCTAACTATTTCTAGGATGAAAATCGTCTGCAGTTCCCATCTGGAATAAAGATGAGGAACGGTCACATATGGACTATCTCAACCAAGTTCCACAACTATATCACTAATCAGATGGATCTCTATTCAGCCAACTATCGGATATTGGTTGCTCCTGTCGCTGTTCTCACTAGTGGTACTTCTTGCCACCACCCAGCGGATGACATTGTTCGCTATGTTGAGCCCAACATTACCTACTGGCCACCAAAATTCATCTTTCTCAAGTGACATCCCATCAGCTTCAGCATTGTAATAATCATTGTAGTCGTGGTGATTATATTACTCTGATATTTATATCTTGGAATTAACAAGTGATGAGCAAGATACTTCACTTTGTCCTTGTAATGAATTCTAATGATTAATATTTGATAGAAGAATTTACCAATACTTTAGTGTCGATCATATTTTAAATTCTGTCAAAAGTATTGTTAGTGTCCGGTGACCAAATGATCCAATCAAACTTAACTAACAAGTAATGGTAGAAATGGTAAATCTATTATAAGTGGTAAATTTTTAGATTATCAAAACTAATACTATAATTTACATTAACCCATTTATTCCAGTCATTAGATAATAACAAATAAAAAAAATATGTAAATTTTCCAATGAATAAGTCATGAAAGAAAGATATTATTAAACTCTTTTTACCCCAAAACAGTTATCTTTTAATTTAAATTTAAAATCAAAACATTATTTAACACAAATATCAGAATTAAAAAAAAAAAAAAAATCAAAGAGAAAAATAAAAATATTGAAATTGCCGAATTAAAGTATTAAAATGCTTCATACATTTTTAAAGAATATTTGAAGGAAATCTACGATACTGAAAGTTATGAATGGTAATTTTCTGGTTTTAGAGTTTTTACAGTATGATATATAAAAATTATATTTTTATAAATGTTAAATATTAAATAATTGAAGTACATATAGTCATAAAATAGTTGTAAAGAAGTTATATAACCCTCGAGTGGTCGTGCGGATAACAATCATCATTCACTGTTCTTAAAATCACTGCTGTTAATTTGTTTTGGTATGGGTGAGTATGATGAGTATGCCTAGAGGCTGCAAGGGGGTTAGTCTCAGCAATTCTATTAGTTGCAATATATTATTCTCGACCTGTAATTCCTGTTTGTTTTAGTTGGATGAAAATTGTCCTCCATGTGACCTTTCAATTAAGTATTTTTAGTTTTTTTTTTCTTTATCTACAACCCAATAATGTATACAATTAGAGGTTGTTATAATTAATTTGGAATATCCTCTACTCATATTTTTGAAGTACTATGCTATTTGAATAAATTATTTAATTTGTCACCTACGCAACCTTACCCGTAATTATTATTTCATGGTATGTATTTATAATGATTTATGTACTTTCTATATTTTTCATTATTTTGAATGAATTATTTATTTCTCTTATACTTTGTAAAGTGCTTTCAAAAAATTGAAGAGATTAAAAAAAAATACCTATTGCTATAACACTAGAAAACTTAGAGGATGACTATTGTCATCCACATAAACTTTTTTATAACTGCGCCATACCGACCACTCAAGGGTTAAAAATTTAAAGTAGTACCTACTTTCAAACCCAGAATACAGTATATCAGCTCCTTCATCCACTCAAAAATGTAACAGTGTCAGTCAATTAAGGATTTATTATATTAAAAGGAAGAGATCAAGCATGATAAAGAACATTCAAAATACCTTAATTTATAACAATACATGCCTTTAAAAAAAACAAAATTCATAGCATTCATCCATTTATTTCTTCAGTAATAAACACACTCTGACAGACCTGGTGACTTACATGCTGCAATAAGTGATTTTACCTCATTTTACAATTATAGCTTGAGATGTATTATTTACATTAACTTTGTTTTTTATACAGTGCTATTTATATAAAATGATATATGAGCAGCGATATATTTTAACTGCAATGTTACTTTCAACGAAAAAAACATTATTTTCTTTTCGAAGATTTACTAAACATTTATATTTCTTACAATTAAAACATATTAATAAATTTTATTTATTTCTAACATCACTGACTCTTACAAGACTAGTGAAAACATTCTCTGCTCATCATTTATCAATGACAAGATTATTTAGTGAAAAGAATTGTACATTAATTTGTGTCTTTATATCTTTATGATAAAACAATAATGAGATTACAATGCTGAAGCTCTGGCAGAAGAAGAAATTTAGGATGATGTAAATCTATTACTTTATAACCAATAAGGATAGTGTAAAATTAACTACAATTAATGGCCATATAAAAGTTGCCAGAAACTAATGTAATTATTTATTGTAATATATTTATTAATAAGAGTATTAACTTTAAAAATGAATTTAACAATGAAAAATTTAAAGTGATGAACTTAACAAAGGAAAAACCAATTTTATAAATTTGAATTAACTGTAATAGTTTGGTAAGCTCCATAAACTACTAAAATAATGACTGTAATAACATGAAAAACTTCTATATTACACCTTGTTAATTGGGGTTTGATTTCTGGGTATGTCAGAAAATATAGCTCGACTTAGCTTGGACCATATTTGAACTAGCACATCTAGCTCCATAGGGAGCCCCTTAACATTTTTGGCCAGCATAGCCTCCCTGATTCCTAAATTTTAAATTTTAATTAATAATTTAATATTTATTTTAATTTTAATAGTCTTTTTAACCAAAAATCATATTAATTATTTACAGATAATGTTGTTTAATGATACCTGGATTTTTTATTAATTTGTGTGAAAGGTATAAAATCCTCTCTCCCTCCTCCCATTAAAGATGGAGGATAACCATTTCTTAGTATATTACTAAGCATATAAATATTAATGAGGTATTAAATTTTTATAACTAAGAGAAATAGCCATGCACCACAGCCATTACTATGAATTTTCCTTACATGATTACAATGACATTGTATTTTTCATACATAAAACATTATTCTAATGTTTTAGAACTTTATGAATGGCCTTTATTTCTATAAAATATTTTTAAAACAATCATTCAACCAAAAAATATGGGTACAGTAGGGCATTGATTACCCAGACTATTTTGGGTGAATTAAAAACATTAAACATTTTCATGAGTTGAAAATTAAATAAGGGTTTGCAAGACCTAATGATTTAAACCTTAACTTTATTTTAACCCTTTAACAGGCAATGTATCCTGGAGGATACACATATTTAATGCCTTTTGCTCAATAAATAACGTAATGTCCGACGGATTATCCTTCTCATAATTGTGTAATATCCTTTATTTAACCTTGATTTTCATGATACATGAGAGGGGGTTAGCGTGGCTATAGCCATTCAAAGGGAAAAAAAAGAAGAAATGTATTCCAAAATTCTTGGCCTGCCCGTTAAAGGGTTAAATATGTAATGTTCTTACAATTTTCCTGTGGTAATATTTTATAATCTTATTTCTGAATCTTTTAATTGTTATTTACTGTTTTTGTAGTCCAGATTCTGAACTAGAGTTCTTTGAATTCACATGGTGTATCCATGCATAATGGATATCCCGTTTCCTGGGATTTCTTCGATTCTAAACTTGTTTTTTCAGTCTTTCTTTGAAGGTTCAGTGTGACACACCAGATTTTTGTTTTATACCACAGTTAATTAGCAAAGTTGGGTGTAAAATTTATTTTCTGTTTTGTGATTCATTGTTTTGCGAAACTAGTTTTAGAAATGCCAACTAGAAACCTTCTTGTTCCTTCCCTTGAGGACAAAGTAAAAATCATTGATAGGTTAAAGCAGAAAAAGTGAAAATCCTACTGCCCTTAAAATCGGAAAATTGACCATATACAACTTGAAAAAAAAAAAAAAAGCAAACTATATTATTATTTTCACTTCAGTTGTAGATAGTGATGTTGGACCAAGTCGCCAAAAAGTAATGAAGAAACTAAAAAATATTGATCTTTAAGCAGCTGTCTGTGTATGGTTTCTTTAAAAACGAAGTTTGGGAGAGCTCTTTTACTTTGTGCATAATAGCGTTGATTTTCGGGACTTGGGTTGATTTGCATGAATTTGGAATTTTTTTTTCTCTTGATTTCCATTTTCTATCCCTCACTTGTTTAAAACCACCTTAGAAAGCAAACATATAAAATATTTATTACTTGCTGGTTTTCTAAATATAAACTTTTAATGTTATAATACAAATTTCCAAATGATATTATCATGAAATAAATCAACATGGTGTTTAGTATTGGAAACTCATACTCTTCTAAAATGTTTTTATCATATGAATCCCTTTAAACAAAACATTTCTTGAATGATATTATTCTTATTCTCAATTTAATGTATGCTGTCAATACTTACAGTTTCTCATAAATTATTTTTTTATTTTTTATGAGAACGATTTTGGTATGTTTATTAATTATAAACATCAAGTGCCATCTAAGATAAACATATCGATAACTTTATGAAAACTATACCTGCTTACTAAATTATTACAAGTTATTAAAATTTATATTTATTTATTTGCTGCTGTTTCATTTTTTTTTAAAAAAAGTAATCCTGATAGATATTAAACTTGTAACTATTTCTATTTTTTTTTTGTTTATAAATTTTTTTTTACAAAATTACTTTAATTTTTAAGTTTACAAATTTTTGAATGATAAAATGTTGATAATTGCAATTCTTGCCAACTTAGAAATATCTATCAGTGTTATTAAGTAAATAAAACAAATTATGTATATATGAGGAAAATTTTTAGAAGCATCCAGGGCGAATTATTGACCCCTGCTTCAATAACATGGATGACATATTTTAATGTGTGTGTGAGTGTTCATCAATTATTGAAATAAGTAATGTTTTAATAATTAGTGTAACTGTTCTTTATTGATCGACAGTTACATACAAAAATGTCAGTGCACAAATTCAATTAAAAATGTGCCTTAAGAAACTCATTGTAAATTTATATTTATCACATATGTAAATAAATATTGTTATATATATTTTTGTAGATTATATTACTAATCGTAATCAAAATTTATTTATAAATATATGTTTGAATCTAAATATTGTGGACAGAAAGAATAACAAATGTTCAGTTATGGTATATTTATATTTTTTTATAATTGATTGTAAGCACTGTATTTTTTGCTTTGTTACAGTATATCAAAATAGATATAATTTTTTAACAATGCTATGTTTTAACTTTGGTTCAATATTTAAATATTAATTGTTTTGCTTATACTTTATTTTTATTTATAGATATGAATTTCAAAATCATACACATTATTTCAAATATCTTCCAGTTACATTCCATGACATTTTTATTGTGGTGAATTTATTTGTTCTTATTACTTATATAAAAAATTACTTTTACCTTTTTCATTATTGTTATTACCCTTCTTAATATAATTATGTCCATGAAACTAAAAGTACTGTATTAATCTGAAATTCTGTTTTCATTTGGTTTAGTAAGGATGAAAGTGGTTCAAATCCACAATGTACAACAAAAGAAAAATGGCATTAGAGTTCCTTTAGTAACCTATTGCTTGTAATAATAGATGTATTTATTACAATAATTTTTAAAAAATCAATTAAATTGTTTGCAGTAATTTTTAAGACAAGTCAAAAACACATTTATTTTATTTTATATTTTTAAACGCTGAACTCTGATATACATCTCAAAACTGGAACTAGTCTACTTTCATTCTTAACAGCTCTTATTGGAAATTAGCATCTCTATAAAATGGACTTATATATTTATGAGTTATTGTATTTATTTGTATCATTATTATATTTTTATATTATTCAAAATAGATTTTTATATCTTTTTTTTTAATGATGTTCAAAGACACCTGGATTTCCCTAGTTTTCTTTCTGAACTTCATAGCATTTAGATCGTATTTCATTTAACATTTTATTTTTTTTCAGTTATTTACATATATATTGCTTTGTTTTTTTTGTTTTTTTTTCAATTTTAGTGGCCATTATTCTTGAAGGGCACAGAATGTTGTTAGTAGGTATACTTGACCTAACCTCTCAGATAACTTTGTTTGTTGGGCCTTAACGTCCTTATGTAATCCCACTAGGTCATGAAGGATCGGTCATCCAAGAAGCTACCAAACTATTCTAGGCAAAATAAGAAGTTCTAGTTTCATTTTGTGGTTCAGCTATGAACTAAATTTTAACGCACCCAGGTGGGATTTAAACCTAGGACCTTCAGTACAAGCTGAGACACTTGTCCCAAAGCCTCTATGATATATTTTTCTCCCAATCTGTATTAAATAGTTATGAAGTTGTTTAAAAGCTAAATAAAAGAAAGAAAATATCAATATAAGGAGCCTTAACTCAATACATAGCCCATCAGAGTATAAAAATATCTTTTATGGAGACTTTAAAGTTTACTTATTTTTACTTGAATATTAAAAGTGATAATATTTTATACGACGGAATTTAATTGGAGATACTTCAATTCTTCTGTTGCCATGAAATGAGGATTTAATATAAGTGTGTTCAAATTTGTATTCTAACTTCATCATGGGGGTCCAGTCTTCCTAATTCTGAACATCCTTTGATGCTTCTTGCAGTCTAAATAAATAGTTACAGAATTACAAGGGTAGTCTGAAAAGTTTCCGACCTAAAAAAGATACAAGAAATTTTTTTATGTATATATTCATTGTTCAACATAGTCTCCTTGTAATTCTACACACCTCTCCCAGCAATGCTCCCATCTCTGTAACCCGTCCAAATAGTATTTGGTGTTTTTCTGCAAAATAATTGTTTATCTTGACGTTGAGGTCGGAAACTTTTCAGACAACCCTTGTATTGTTCATTGGGGTCAGTCTTGCAAAATATACTTTGTTCATTAGCGTTGAATACAATTTGGTCATGATAGTGCTTGGAAGCCTCTTAGCAGGTACCTATTTTCATAACAGCAGTGGCCATTCAAGTTAAGAAATTTAAGTTCACTTGTAGAATAATGAAAATCACCAATCTGGAAATCTTGAAGTAGTTAGTTTATTATGAGGAAATAAAATAGTAAAGACATATTACATGATACAAAATACTAATAGTCTTGCCACCTGAGGTAGTTATGGAGGGCAATACATTTCATCAGTTGAATGTAATATTTTGGAGACTTTGCAGTAATTATGTGAATAAGTTATTCCAAAAAAAAATTATTTTTTTTTGGTAAACCAAAGTACTTTATTTATTTTATTTATTTTTTTTTTTTTTCGTATTAATGAAAATCTGTAGTATTTAAGTAAACTGTGATTTGATGTTTTTTATTTCTACTTTCCTTACTAGATATTCTCTTGATTTATATCCTTCATTTAATTTTAAATAAAGAATGCTGAACAATTTTTTAAATAATGTATAGTACAGTTATCCTAGTAGGTATTTTTAACATTCTTTCAAACATTTAAGCAGAATCATAGTAAAGTATGTTTTTATTAGAATCTATTGAAACATTCATCTTTTATCTTCATACATTTATTGATAGTTTTTTTCTTTATTTAATTTTTTATTGTTCATATACCTTAGCAATATTTTTTAAATTTTATTTATGTGTGAGGACATTGTTTTAAAACATTTCTTTCTCGTCTTTACTTATAGCCATATACTTTAATAAGGTGTATTATTACATAACTCTTTTCTTTGAAAAATAATATGGAAGATTTAATATATATTTTAATAGATTTAATTTATATCCCTTCCATTTTTTCAACTTTTTTTTGCATGAATGAAAGTGATTTAAACGTTTGCATGAACCAAACAAATGCAGAATGAAATGAGCACAACTTAAATAGTGAATTAGTTCAAAATAATATGCCTATTAGATCTACTACAGAAATGTTATTTGGAGTTTATCCTATTTTACAACAGGTTCCGGCTTGATTACCTGAAATGACAATTTTTTTTCCAAATAGTTCAGACAGTTATTTTCTAGAGTGAAAGACATTAAACTGAAGATGTTTTTATTATGACAATATAGTTTTACTCCTTTCATTTTATTTCTTGAATTTTTTTTTCTTATAAATAAATAATGAAAAATATAGTATTTATAGTTTTACGTGCTAAAATTTTATATTAAAATGTATGAAAAATGTTTTAGAATAATGAAACACTTCAGTTTGCCAGCGGCTTAAAGTTTAGATCTGATGCAGTATGGGCTCTAACCTCCAGGCTTCAGAACTACATTATTGCTAATGTTTCTGAAAGCGAAGCAAACTATCGAGTTGTTCGAGGCGATGCTTGGACTCTAACTGTTGGAACAAATTGCCACAAGAGCGGTAATGCTGGAGTTTACACAGGATCACAAGCTGGCGGAGGCTATCGGCCCTTTTTATTTAAACCTTAAATGTTGGTTAATATTTTGAAAATATTATTTTGTGCTCTAAAACAAAAAATGTTTCAGCAGGGTAAAATATTCCACCTTCTATAGTCAATATTATATAATATTTTAAATTGATGTAGTATAACATAAGGTCATTTTAAATAAAATTAATCTTAAAGGTTATAATAAAGAATTGTTGTAATCAAATATATCCAACAATGTATCAGTAATTTAGCAAAAATTTCATAAATGTGTGTACAACTACTTTTCATATAAATTAATTTATTTTTCATAAACTATACTCTGATTGAATAATTATATATTCATGTAATTTATGTGATTAGTAATTTCTACGAAAATATATTAGATCTATGTTAATTTTAGCAGTTGATTTGAACAATATTTCACTGTATTATTAAACAATAAATTTTCATTTATTATTATAAATGAAATACGCTTCCAATAAGACTTCAAATCATAGAAAGGATGCCCATAGGGCATAGAACCATTTTTCTGCTTTTAAATTTTACACACTACCATTGCTAAATCATGTTTTAGTAAAAACCACTAAAATCTTTAGAACAAGTCAAGCTTTTACTGAGTGCCATAAAAAGTATGGGGCTTTTTTTATACCTCAATTTCTATGAGCTGTATGAGCATAAATAAATGAATTAATAAAATAAATAAATTTTCAATCCCGTATAATTTACAGTTTACAAGTAGAATGATGATATGAAAATTTCATTTTAATGTAGTGATATCCATAATTTAACCAAATGTATGATCCCAATAAAATTAAATATATTGTACTTAAAGAAAAAAAACAACATGTATCTCTGCCATAAGCAATCCCTTTCAAACTTTGGATACTTCATATTACATATATATATATATATATATTAGCTTATTCCAAAGTTCTGACAATAGCAACATCATTTTTAATCACAGTAAAAATTTTGAATTTGATCCATTTATTTGAAGGGTCGCGGAAAAGAGCGATCATAATCACGATCCTCTAGATTCACATAATCACATTTCTCAGAAATTTAGGTAAATTGCTCGGTCTATTATTGGTTACACCTGATACACAGTGTATTTATCCTTGTAACTTTAGAACTGTTTTCTTTCATGTCTGATAAATACATTCTCTCAGTTATATATCAACTGCTCGCACTGCAACCTTAAACTGGTAAAAATGAATTATTTTTTTCTCCTCTTCAATTTTTATATTAGTGGAATGAAATAATTGAGCTTACTGAAGAAAAAAATTTTATATTAACTTTTCAGAGTTGGTAAACTATAATTTGTATGATTTTATTAATCTCTAAATACCAATTGTATTTCTGTAGAGGGTTGTTTCTGTTTGTAGTATTACTATTAAAATGTTTGTTATTACTAATAAAGGTAAAACCCTTAAGGAATAAGTCCTAATTGAAATATTTAATTATGTTATGTGAATCAGAATGGATATTTATATTAATACAATATAGGTTATAATTTTTCTTTATTTAATGAATATGTCAATTTTTATGTTTACACATATAAATTACAAATATGAAATTATATGTGTTATTCATACTTTTGCCTCAGCTGGCAAAATATTTTACACTATTTTATTGCCATAATGACTAATTTATTTTTACAAATATTAGAAAATCATTTAATTAAATTTTTATTTTCATGATAAATTCAATACAGAAATGTAATAAATACATGGATCAGAATAATTGAAATTAGACTATAGAAAAAATTCTTTCTGATCTGACTGCAAATAAACCTTCTCTGTTATTAAATATTTTAAAAATTAAAATGAATTTTAAATAATGTTACAATTACTGTTTAATATAGTTTTTTATTATAATTATTTTAATCAAGAATCAAAATTGGCTATTACTACATTGTTTATGATGTTTACTTTTTGTAATCTAATTTTATGTAAAAGGCCATGTAGATTTAATGTAATCTTAAAGATCACTATGTTAATTAAGCTAATTAAGATGTTAGTATAAGCCATTTTTAAGTATTTTGTTTGTTATATTTATTTAAAATTAATTCTGAACATGGTTCGGTATCTTATAATGATGAAATATTTTAGTGTTTTATTTATTTATAAAAAAAAAAAATTATGAAGAATTTTAAATCTGTTTGTTGATAGCGTGAAAAAATAAATATTATTTAAAATAATTCTGTTATATTTACACCCACAAATCATTCCACTTAATTTTATTATTATTATTATTTTTTTTTCTATTGTGAACTACTATAATAAAAATGACATAATATAGATCTCTTTATGAGTTCACAGCTATTTATGCACCAAGGGAGTAAAATAGGTTATTATTTCCCCTGGGCAAAATCAGTTTGTTCCAGGTGGCGGAACTGAGGAAACCATGGTTTTTGACTTGACTTTGTCTCATGGAGGACTTTCTTCCAAGATGCATAAAAAATTTTATCTCTAGCTGTTATCCATAAATTTTTCAAGGTTTTGGTAAGGTGGTGTCACTTAATTATTACTTAACAGAAAATAAAAGAACTGAAAGCAGCCAAATAGTCAAATCAGATATATATTTTGGAAAATAGGCTCAAATGTGTGATACAGAAAGCAATGATTGTATATTAAAGAAACATATGCTTTTAAAAGAAACTAAATTTATTATTTATTATTTTAAAATTAGTAAATTTTTACTAAAAATCTGATTTCAGAAGCAAGCCTCTTTAGTTTTTATTGGGATCAAATTAACAACATCCCTGCATCAATCCCACTTCATTTCCTGTTAGGTTGGTAATATTTGTCTATTTCTTGAGGGAGTTTTGATTTATGCCTTTATTTATACCTTTCTATGTAATAAAAGGCTTCTTAAGTCCTTACAAATTAGGTATGTAAGGTTCACTTTATGAACCTGCAGGAAATAAAAATTATTAATTTGGTATGAAATATTTGTTGATTGAAAAATTATTATAGATAAAGATTTTTTTTTTTAAATAAACACTTTATTTGGTTAGATATACAAAATAAATTTTTCCAATGTCAAAAATAATTTTTAATGAGATAAAAGATACAAAAGGTTGATTATTATTATTTAAAAATACATATATTTGCAAACAGAGATAGAATACATATTTCTTTTTTTTTTTTTTTTTTTTTTTTTTAGTATAATAGTATCTGAAATATTTTATTAAGATTTTAACAAATTCTAATATTCTTGCAAAATGAAACTTTCGATAATTTAATACATTTCTTAATGATTCACTCTTAATTTGGGGATAACAAAAAAGGAAAGCATTACACTGACCTAATTCTATTATTTATAAATGATAAAATATACTGGTATCAATTCTCAAAACATAAAAAATAAAACCTAATCTTATTCTCTTATATACTGAGTTAACAAAATATTTGGACAGTTGCCATATAATATAATAAAGTTTATATATGATACTTTAAATAATTCTCATTAATGAACAGACATCAATAGATGGGTTCAAGTACAAAAATGGTAAACATTTTTTTCCCAAAATGTAATAGGAATTGGTAGAATGATTTATTTACAATAAGATTAATTTAGATTAATAATTAAAATATATATTAATAATAATATAGTAATATTTATTATAAGTTCAATAAATTGTTATTCAGAACCTTTGGAATGAAGGTGGTAAAATCCTTCATTCTTTTATTTCCCACCACAAATCACAACAAGGTTTCTAGGCTGATTTCCTATTGGTTTATAGATTTGCAACACAATTTATGTTGATAGGAAACTGTTCACTTTGGGACTCCCCCCCCCTCACATTTTTTTCCTGGCTCTATTTATTCTTAATCTAAAGTATAATCAATTGATAATATTTGCTCAGGTACCTATTACTACTTCTCTGTAGCACACACATCACCTACATCATAATAGCTTCTTAATCCACTAATTTCATATTTTGACTATGAACAATGTTTTTACTTAGTGTTCTAGTTTTTTTTATTCATCTTAAATATTTGCAAGTAAGCCTTTCAACCTGACATATATTATTAAATTATATGGTTTAAGGTTAATATTTATTTTAAAACCATTTCATTGGGATGTTCAGTTAAAATTTTATCAGGTTAACAAACTGTTGGTTATAGTCACCCAAACGGGAATCATTTTAGATTCCTAAACCAAAATTCTTATATTTTGATAGTTAAAAGATCCCTGTAATTCTATACACTCTCATTAGCCTAGAATTTAGTTTTATTTATGCGGAGAGGACTAGCTCTCTCAGTGACATTCACTATTAAAAGTAGTTCACAAAAAGAAAATGGGCTGGAAGAAGGCAACTAAACAGTTTCATGTTCTGAAAAACCACTTATAAGGTACTGAAACAGGAAATGTGGTGCATCCAAGAAAATTATATAAATAAAATTATGGAGTCTTACAGTTTTTAAGTAATGATCTTCAAGAAGAAGTTCACTATTTTCTTCCTAAGGAAGTGTTGGGAGAATTTGAAAGGAGAACTGGGGGGTCCTGTATGTCTAATGCTTACTGTGGGCCATAGGGATTGTGTGAGTACTGATAATTTAAACATCTATGATTTTTATCAATAAAATATTAGAATCAATACTTTTTTTCAACTACATTCTGGAGTTTTTTTTAATAATTAAAACCTAATTTCATTGTATTATATTATAATCGCTGTAATATATGTATTATATTATAATACTTGAAATTATATTGTGTTTTCTAGGATTTAATGTTTTGTTTTTTCGAATTTGTTTATTTTTTAATTATTCTTGTCAAGGGCCTGGTTTTGTCAATTGTTTTTAAATTAAGAAATTGCTACATTTTTAAAAATATTTTTTTGTTAGACTCAATGTTAATTTTATTTTCTATATTCCATGTCCCAGCTAAAGTCAAGAATGTACACAGAATTAAAGCAGAGAATTATAACATAAATAAATAACATCGCTTTTGATACATGTGTATCTATATTTTCACAAACAAATATAATTTTCAATTTAATTCTGTCAGCTACCAACTTTCTTTTTTATAATAGGATTTCCTATTTTTCTGATTGTCCTTTAAAAGAAAGTTTTTGTTAAAGATACTGAAGGAATAGCGCTGATTAAATTAGTTGGATAAATTAAATGGATTTGGTTACTCCTTTAAAAGTAATTAAGCAGAAAGTGTCACCATTTTTAAAAACTTTCCTACGTAACTACCAGGGATACACATCCTATCATCGAATTCAAGAAGGTAACCAATTTTATATAATTTAACATAATAAAAATCATCAGTTAATTAATGTATAGAATGATTTATATTCATCAAATGTTCATCGAAGATTGGAAAAGAGGGAAATATATTGATTCTAGATCAACCTAGTACAATAATATTTATCAATTCACACATATAAGTATAACAAAATCAATTATGATTTATATAAACGCGCTTATTTTTAATATCAATGTAAGTTCATTGATATCGTAATTTAATAATCACAGAATGGATATGATATTTTATTTTATTCTTTCAAGTATGTACAATTAATGTTTATGAGCATAATTTGCCTCTTTAAGTGTACATTTTCATATCCTACCCATTGATAGTAACACACCTCATCTCAATAGAATTCCTATTATAATAGGATAAAAGATTACCTCGAATCGAAGAAATGATATGAAATTTTATACGTTGTTGAAAAACCTTGTCTTCGATAGAAATAAAAAAAAAAAAAAAAAAAAAAAAAAAAAAAAGGATCCATAATACAATCTTTAACACCTTATAAAGTTCTTTCCAGGAGAAAGAATCATTAAGGTATAATAATAATTTTATCTAGTTAACATTTATTCTAACAAATCTGTTCATTCCTCTTCAATTCATCATTATTGTTTGAATGATACTTTTTAGTTTTTTTTACTTATTGTTGCTCTAAAATTTCAAAAAGCAATATTTAAATAAATATATATTAAAAATGCATTAAAGTATTAAAAAAATAAAAAATACATTCTTGAAATAAATTATAAACTTAAAATAAAATAAAATATATATATCAGGGATGTGTTGATTCCAGATGTGGATTATCGTTTTTATAATTTTTAGATAATTGATGATCTAAAGTCAATTCCTCGGAATTGATTGATACAACTGAAATAGTTTTGTGATGCCTAATTATATGATTATTATAAATTCATTCTTCTCCCTAAAAAAAAAAAAAGATATTTTGCAACTTTAATAAAGGATAATTTTTTTGTATATTAGATCAACATTCCTTTATACAGAATTTAATATTATTCTCTTTAACCATAAAAAGTTGCACCTGAAACCCAAAAGTCAGTTTGTTGATGATAAGTATTCGCTATCGAAAATGGAAAAAATAAGATAATTTCAAACTGAAGAAACAAATGGAGTAAAAAATAGTACTATTTAATTATAAATATTTGTAATGCTTAGGGGACGTTATGCCACAGAATAAAGACTACTTTCCATTGTATTACATGTTCATACCGCTTTTGAGTCCTAATATAGAATTAAAACAAACCAGGGAAATATCCGTGCACCTACAATGTTTAGTCAAGATTTTTAGTAACATTTCTGATTCCTTAATCAATGAATGAAACCTTTAGAATATTTCTCTTCTTAAATAACAATTTGTGAAGTGAATTCTGTTTGTACTTTGTCTGAATTTTAATAAACTATACATTTTATAGTTGAAGGTAATTAATGCTACCTTCTGTTTACTAATTTAATTCTTGAATCAATATTGTTTTTAATTGATTTTGAATGAAGGAGAATAACCTTCCCCCAAAAGTAGTGTGAAAAAATAGGAAGGAGGTAACAAAGATAAAAAAGTATAAAGGGCAGAGCAGTGGATCAAAATCTTTACAGGATTATTTTTTATGTAGAAATTGGCTTTTAAACCAAAGTATAAGTATCAATAATAAAAAATTGATTCGTTAGTACAGGCATCTGTTGGTAACAACACATCACTGGTATATAAAATAAAGCAATTTATAAAACCTTAATTGCTCCTAATTTATAAAGAAAATATTTAAAAAATATATGAAGTAATAAAAAATTATTATAAAATAGCCCTTTTGCTTTTTATTCAAGAAGTGAAGGAAAGTGGGAATCATATTACTATAATTGCAGTATGTGTTTCACTGATAATTGAACTGGAAACCAAACTGCCAAACTACCAAAGTGCTATCTGAATATTTTGGGATTATAAATTTAATTTAATATGAAAAAAAAAATCTTACTGGAGAATGTCTTTGGTTTATATTTTGCTGGAAATATACTATATATTTCCTAGTATAATATAATATACCTAGTATTTTTGATAGTTTTATAGAAATCACTACTAATGCTGGAGTTTATACATAAGTTATAAGCCACCAGGATGTAGTACAAGAGAAACTAACCAGCACTCCCTTACCATGTTCTCAAAAAAAAAAAAAAAAAAAAAAAAAAAAAAAATAAATAAAATTAAAAAAAAAAAAAAAAAAAAAAAATAATAAAATAATAATAATATCAGACATAAAAGTAACAAAACTCATGAAATAAGAAGGTGGAATCAGTATTTGAACTAAAACAGGATTTAAAGTAAATACTTTGAATTTTAGCTAAATGGACCCCTTAGAAGTTATTAAAAGCCTCTTAGATTTTCATTGCATTTTTAAGCATATTCGCAACCTCTGGATGCCCTTGTGAAACAGCCAAATCATATGCAGTATTTTTATAAAAATCTTTTATTTCTACAGATGCACCCTGCGTTAAAAGTAAACGAACTGTGTTTACACATCCCCACATAGCAGCACAATGAAGTGCAGTACGCCCCTTAAATCCTTGGGCATCCAGATTAACACCATTTTCCAGTAGCCAACCACATGTTCCAGCGTTATTTTTCCTGGCTGCAAGATGAAGCAATGTATCGCCACTGTCACCTACAGCTGTTAAATCTGCTTTGTGTTGTTTCAGTACTTCAAGTATCTCAATATGGGCTCCTGTTGCAGCGTAGTGAGCTGGAGTGAAGCCGACATCATCCCTGGAGTCAACTGGAGCTCCGAATTTTATTAGCCCCTTCACAACTGCTAAGAGACCATCTTTTGCTGCATGATGGAGAGGACTTTTTCCTCCTCTTCCTTCTCTTCTACAAACCAACCGTCTGATTTGAGGAAAAGAGACAGGTGCAGTTCCTATTTTAGACAAATAGCTTTGGACAAGTGCTGCTTCAGGACATATTTCATCATCCTACAAAAAAAGAAATAAAATAAAAATAATAATAATAAAAAATATACATATGAAATTTATAACTCTTAAATTTTCAAATACATTTTTAACTTACTTTTAAGAGTGGTTCTAAAATGTTTGGTGTGCTTATAGCATGCCCCAGAGGTTTGCCTTTTGGCATATCATGTGTGTCCTGATCAGAGTTACATGCAATGATTAAGAAGATAAAATAATAGAACTATTTGCTGATGATAAATATTTTTAGAACTATTATTTATATATAATAATTTTATGCTATTGATTATTTTTAACAGAAATAAATATTATCACTTATCGTTCAGAAACTAAGGACTATAGACCTGAAACACAACTCCTATGCCTTGAGTATGAGATTTGATACCACTTTCCAGTCACAGTCTTCAGATAGCTTTATACAAGTTTTGGTAGCCTTTTATAAAAGACTTGAATAATGTACAAAAAACCATTTAACTTTTAAGGTTACATGAAAACTTAAAGACTATGACATATTTTTAAAATAGCTGAGATTAATTTATAATCTGTGTAATATTTAATTGCCTATTTATTTTGTTGGATTTAGACCTACTTCAGTTATTTATATTGCAGTTAATGCATATAAGCATCTACTTAGGGTATAGCCTCAGTACCTGTTATATCTGTACCACCTTGGCCTTTGTCAGATTAAATAGAAAACCTTCAAAGAGGTTTTCGGACAAAGGATTAAAAAATTTAGGTGAAGAAATTCAAATGTTAGATAGATGGGACACACCTCTATTTAACCCTGCAGTGGGCGCGCCGACCACCATGACCTGAGAGGGCGCATGGCGTCTGCCAGACACCACGGGTATTTTTTATTTTAATCTGACTTTTTAAGTAATTTTTTTATTGTTTTCGCATTACAAATTTTCTCCCCTGTTGTTGTTTATTTGTTCTGAAGGTTTTCTAACATTTTTTTAATCAATAGCTAATTCATACATTGATTTAATATTGGTGGAGGATGTGTCTGGAATATATCATAATTAAAAGTCTATGTGAATTTGAATTTGAATTTTCACATTCAATAATAACATTTAATACATAAATTTGAATGTAAAGATAAATTTTATGTTGTGACGAAATATGGGGGTAATTCATTTTTATTTATTCATATAGTCCCAACCATTGTCAGATTTTTTTGCAGAAGTTCATTTGTAAGAGGATAGCTTGTGAACCAGTTATCAACCATAATATTTCTGCCAGTTCCATGGATTGGTTGGCTAAGTCGAATGGCGTCTTTGGGTGCTCAGCTTGCCTCATAAGGTCCTGGTGGTTGGTTTACATCTTCCATGTTTTGGGTATAAAAATTTCTGGCATCGCAAAGCACAAATATTTTTATCCCATATTTGGCCGGTTTTGATGGAATGAATTGCCGAAAGGAACATCGCCGTCTAAATGATTCCAATTTTTCATTAATCGTAGCATACTCTCCTATAGTGTAACACTTTTGAGAGTTAGTGATAAACTGTTGAAAAAGATCTTGTATTGGAGCCAAGCTTCATCGTAATAATCGACGATCAAACGTTCATCACGTGACTTCTCAGAAAAAATAATTTATGTACAATAGAAGTGAATATATTTAATTATCACCAATTGAAAACTAAATTTATTTATTGTTATGACCAATCTATAAATGGATAAGCAAGAAATTGCTAAACGTAAATAGAAAATAACAATTTCTTGTCAGTGGTTAAGGTAAATGGGAGTGGGCGCATGGCGTCCACGAGACTCCATCCTATGTTAAAGCACAATCACCGCTGTCTGCGTTGTGAAAAAAGAGGGGTCGAAATCTGAGATCAGTTTCTGGTAGGGGGAGAGGGTTTGTCGAAAGGTATCTGATGTCCCAAGGCTATCCGACCCTCCGTCTAGATTTTATTAGAAAAAATATGGCACTGTGAGTCTCACAGACGACACACACCCACTGTAGGGTTAAGATAGACCCAGTAAATAGATAGAGGTCATTAGGAGGACTTGTGATGGAGGAAGTAGATGCTGTAGGGTTGAGGAGCCCTTTTCTAAGCGAACTATGATGGAAAATAAGGGACCAGGTAGTGATGGGCTCTGCAATGTCGGTCCAAAGCCTTAACACCTTAGATAAATACCATATAATGTAAATAGCCTGTAATAAGTGTATAATATCAATTGTGTGCTGACCCATGAGTAGAGTAATTGTAAAATCACCCTTAGGTTTTTACTTCTAAATTTATAATATCATTATATGAAATATTTTCACCAACATTATTAATTAATTAACAATCAATTTCCACTAATTAGAGTAGAATTGGTGACATGGTAGAATAGGAAACAATCCATAACATTCAAATAACAGACACCATTAGTTGGGGGCTATTGTGTCATTAGGTATATATTTATTTATTTGACTACAATTTTAGGTGCCGTGTACAATATCTCATGTTAAAGGCATGATAGAGTATCATTAAACAAGATAAAACAAATGATTTATTGACTATGAATGAATATATAATAAATATATTAAGAAATCTCTATTATTGCCACTAATGATAATACACAGAATTAACTGCAATGTATTATGGGTAGGCAAAATAATGTTTATTAATAATTAATAATAAGATGGCGAGATTAAAAAGGGTTGACACTCCTTTTAAGTCTGAAATATTCCATCGTGAGTGTGAGTGTTAAGCCATAAATCCTTCAAAGGGCATCTGGGCCTGGCAAAACTAGGCCTACCTGTACTTGAGAATATTTGTCAATAAAAGTTCTTGCAGACAAAGAATGTTGTGAGCAAAGAAATGAAAACTTTTAGACAAAGAAATCTAAAAGTGAAATGGTAGGGATAGGTGTATTTATAAGGATGACCCTGGAAATGAAAGAGAGGAGTTTTGCAGAGGAGTCTTTTGGAGACAGAGTAAGAGGCCATTTGATAGACGGCTAATGATGAGACACAGAGAGGCGATCTAGGAAGAGCTCCCTTCCCCTGATTTACAGTTGCTAATTTATAGTTATAATGCCTCAATAATTTCGCTTAATTTCAATTAATAATTTCAGGATACTCATTTAAAAGCCAATAAATATGAATATGCCAAAGGAAAATATAAAAATAGATTAAACAAGATCTATATGAATAGGAGTAAAATATTCATAAACTCCCAAGCTTACAAAAGTAGATGATAGTGGGAAGACATCACTTTTACATCAATAGTGTTGATTACAATCGATTTTAGTCAAATCAGAAAACAGAGGATGTAAATAGTAGAGGGAGGTCTTATAAAGTATGGCCTGGCGGGGGCCTTTTTTAACTTTGGTAGAGCATAGATGCCTGTTGGCAGAATAAATGCTAAGTTACGTGGAAAATCAGGCAAGCCAAATGACGGAACTTTGCATCAGGGGTCTGGTCTGTTCCAGACAAAGAAATATTTAAGCATAAGGACCGAAAAACGGCTTCTACATTAAAAGCTATGAAAGAAACAAAAGGGAGAGGCCAACAAGGTTAGGTACAGAAGAGATGTGCCTGATCAGCAGGAAGACAAGAACCCACAATAAAGAGAACTAGGAATGTCGTTCAAAATTTAGCAAACAAATTAAATAAGCTAATTTTGTAAGTTATAAATGGTGTCTTAATTTATAAATCATGAATCTAACCTAGACATACACCTAGAATCAATCTTAATCCAAATCATAACAGTACATTCTACTCATATTAGTTTAGTTATATTATGTGTATATTAATGACTGAAACTTTTTTTTCTTTCTGACTTAAATTGAAAAATAAATAAAAATATATATATATATATATATATATATATATATATATATATATATATATATATATATATATATATATATATCTGTTGGATTAATTCTCCTAAGATTATTTGAATAACAGTATATATTTTAGACATAACTATTACCTCTTTAGGTCTTGGGCCTCTTGTTCTTGACTTGTTTCTTGATCTAGCCTAAAATTATGCAACAAGTTATAAAAAATAAGTGAAAGATATTTTTTTTACTAAAATATTGTCAAAATAAAATAATATCCCTGAATTTTTTTAAGTAGTCTAATTTAAAAAATATATATATTGATAAAAATCAATAATAGAATTTTTTATGTTTGTTTTTTTCATTTACAATATTCCAACAATCATCTTATATACAATTATTCAATTCAATTTTATTCTGTGACACAAAAGCACCATTATTTTAAAAATTAGGCAATAATGAATATTTCATAAGCACAATATAAGTTTAAAAATATACTAAATAAATATATGAATACAGAAAATATTGCAATTAATTTAACCTTAACTCAATAAATAAATGAAACTGTACACTATCTTTTATAATAATAAACAATGAGTATATATCTGTCATTCCAGTGACTGAGTGTTTAAGTCGAGTTTTGAACAAAATGAATTTAATGACTAAATAAAATCGTGAAGGTTTTTCTTCTTGGTGAATAAGTGCTTAAGTAAGATGCTCATTTTAAAACATAGTTATTTAAAATGAACATTACTTACTTGAAGAAAACTTTTCAATCTATCTTAGATCAGCTACAATTAAAAAAAGACATCAATTTCAGCACAATTGATGTTTTTTTTGTATTTTTACTGGAGTACAATAGTTTTATTATTCATTTCTAACTTTATAGGGAAAAAAGTTATACTACGAGTCTTTAATTAAAATAAAATAAACCATAACTTACTGTATGTCTTGGTTTAACTTCAGATCGGCTGGAGTCAATGTAGGTGCTGGGCTCAGAAGATATTGATTGATTTGAAATTGAAGAACTGCGACTCCGTTGGTATGAATTAGATCCCGCATGAGAATCTTTGTTTGGTTCTTTAAATAACTACAAGGGATAGTTAGAGTTTTAGTTAGCCATCATTTATCATTAAAACTATTTTCACAAGAAAATAATATAGCTAATAATATGATACTTAATAATAGTAACTGTTAATTTACAAAACAAAGAGAAACTAAATTTGAAGCTAACTCTCCAAGATTAAATACAAACCTTATTCTAAAAAAGAGGTCTGTGATTGAAGTAAATTTACATAAACTTTAAATATATCTCTGTATTTTCATAAACGATTAATGATAATCATAGATCTAAACTTCAATCCATAGAAATCACAACCGTAAATAAACAAACACAGGAAAACTATAAAGTTTCTATTTAATGTTTTCAGTCACTAATTTCCAGTATCCTTGCAAATGTCTCATACCACATGCAGGCAGGATTATTTAATTTCTATTTACAAATTATATAAATATAAGAACAATGATCTAAAATAAAAAAATCTTACACTATTCGCTGCTTGACCATCATGATTGCCTCGAGTATCCAGTTGTTTAGTTGGACTATTAAGTGAAAAGAAATTGGGAGGAATATTGGAAAATAAACTGGGCAGATTTCCAGGTTTCTGAAATATAAATAGAAAAGCTGAAGTTATTAATTTTATTGATGTAAAAATAATAAATCTATTCTTAAATTCTATCTATCCAAAATTTACTTAACCCATTATTTTTAGGCAATGCAGAAACAAATTCATGAAGTTATACAATTTTAAGGTAGGGAAGTAAATAGAGGGTAAGGGTTTTGCTGAGAGGATTTCAGATTAAAATGAAAATGAAAAAGAAAATTTACTTTATTTTAGATAGATTTTGTAAGAATTTTAAATTGAACAATACTTATAAAATATATAATGCTTTTGTAACTGGATAAGTTCAAACCTTCTGAGTCAAGGAAATTACTTCCTGTTTTCAATCTTTTGTAAGATCTTGAAGAATAATGTCCTGATTATGGATTTATATATATAATACAAAAATATCTTATGTGTCCATAAATTAAACGTTAAAATATATAAAGCGTGAAAGAAAATCAAATTTCTCGTGCAATGTTCAGTTTTTAGAAATCCACTGAAGGAGAATACATTGATAAAAGCAATCTAATTATAAAAGAAGAAAGCCAAGATGCAAAAGAATATTGATTTTACTGTTTTTTAAATAATTGTTTGTTTGTATTGTTTTATTTCAAGTTTTTGTAGTTATTTTTTTGGCACAACATTTTAAAACATTGGTGTTAGTTTTATGCTTGTATAAATATTAATTTCTATTTTCTTTTATATTAGAGAAGTATTATATTGTTGTTTGAAAAAAAAATATCACTATGCAACAATGGTCTGTAAGTTATTTTTATTATTTTTTTTTCCTATGCAATCTGATCATTAACCATTGGATGATTTGCTATTTGTTTATTTGATCCTCTTTTCAAATAGTTGCCCAAAAAGTAGAAATTGAAAAGACCAATATGAAATTATGCGAAAATCATTAAAAAATCTGAATGCTCATAGTTGGGATGTTACTTTTAATTTATGGGCTCTTATAGCAGACAATTCCTCAATTATAAATGAATAATATGGTCAACTACTCAGAGCTTTTTGCCGACTAATCTTCAAAAGCTGATTATACCGGCTTTACCTACCATCTCTAGTACATCTCACATTTAAAATTTATTCACTTGAGGTCATACTAAAACATAGGCTGGGTGCACACAGGTCCAGCCTTTCACCTGAAGCAAAATGTTGCTCAACGTTTTGCTTCTTTGCTCCTCCAGTGTGTGGGAGGTTTGCATGACGCAACATTTTGCTTCAAGCTACAGAACATAATATTATTTGTATTGTTCTTCTACAGTAGTGGCACAATTAACATGTATGATGAGGAAGTCAATGTAGCTATTGCTCTATGGCAGTTTTTGCAAATGCTGGACTCAAATCAAAGGAAACATTGGGTTCACCCTATCATTCAGAAGAGAGACATTAAGTTTTTCTTATCAGAACTAAAATCAGATCCGAAAATATAAAATCAGATAAAAATATGAAGCCTCTAACTACCATTTCCTGATACATATCATTTAGGGGTATTACTATTTTTATTAAGAGAAATGAAACAAGAAAAAAAGTTTATTGCTCAATAGTAACTTTTTTTCCAACCATCGATTAACAAAAAGTTACAAATTATTGGAAAAACATTTTTTGAAAGGAAGAAACTTTTTCAGTAAATATATGAAATTTTTCCATTCAGTTATCATCCATTTTTTTCAAATGTCGATTGCCATTTCATTTTATTTTTATTGTGCAAAACTGGAAAAAAAAAAAAAAAAAAAAAATCCAACTATCTACTGGTAAACAAAAAATTGTTAATCAAATTATTTAAAAGAAAAAGTGCCAAGAAATAAATGTTTCAATAAATACAAGAGATTCTCATTCAATTATCGTTTTTTTTTAAATATTTTTCTTGATGTTTTCATTAAATTTTACTATTCTTTCAGTGTCATTGAATGTACTCCGACTGGAGACACTATCAGGTATAAACCTGTGTGGCAACGGGGCGTGGATTGGAAGAGACGATGACCATACTGTGTCAGTTAACTAGTATATCATACATGGAGTATTCAATTGCTTTCTCCGAATCTTAGTTTTATAAATAGATCTGTACCAGCTTATATAGAAATAACGGAAACAAAAGATAAACATTTAATTGATCTTTATGAAGCACTTAATTTGAAAAATATTATAAAATAAACGAAAAAATGTCTTACATTAGTTGTAGTTGGCACAGGTCGTGGAGTGATTCCCAATAAATTTTTTTCATAACCTATGTTAGTTTCAAATGCTGAAATTAAATTTGAAACCTGTAAAACAAAATCATTCATCAGTATAAACTTATTTTAAAATGCAACTAATATTACTAGAATTTATAAAATTATAATAGGAGGAAGAGTGTTATAACCAGTTCAGTACATCATATCTGAGGGAGTAAAAAATCCTTAGCTATGCCGTCCTTCGGAAGGGACGTAAAATGGGGGTCCCGAGCCTGTGCGATGTCAGGTACTCGTTAAAGATCCCTATCCTAATTATACCTGGATAGGCAAAATTTAGGACTCCCACCGTAGCATCGTCCGATTAGCCATAGCAGCATAAAGTGACGTTAAACAAAAATAAACAAACAACATATCTGTGGTGTTTGTGAATAGACCTTAAGTGCATTTGTGAATTTTGGGTTGTGGGTATCACCTAAAAGCTTTTTTATTCTCTTTGTTTGCTCCTGATGGGCTTAGTTATCTGGCTAATACATGGATGAATATTCATTATAGAAAAAAATGTGATAAAAACTGTGTTTTTCCTAAAATACAATTTTTGCACTTAAAACACTATTCACAGGTACCACAGATAAATCTAATATGTTTATCTTTACCATAGTTATTCTTATTTTGGAGACAGTATAACTTATAATGAATTTTAGCTATATTTTACAGCTTAGCATGGGGAACTTCTCCTTACATGAACATTTTGAGAAAATTCGAGATCATTTATATTTTAATGACAGTTGAGTCAGGCTTAGCAGTCATAGCAATCTTATGACAAGGAAAACTTGGTATCTACTGGAGTTTGAGTTTGGTATCCTTTGATAATGTTCCATTAATCCATCTTGAACAGATCGGCTACATGTGAATCTGTTTGAATAAACTTCTTACATGGAATCCCCATAATTCGACTTTATTTGTTTCCAAGCATTCGATCATATGTGTAAGGTTTTCGTGAATAAAAAGTTTTTATACATTCTTTTTGTTAGAAATTTACACAGGATAAGTCAAGTTATCTTTGGTGGGCTGCAAACAGTATTTTTTTCTATTTCAACCCTAAGTAGATGATCCTCATTACACTCCCTTTATGATTTGTTATTATTGGTAATACATCATTTTCTCAACAACCATATTTGATATGATAGAAATATTTTGAAAAGATACTAACAAATTCTCTCCACCTACTTAATTTATAATTCTTCTGAGACAAACAACTATTGACATGGCTATACATTGAGAAACAAATATTCTATCTAAAATGCTATATTAAAATAAAATTATGGAAAAATATCTATCTCTTACATTATTTTATTATACCTACTATATCTAATTATTAATATCAAGTATATCTAAAACTATTCATTATTAGTAAACTTTTAAAAATAATCTGAATAACTATATTATAAAATATAAAATAATAAAGCAAGAATATTACACTGATGTTGAATCTGTCTGTTGGCTTCTGGAACAGGGGACATTTACACTCAAAAGAAAATAGAATGTTTCCAGGTCTTTGTTAGTTTTGCAGGTATCTATTACACCATACTTTGAATTCAAACTAACAAATATCCTTAGGACATAATCTGGTAAAGCAATCTTCTGTCCTCGAACTAAATGTGCAAGGTTTGATATAACTTTAAGTACATCTGAAGTATTGAATTTAAAATCATCCCTCAACCATAAAGGTAGATAAGGAGATTTTAACTGTTCCACTTTTGAAATGAGCCCTTGAAGAAAGAGGCAAAATTTGAGATCAGAATTCAGAAGTGCATAAAATAGTGCTAAGATTATACTTTGTGCAGTAGTTAGTTCCGCAACTGTCACATTAGGATTATAAACAGATGCATTGGCTCCGAAATGTACGGCTGTTAACAATTTCTTAGAGGTAAGGCCCAACAGGAATTTTGATATTCTGTATTCTTCATTGCTAATGCGGAGAGGTTTCGGAGAATTCATATTCCTGTTGACCAACAATTATTAATTAGTCATCGCAAAATGAAGAGAAAATTAACTAAAAATTAAAGACAAAATATAATTAAAAAAGTAGTGTATAATGTAAAAAACTATTTTATGTGTTAATATTTTAAGACACTGGAAAAAGTTCTCAGATGATGCTTTTGTCAATGAATAAAAATTTAATTAACAATCAGATTTTTACTAAACAAACTCCAAATTTCATTCTATACTATTCATGGATTGAACAGAGAAGCAGAGGTTTGAATCTGATTAAGGCAATGATTAAATTATTGGCTTTAAACTCACAATAGATTTCAGATTTCTCCCAAATGGCCAGAATATTTATAGGGATAACACATCACTACTGTTCTAGTTGCAGTATGTGAAGATGATAGAACCTATTAAACAACTAATATTGTTTGAATTTTGTTTCATTTCAATGCAGTATTTTGCTATTATAAAAAAGTACAAAAATACTTTATACTTTGAAATTCTATTTATGTTTTGTTTTTTTAAAATATAAAATTACATTAAAATAATAAATAAAATTAATTATTATTGATAAATATTATAACTTTTCATAATATAATATTATAAATATAATTTTTTGTGAATTTAAAACTTTTCTATAGTACTATCATTAAAACAGGGTTTGTGCTAGTCCTCCTGGATATTCCAATACTAATTAACCTCAACATTGGTTTACCCAAATCTATTTAAAGTTTCAAATCTACCTCTTAATGTTTTCCTCAGGTCCTTAAAAAATGTAGCATTTTTTAGTTAGCAGAAAAAATATGTGGAAGATAAAGTGGCAAAAGAAGGAATGTTTTATCTGAAGAATAACAAAAATTGGCCTTCTTTTATTAAGTCACAGACTTAACTAATTAAATTTGATTAAGTCACATATCTTTATTTTATGGCAGCCCATCTGTCATAAGAGCTGCTATTAAAAATAAACAATGTCTTGTTTAATATTACTTTTTCTTTGTTTCAAATTGATTCTATAACACAGTTTTTCATTCAATTATTATTGTACACAGGATGTTTTGGAAAAAGCAATGCTTCAGTGGAAAATTTCTCAGGCTTAAACCTCCTCAAAACTTTTTGTAAGGTAATGCAAATATTGTATCATTGCTAAAATGTTCTTTTTATTTTGACATCAAGATAGAAAAAAATAATACTATCCATTAATCGCACTTTCTAAGAACTTTTTTCTGTTTACTAAAAAATCCATTTTTGAATTAGTGGATCCTTCCATCATTCTCTATGGAATCGGCGATCAGGGCTTTCTCGTCCACAAATAGGACCAGTATCATAAATGGGGCTACTTTTAACAAACGCGATTTTAAAACGAAAATTCTTCTGGTGGGCTTAATTTAGAAGCTAGGATCCTCCAGATGTTCTATACATTTAAAGATTAAACATAAAATGTGCTGCGATCGCCATAAGAGCGCATGTTGGTCGTTCTTGGTTGATGTAAGTACATATTTTTGTTATTATTCCGGGGCGGTTCCAACTGTTCTTCCCGATTAAAAGTTCCACTAGGGATCTTTATGGGTTTCGCAATATGGCTGTGTATAGCTTTTAGAACTGGTGAGAGGCACGGTTGTATGTAATTAGAGCGGTCCGCAAGGTAGCCTTTCTTATGAAAATTCCTTTAATATTCTTTTCTTTAGAGGAGCAATTGAGGAGTTACTCTATACAACCATACTTGATATACTGTTACTACAGCATCTCGGTTTGGATATTTCCCTGTCTTTCTCCTCGATACTGCTCTTTCAAATGCCTCTTCCTATATCATCTGATCTAAGTCCGACTCGTTCATTAGTTGATCACGGTACAAGTCGTTAAGCATATGTTCGCCAACTTGTCCCTCAAAATATATTTATTTATCTTCGGTGACCAGTTTTCCTCGTTCCTTCTTGAGTATCCTGGCTGGTTTACTTTTTCCTAAAAGTTTTAATTTTTTTCCAAAAGAGTTTGATATTCTCTTGATGGATCTTGTCCAATTTCTCACCAAACTTTCCAAGACTTTTGCTTTGCCCTTTTCACTGATTTTTTGGCTCTGCTTCGTGCTGTCATATATTTATGCCATTTCTCAGGGGATTCGTTCCAGTAGTAGTCTATCTTCTCTTCAACGTTGGGACTCAATTCTTTGTTTCAGCAAGAATTGCTCTTGGAATTTGAAGAGAATTTAAATAAGGCATTACTATTTGGGCAAAAAGAAAAGCGAAACTTTTTTATTGTTAACAACCGACGCAGAATCATCATTATCTTATGGCGCTTATGGTCCTTGTAGAACTCTGGCCTCCTTAACAATTCTCTGCCATTCAAACATTTCTTCGGTAACCCTTCTCCATCCTCTCACACCCGGAGTCCAAAGATCGTCTTCTATATCTTCAAGCCAACGAAGTCGAGGCCTTCCTCTCCTTCTCATTCCACCCGGGTGCCCCTCCAACATCATTTTAGGGAGCCTACTTGCCTCCATTCTTTGCAAATGCCCCAGCCATCTAATTCTGCCTCTTTTTATGTTGGCAAAAATATCTGAAGCAGCATATAGAGTTCTCAGTTCCTCATTTGTTCTCATTCGCAAGAGATTCAGTCTATACTTGGTTGGACCATATATTTTTTGAAGGATTCTTCTTTACAACATGTTTAATAACTTTTCGTCGTGTGATGTCAGGGTCCATGTCTCACTCCCGTACATAACAACCGGCTGAAGGATCGTTCGATAAACCCTTATTTTGAGATTGCAGGATATATTTCTGCTTTGACAAATTTTTACTGCAGAATACATTTTAAAAAATAAATGCTTGTAGTAATTATTTATTTATTTGTTATAAAAATTCATTACAATAGACTGTCATTCATACGGCCCATAAAAAGTTCTTCCTTCTTCCTTTCTAAAATATAGGAGCTAATTTAAAAAGTATTAAGGATCTTTAGTAAGCCTTTGAGGAACAGGTCGAATATTCAGAACGTAACGGCACGCCCTAAAGTGTTTTTCAGGAAGTTACTGTACTACTCCAACTCCAAAAGAGCATTCAAACATAAATTAATAAAATATGTCTTTTGGAAAAGAAAAAAAACACAAACTCTTTCATCTATTATTTTTTCTTCCAAATATATTTAATTTTTACTTATCGTTAACCCCCTCCTGAAATTATCTTAGGTTGTTCCTTTTTTATGGAGGTCTCTTACCCAGCTCAAAGGTTTTTAAGTTTGTCATGAAATGTGTAAGTCTGTAAGCAATTTTTATCACTTAGTACAATTAAGATCGGGTAACCAGTCGCAATGCTTGTGATTGAAATGTTTGTAGTTTTATATGTGAGTTTTTTTGTCTGAACCATATATTTGCTATTGGTGTCTTAATGGGTATCAATAATTGTACATATTCAGGCGCTGTCTTAGATTCAGGGAGGACATTTTGTAGAATGTAGCTCGGAGAACAAGAGTTGTAGACGCTTATTCAGCAAAAGATACTTGCTCAAAGTAAGTCACGTCTGTTTAACACGAGGGGTCTATGTCATCCTTCTCCAGAATGCCAGTCCTTAGTATTTTACTGTGTTAGATTGCGGAATAGGTTTGTTTTTTAAGTACATTAGGGGCGATTATCCGAACTAATGTTGTCAGTGGTAGTTCGGATAATCGAAATTCAATAAAAAAAGTTATTATGTGTAAATAGCATCTTCCAACAGTTTACTTTTCACTTTTTTTTCAAAGTTTTACGACTCACATTGCTCCTCTCACTTATGGGTTATTATAATATGGATTATGGGGTACCTGATGATTGATTTAAAATTATTTTTGTCTGACCCGAATCACTTTTTTTAGCCACGTAATGATTTCCATTTTGTCATTGAATGAAAAGAGCTCTCGTTTCCTTTTTGTTAGCATGAATGATGGCATGTAGTTTTCAAAAAAAAAAAGTGATCACAAAGCGATGTATACCTCACAAAGAACGATTCAAGACGATAGGTGAGATCTTTTACCAACCAAATGATTAGGAAGGTACTGAAAGAAACAAATGAAATGGTCTAATTAAGTATACAGTTCTCGGTAAACTAAGTTTTAAGTATGTATAGAAGTTCATTTTTTGCAGTTTCTGTTAAATAAATTGAGCTTCCCTTATAGTCCAGTCAATAAACACATTGTAGAGTGCATGGAATATGCGATAATTTTTGACTTCATAGCTCAGTTAGGAATAGTTGGAAGGTAAACATACTAAAAGTCCCCGCCGCTGGGGGGTGAGCTAACGTTGGGGGGGAGGGGAGAAGTTCCATTTTTTTGGTTTTTCGATAATATCTCGAAAACCGTTAGCTCTAGAAAAATATGTACTACATAAACATAAAAGCTAATTAAATTTACTATAAAATTTATTATATATAAAATTGTCGTAATTCTAACCGTTTACGAGATATATGATTGAAAATAGGTGATTTTCGGGAAAAAACGAATGGCACCTCACTTTTTGTCAAACTTCTGCTTCTATTACGTTCCACAATCGTTTCTCAGAAAAAACGTCAGACTCTAAATTGTAGAGCATTAAACATACTTTAATTTCATATATACATTTTTGGTATTTGCTTCAAATGTTTAGCAAAAAGTGGGGTAAACATTTTTTTATTTATAATATTGTCGATTTTTAATAAAGTATATCTCGAAAACCGTTGGAATTTCTACGAATACGTATAGAATTAATTTTATAGGTAATTTAATGAGCTTTAATTTTGATCTGCTACATATTTTTCTAGAGTCCACCGTTTTCAAGATTTAATCGAAAAACAAAATTGGGACCTTCTCCCCTCCCCCCACCTTTAGCTCACCCCACAGGGGCGGGAACTTTTAATATGTTTACCTTCTAACTAATCCCTAACAAAGCTGCGAAGTCAAACATTATCACATATTCCATGCACTCTGCACCCCTCGTTTCGGCACTCTTTATCTTGGGTCGCACATTTCTGAAAAAACAAGTTTATTGATACTCATTCCGAAACTAATTTTTCGATCCAAAATTTCTTTTTTTTATCTGAAAGCTCCTTAAATTTACTATAAGAGCCTATGTATGAAATTTTGATCAAGTCCATTTGTCAAATCTGAAATTTATGTTTTTCAACTAAAATCTGGTAAAATTTACTATTAGGCCTTAAATATGAAATTTTGATTATGTCACATAATACACCCAAATCTGAACGCTATAGATGTATGTTTTAGCAAAGTATGACGATATTCACAAATTCAATGGGCTGGTTCGAGTGTATAACGTGACATAATTAAAATTTCATATAGGTTCTAGTAAATTTATGGAGCTTTCAGATAAAAAAAAGGAATTTTGGATCGAAAAATTAGTTTCGGAATGAGTATCAATAAACTTGTTTTTTCAGAAAAGTGCGACCCAAGATAAAGAGTGCCGAAACGAGGGGTGCAGAGTGCATGGAATATGTGATAATTTTTGACTTCGCAGCTTTGTTAGGAGTAGTTAGAAGGTAAACATATTAAAAGTTCCCGCCCCTGTGGGGTGAGCTAAAGGTGGGGGGAGGGGAGAAGGTCCCAATTTTGTTTTTCGATTATATCTTGAAAACGGTGGACTCTAGAAAAATATGTAGCAGTTCAAAATTAAAGCTCATTAAATTTCCTACAAATTTAATTACATACGTATTCGTAGAAATTCCAACGGTTTTCGAGATATACGTTATTAAAAATCGACAATTTTATAAATAAAAAAATTTTTACCCCACTTTTTGTTAAACATTTGAAGCAAATACCGAAAATGTATATATGAAATTAAATTACATTTAATCCTCTACAATTTAGAGTCTGACGTTTTTTCTGAGAAATGATTGTGGAACGTAATAGAAGCAAAAGTTTGACAAAAAGTGAGGTGAAATTTGTTTTTTCCCGAAAATCACCTATTCTCAATAACGTATATCTCGTAAACGGTTAGAATGACGACAAATTTATATATAATAAATTTTATAGTAAATTTAATGAGCTTTCATGTTTAATCAATATATTTTTCTGGAGCCAACAGTTTTTGAGATATTATCGGAAAACCAAAAAAAATGGAACTTCTCCCCTCCCCCCACCGTTAGCTCACCCCCCAGCGGCGGGGACTTTTAGTATGTTTACCTTCTAACTACTCCTAACGAAGCTATGAAGTCAAAAATTATCGCATATTCCATGCATTCAACACCCCTCATTTCAGGACTCATGGACTGGACTATTATAGGCAATTATGGAAAAATAATTTAATTTAATTTTTGAATAAAAATAATTTTAACAATAAAAATAAGTAATCAGATGATCAATTTAATTAATATTACATTTAAAAAAAAAGTTCCTTTAATTGAACGTTCCGATAACTGACGTTCGGATAATCGACGCTTCACTATATAATGGATGGCATTTGTCAAGTCGTAGTGTAAATGTTATGTGTTGTGATATTTTTTAATTTTGTTTTATTTCTAAAGTTCAAACCAGTCTTGAAAAGTCAGTAAATAATTTTGAAGTGTGAGTGATGCCTCTGAATGTCTTGGTTTTGAAATAAATATAATTACTTTGAAAAAACGATCATTTCCCTCGATTTTATTATTTGATATCCTATAATTATAATGTAATAAACTTTTAAGGAATGCGAAAAATTTGTTAATTTTATTCAATTTTGTAAACGAAAAGCAAAATCGTTCGAGTAAACAGAAATAAAATCTTTGTTTTATTTTTAAATTAATATGTATTTTTTGTAGTTAGGACATGACTCAAACAGGCAGTGCTATAGTTCAAATATTTCATATTATTATTGGTAATAATTTCATAAAAAAAACAGTTCACGCCTACAATAAATTAGAAAATTATTGAAATGTGTACTAAAATTAATTAATAATTATTATAAAAAACATCACAAATGTTTCAGAAACTTCTGTAATTTAAAAAACAAATAATAATCGAGGGAAATGATCGTTTTTTCAAAGTAATTATATTTATTCAAAACCAATGATTAGACCAGGAAAAATTGAAGCGGGATAAATAGTGTTGATCCAGAAGGTAGTAAAAAGGGTAGGAGGAATACGAGATATACGTTATTGAGAATAGGTGATTTTCGAAAAAAAAAAAAAAAAAAAAGAGAAAAAACAAAAAAAAAAAAAAAAAAAAACAAAACAAATTTCACCTCACTTTTTGTCAAACTTTTGCTTCTATTACGTTCCACAATCATTTCTCAGAAAAAACGTCAGACTCTAAATTGTAGAGGATTAAATGTAATTAATTTCATATAAATCTACATTTTATGGAAAATCGCACGAAAACCGTTGGAATCATATTTCTAAAAGCTTTTAAGTATAAATATATTTAGATATGATAATATTACCGTGAAATCGATGAGTATGAGCTATGCGAGTTCTGTATTTGGTTGCAGTAGTGATAGCGACACACATATAATCGAAAAACAAAATTGGGACCTTCTCCCCTCCCCCCACCTTTAGCTACATACATTATCACATATTCCATGCACTCTGCACCCCTCGTTTCGGCACTCTTTATATATATATATATATATCCGAAATATATATATATATATATATATATATATATATATATATATAGATATATATATATATATATAGAGAGAGAGAGAGAGAGAGAGAGAGAGAGAGAGAGAGAGAGAGAGAGAGAGAGAGAGAGAGAGAGAGAGAGAGAGAGAGAGAGAGAGAGAGAGAGAGAGAGAGAGAGAGAGAGAGAGAGAGAGAGAGAGAGAGAGAGAGAGAGAGAGAGAGAGAGAGAGAGAGAGAGAGAGAGAGAGAGAGAGAGAGAGAGAGAGAGAGAGAGAGAGAGAGAGAGAGAGAGAGAGAGAGAGAGAGAGAGAGAGAGAGAGAGAGAGAGAGAGAGAGAGAGAGAGAGAGAGAGAGAGAGAGAGAGAGAGAACCCCTTCTTCTCCCTTTTAGGAAGTTGATAAAAATAAATATAATTTCTAGTTGCAACTGGACAAGTTCAGAAGCAGAGAAGGTACAACTTAAAATAATTCATTTTTTACAATAGTACATGAGTCTATTCTAAAAACTAGTATAAGCGAGAATTTTAAGAAGTTAAAGCGAATTGGAATACTCACATTGAAATTTGAACGCCTTAAAATTTAACCCAAATTCTTTCGGCTAATTACTAAGGCTTGGTTTAGTGGTTGATTAGTTTACTATGAACTGAGGAAAATAATTTAAAAAACATAAATAGAGTAGCAATTTTTCGATTAGATCTCAATAATATAACCAATGGCTGAATAGAAAACATAAAAATAAAATATGGAAATGTCTAGAAAATATTGGTTTTATTAGCTATAATATATAAAATAATAGTTAAAGTAATATATAAAAGGACATTTCAGATTTTAATTACAAAAATTAATTGTTGCAAAAGTAAGAGTTAGGTTAAATTGATTTTATAGATAAACATTGTTCCAACTGTTTATAATCAAGTGTGAAAAAAGAGTGGAACTTTTGTGTGATATCGAAATAAAAAAAAAATTACCGTAAATCATTATTAAATTACCTGATCATTTATTCCTAAAGTGGTTGAAAATTTTGTTTGACAGATGTTGAAAGTTTGAACTTGAAACACTCACTGAAAGAGAGGGGAGAAGTATGGAAGCGTCCCCACTCCTCTCGCTGGGAATCACATTATGATAGCAAGCTCTTATCTTTGGATTGGTTTATAGAGTTTTCAACTGTCTAAAGTTGATTCGCTTCGATTAAAAATATTTTTTCAATATTCAAATATACTGACAGGCAAAAAATTCCACCTGAATGATTATTTCGTTTCCTAGGCTGAAAGTTTCAGTAATTTTAAGGTGTTTAATCCACATACACTTCAGCCAGTGCACATAAACTGTTCCAGGGTTATTAAAAATATTAAATAAATTAAAACCGGCAGTATTAAAAAAAAAGTTTTAAACTAATTTGATTTATTACAATTTGCAATAGAAGAGGCATATCTCTCCAAGATTTATTAGGAGGAATGAAAGGAGTTTTGGCCGGAACACACACAACCGCCAGGTTTTTTCACCAATTAAGGGTACCTACTTAAACGAGGCTCGGTGAGACGAAGCTGAGCCACGGCCGATATAACCGAAAATAAAATGTCTAACTTCAGTCGGACTCAAACTCGGGCCTGGGAGCTGGTAGTCTAGCGCCTGACCCACTGAGATACCGCGCCTCCCTGCTTTACTTAACTAATATCTAATACTTAACTAATATCTTAAATAATTCATAAACTTTTTATATAACTTAATTAAAGTATATATACGTTGCCGTAAAAAACTAAAAAAGAATAGTTTTTAGCGGAGCAAATGAAAAAAAAATCAACTGGGTAGACGTTTTGCCTTTCTGTGAATATATGTATATATAATTTCTCTTTGTTTCTTCTTAAAAATATGACACATCAAAATATAGATGAAGTATCAAGGTCCCATATTTGACAGTTTATGTAAATCATGGTTTACTTCTGTACACCTAAAAGTCATTCTCGATTATTTTTTCTCACTTTCACTTACTATCTTGGGTAAAGCTTATGCCACAGGAAAGTGAAGTATTTTTTATTAAAGAAGTAAATTCTTAGGAATTACAACAATTTTTAGAAGAATGACTTGTTTAGAGCTTTTTTTCAATTTACCCTTCTCATTATTCTGAAATTTACGTATATTTGATGTAGTATGATACCGTTTATATTATATAAATTTATTATTAGTTTACTGGAGTTCAAACGAACCATAACAATGTCGAAAGTTTAGTAAAGAAATTCAAATTCAATTAGCTAGCCGTCACAAATTAGCTAGTATGCCTTTCCACGAAACGTAACATTGTGGACAATGCAGCGGAGGAAAGTTCTTAAAAAAGTCTTCATTAATAAAAAAAAAAAAAAAAAAAAAAAAAAATCTGGATGTTCTGTTTGTTTTCATATATTTTCATGACTTAAGAAAATAACAAATGATTTTAACAAAGCGGCAACTGGAAGGAGGAAAATTTAAACTAATTTGTAACGGCTTTAAAACTGGCCTCAGTTTAGTGGTGGGTTCCATATGTCTCTCCGTTCCTCTTAAACTTTGCAACTGTAGAAAATCTCCGTTTGATGCGGAGTGCGATCTCCCTAAAACTCATCCCATCCTCATTAATGAAAAAATTGAACGGTGCTCTTCTAAAAAAAGTTACCAAGAGTTTTGCTTTCACGTGTTTCCTTTACTAGCACGTTTTAAGGGATCTTAAAAAGTATAAAACAATTAATTAGAATCATTATAACCTTTAATTTGTTTTCCATTATTTTGCTTAAAAGAAACTAATTGCAGTTTTAGAGTTAAAATTAAATTTTTCATACAACGTCAGATAAATATAGTTTATATATATTATTTTACCCCTAACTTATAGAAGTAATGTATTTAGATTGTTATGGTTAGTAGAGAATTTTTTTTTTTTACAACTAAAACATGATACTTATTAACGGCCATGTATATGGGCCAAGTATTTACCCCATGCTAGTACTGGTGTCACAAAACATGGTGCGAGTACTGAAGTGTTAAAAACATTAATTTTTCCTAAGAATTGAAGTATTTAGTTGAGTCTACTTTCGTTCAGATTCAAAACAGCTCTAAAGTAGCGATGGTATTTATT
The DNA here is from genome assembly GCA_003667255.2 of Euschistus heros. NCBI lineage: Eukaryota > Metazoa > Arthropoda > Insecta > Hemiptera > Pentatomidae > Euschistus > Euschistus heros. Next base: position 813,093 of record RCWM02000076.1, read on the forward strand.
TGTCTCAACCTAAAGAAGATTAAGGAAATCGTACAAAAAAAACAAAACAACAAACGACACTGTCCATCATTTTGACGCACATAAAATGTAGTTTTTTACTAATATTGGATTTAAATATTCAACAAGGTCTGATAATTCTGTCTCCATTTCAAATATCTTATTTTATACTTCAAGCTGTATTAAAAAACTGACATCAATAAAGAAACAGCGTAAAATAAAGAAATCATTAATACTTTTTCATTTTTACAATGGTGTCTAACATTGTTTCGTTGAGTATAGAAGCCAGACCTGACGGAAGATGACCCCAAGATCCAGACTTATAATACAAAGAGAGACTATGGAGAGCTAGATAGAGCATACATAGTGTTAGAGATAAGAAGGATATTGAAGGTCTGAGGCCAGTGGGCAGGAAGTGCACAGATTATTACTCAACATTAAATGGCAGAATGGAGTTTAGGGAAAGATGAAAAAGATAAAGGTGAATAAGAAATACAAATTTCTTATTGAAAGAAAAAAAAACTCAACAATTTGTTTTTTCAGTTTTTTCCTATCCCTGTTAACAAAAGTTGTGAAAAAAAAGTTTAATGATTTATCCCTACGAGTTTAGAGATCTTAAGTTCACCCATATTTTGACCTAAAATTGTGAAATAAAAAAAATTTAAAGTACCGTCTTTGACGTATCTCGGTGAGGTCTGAGGTCTTAAGTTTGCCTATTCCACAGTACTTTACATTCTGAAAACATTTTCAACGGTGACAATCCAATTTGAAAGAGTTAAATATGTTTTGGAAAGGGTTACATTTGATTTATGAAAGGTTACAGTTGACTTGAAAAAGGTTTAGATAGACTTGGAAATGCAATATATTTTGTTTACTATTTTAATATGCACTTTTTTACATAGAAAATAAAAACTAAAAAAAAAAAGGTTATTGGTTCTTATTTTTTTTTATTTTTGAGAGGGCCAGGTTGTAATTTGTTTTCAGTTACGTATAAAAGAAAAAATGTCATAAAAAAAATTTATCTTTTTTCTCGGTTTCAATCATATTTTCCTGTAATCATTTGGACTACTTCACACACAAATAAAACTGGAAGTATGAACAACCGAATGTTAATGTAATATGTATGTAATGTTTTATTCCTGTATACATACTCCTGTGCTTATCACGTATAACATGTGCGTGTGGAGGATTTATTATCATATTATTAATGTATTCGTCTAAGTAGACATGTAAAATATTGCATTCACGCCATCTTATTAACGAATTTAATTGTAAAATTACAGATATAAATTATATAAAATGAATATAATTTCTCTATTCTTGGAATAAACCGACGATACTGAAAGAAATCTTTACATAATACAAAACTTCATCGTCATGGCAGTAACACCAGGTATATCAGCAGTTATATTTCAAGGCCGTACATCACATTTGTACTGAAATTACCATCATATACGGCACGTGAATGAAATCTTGTTGATAATAGAAATAGAACTAGTGTCCGAGCAACTTTGTTACATCACTCAACATTACAACATTGCGAGGATAAAATGTACTTCATGCTCCATTAGAGACTGATATTGCATAATGAGAAACATGTATATTGTCCCGTCGAACGATTTTAATAAGGAAGTATGCTATGAATACTTTAAAATATATTTCAGTCAACGTGCAGTTTTCCTCAATTTGTATTTTAATAATCTTCGAATGAGCGTTTAAAAGTTTATTTTGGTCACAATTTGAACTATTTATTTCTTCATATGTTATCAAAATAAGATAACATTAAAAAGTTATTAAAATAAGTTGATGAATTTATAGTATCTTATCAAATATAGGTCGATCACCCTTTAGAAAATATCTCTCAGGAAATAAAATAAACAAATTGGAAGATAAAAATCTTATAAACAAGATCAATGATGATACTAAAGTTTGAGGTATGTTTTAACTAAAATAAAATCTAAACAGAAGAATAGTTGATGTGTGCAGTCCTCAGAAATCAATTAGAGAACATAAACCTCAATGCAATCATAGCAAAAAAAAAAAAAAAAAAAAAAAAAAATTGGGATAGATGTATCTTATGCAGGTATGTTAAATGAATTTGAAACAGGATTCTTAACAAATTGGGAAATAAACACAAGAAAGCACTAACTAAATTCTTTTAATTTTGGTGCTTTATTTTCCTTCCGATTTCAACTATCCATTTATTCAAAAAGATGGATTAAAAATAAAATAAAAAAACATGTAGTCGAGGATTGAAAAACTAATTCATCTAACTTAATCAGCTGAAATATTACTTCATTTACAGGTTACACGCATATTTTTAACAGCTTCTGACAGCTGTCCAATAAGAATGCTGAGGTACATTGTCACATTTATATCGCCTTTGACTTTGTAAATTGATCCAACTCCAAAAGATGTAAGGCGGCCTTAATCTTACAGCCATTGTGATTTACAGTTTCTATAGAATGCTTTGCTTGTAGTTGTTTAACTTCTTTTTTCTTCTCCATTTTCACATATTTACTCTGTATGCGTGTTTTAGTCTTACCTGATCATGCAACTCTTATCTAATTTTTTTAGACCTAGTTAAAATATTGGTTTCTTTCTATACTAATTTCCTTAGTAAGAAGAGGTTTTTCTTCTTTCTCGGCAGTGAGCATTTTGCTTTTTGAAATGTCTGTCGAACAGGCCATTTACTCATAACTTCATTACCTTTTACCGACATTGGTAAGTGATGAAATGCCAGTATTTTGTCTTAATATCTGCACCGCTTCAGAAGATGAAGGCAATGAAGATAATTTTCGACCAGCTTTAATTGGTTGAGAAAATCTACATTTGTCTCTCACTTGTTGATTTCCGATTCTTAAGTAATTCTGCAACAGTTTTTCTGCAACTCTTAGAATCTGCTTCATGCGCGTACTGAAAAGAAAATTTTTAAGTCAGACCATTTGTTGCGATGTATCATATTAGATCGAGGTATAAACAAAGCAACATTACTTTTTTAAACCAATCCCGATAAATATAAACTTAGTATACTCGAACACAGAACCTTGTTTAAACCCGGTGCAAAAGTGATTTTCTGTAGATATTGGACAATATTTATATCGATTAGGTAACTAGTGATTTACGTTTTTAAAATATAAGGGTCATTCCATTTCAAATCCACACTGGGTATAAACCTGAGAACCTCAGAACATGCAGAAATTTGGTATAAAGGTTGCGCATATAGAGAGATATATGCTTTATTGAGATAATTAACAATAAACATAGTGCTGCCCAACTTTATGGGGTTGCTATAGACACAGCATACTCATCTATCCAATTAAAGACAACACTGTAATTTATAATATAGTTATAGCTATATAATATGAAGGGTACAGGGAAAAAACAAGAATAGTCCATAATATTCCGATTTTTCGTTTTTCGGCGAATCCTGTTGGTCTTTACGAGTACTACGAGTATCAGTTGATAACACTTTATTAAGGCTAAAATAAGGAAAATCCAGTGAAAATCTAGAATGAAAAACCTGCCTACAGGGAAAAAACAAGGAGAGTCACAGATGTAACCATGCCAATAGTTACCTGTTAGGCATTTCACACTTTGTTTTATTCTGTTTTCGACTTCCTTAGTCATTGGATTGTGATGAAGACAGAGTTATGAGCGATCCAAGAAGATCTAAGAAAAGAAAGAAAGCGGGAAGAGTAGCTGATGTAATGAAGAAATTGCGGCTACATTCTCACGAGTTGGGTTCAGATTGCCAATGCAAACGTCTTAAATGCTTCCAAATCATCACAGGTGAGGAAGGAAAACATATTATTGGTGCCTTCAACGCTTTGCTATCCGTTGAGGCTCAGAATTGCTATTTAGCGGGATTATTTACTATTGTTCCTATTGCTAGACGCAGACCTTGTCTGGCTGTTGAAGATGCAATGTTCAATGATTGTTCAGAACCAGAAACCAGAGCAATTTAAAATTTTCCCTATGAGACAGAAAAATATTAAAAATTGGACGATGTTTCTTGAACATAAATTTGCTCCCAAGTGCTCTTTTCCGATTCAAAAAGTGAGGGAATTGAGATTGTCTTAAGACAAACCAGGTTTCGTTTACCATCGTAGCACTTATAATGGTGCTTGGGAAAGCCACTCTATCATCGTTGGAAACAAGAAAAATACATCCTTGAAACCACAAGGAATATTTGATTGGGAGAATAGGGAGAATTTGAGATACCGACAGCATTAGACAAACATCTCTTGCAGTTGTCTAAACCAAAATATGACGTTCTCCAAGTGTTGAAAGAATTTTGTCAACCTGAAAACCAAGAATTTTACGAGAAGTTGCCTCATCAGTGATATTTTCTTTACTCATAACAACAAATATTGTTTTGATTAGTGCATACCAACAATGAATTTTCTATCATAACAGGTAGCTAATCAGGTTCTTTGCGAAAGATGGAGCTAATGCAAAAAAAATATTGTATTTTAGCCAACAAAAATATTGTGACTTTCCTTATTTTATTCCTGTAAGTTTGTAGTTTTTGTGAAAAGTGAATTATTTTATTGATAAAAAATTTTAATTTCTACCTACTTTGTTGACATTTACCTAAAGAAATAACGGTGGTTCTAACAAAATGTTAACCATTCAAAAATATGTTAGTTTACAATTTTCACAATGTTTCAAACTTAAAAATTAGCTTTTCTCAAAATGATCAATTTGAGACTATCCTTGTTTTTTCCCTGTGCCCTTCATATAATACTAAATACTACCTAAATAAAATACTATTATATTTTCGGCCGTTATCGCTATATCCCTCACCTCCACGCCAAGGTCCTCCAAAAAGCTTCTTGTTTTTTCCGGGATGACTCCGCGAGACCCAAACCATAATCCTTTCACGGAGAAATCTCTATTTCCGAATGTCTCGCGGAATTTCAAAAAATTTCTTTTTCAAATATCCCAAAGGGTTTCAAAATTACGTAAAGTATCGCAAAATCTGCGGAAAAAACATAACCGACATATTTGAAATCTCCATACCTTTTATCTTAATTGAATTAGAGAGGTGGCAGTGGTGTCATTTTACTTATATTTAAATGCTATTCCTCCTTATATTATACTTTATAAGAAGTTTTTTCGAGACTCCAATCAAAATTTTTATTTTCTCAAAAAGGGTATTTAACCTTTTTTAAGAATTCCTATAAATAGTTCATATTTTTGGTAAACGATTCACGAAATTTTAAAATGGCAGACTAATGAGTAAATAGTTAAATAATGATTTAAAAAAAAAAAATTAAATTGTTGTCAGCCTATATTTTATAGGTTACTTTACTTTACTACTGCTTGGCTGAATTGGTTATTCAGCTTAATTCAGTAATGGTTATTCAGAAATTCAGAAGACTCAGACACTCATCTTGTGTAGCAAAAATGAAATTAATTCCAGATAATTTTTCAACTGCCTATTCATAAAGTTGGATAGGTATTAAAATTTGATAGTCATATGCGGGAAAATGCCATTCTGCTCTCTCAAGTTTTGCTTATAATGACATATGCTTATAATTTTTTTTAAGTGTGCAGCGCATCTATCTGAGTAGAAAACATCTTTTAAATAAGCACTTGTCAGGACATGAAACAGACAACAGCCCCACTACTATTAGTCATCTGCTCATGTCACAACTTGAAGAATCATCTAGAATAGAATCTGCTGATTGTTATTTATGAGTGTCTCCTTACTGACGGATGTACTCAGATTTCGAGAATCACTTACCAAAAGTATGAACTATTACCTAATAGGAATTTTTAAAAAAATTCAATATACACTTTTTGAGAAAATAAAAATTTTTAATTGTTCAAAAATTTTTTTATCAGACGTAATTTTTTAATTTTAAGGTTTTTTTAATACAATTTAACCTCTCAAAGTAGGGTGTCACATGGACACACAAACTAGGTATTTGTATTTTTTAACGTTTCTAGATTTTTTGTTTCGGCGGTACATAATACCTTACTTATGCATTGCTAAAGTATGTTGTTGAAATACACCAAACAAAATTTGAGAAAAATGCATTTTTTCATATTAAAGTAAAAAGTAAATATTCATTTTTTTTTCCAAGTTATTTCGACTAGACGAAGGCAAGTGTAATTGGCGTAGGAGTTTGTCCCAAACATGTTTAATTAAATTCATATCAATCATCAATCAAGTAAATAAAATTATAGAATATCTTAAATTACTACAATTTGTGGGCAGTTTATTAATGAAATCTGTAGGAGGTAGACTAACTTCACTGTGTAATAAAACACTTTTCTTGAAATTATTATTAAACTATGAATAATAATTTAATCAGCCTCCCATTTATACATTTCCAAAAATATGAACTATTCATAAGAATTAAAAAAAAAAAAAATCAAAAATGCACTTCAGAGAAAATTAAAATTATAATTTTGACTACTGAGTCCATATGACGACCACATTTAAACACCAATCCAACTTTATGAATAGGAATTTCAAAATTTATCTGGAATTAATTTTATTTTTCCCACACAAGGTGAGTGAATCATTTGAATATTCGAGAACTTACCAAAAGTTCATAGTTAATAGTATTCATACTATTTATAAGAAATTTTAAAAAAATTCAAAACGCACTTTTTGAGAGAATCAAAATTAAAATTTTTAACTGAAAAAAACATTTATGCAATAAGTATTGTGTTTTACATCACATTAAAAAAAAAAAAAAAAATAGAAAACACGCTTTTATAGCAAACCTAACTAAAAAGCTTGGTGATGAACAATTTGCAGCAGTCACACCTTTTAATTTTTTGAATTCAAGGTTTGAAGCTAATTTTCTTGTCCTATTCGTAATTTGTTTAAATTCTTAACACCAACAATCCAAATCCAAAATCAACCAACAATTTTTGTTTTTATGACATATCTCAGAGTAGAAATGGGCAAATCTTTGCTTTAAAAATCCTATCATTCACAACATGTAGTGATCTACAACTTTTATTACAAAACATTTTTTGATTGAATATGCCATTTCTGCGTTGTATACTCTTAAACATGACCAAAACTCACTTGAGCTACGCATGATGATATAGAAGGATCAATACAATTAGGATTGATGAATTAAATGCCACTTCTATTCAGATTATTTTATTTGAAAACTAGTTTCGAATGCTAAACATTCATCTTCAGTTCTAAAACATACAATAAAATTTTCAACACGTCAGTACTATGTTACATAGATTAAATATACTAAAGTTTTTTAAAAAGATAAGACAAGAAATCAAGCATAGATCTGAATCTGATATTAATCTGAATAGAAGTGGCATTTAATTCATCAATCCTAATGACCAAAACTAACTTTTGGTCATGTTTTTAAACTAATGTTTGACAATCAATTATGGCTTAATGCCTAAATCAAATTCAGCTTAAGGGATGTCTTTAGATGCACAATTTAATAAACTTTAATTTTGTAAATAAAACATTTTTCAATGGAAAGAATTTTTATGCAAGTTTTTTTTTCCAAAATCTGAAAAAAAAGTCAAAAGTTTGGGTTTTGTTTGTCCACCAAACATTTTCCCACTATCAAATTTTGTTTTATTTTATATATTTTATTCTCAGGACCCATCTGGACCATATAAAAACGTAAAACCTACTACTCCAGCTTTTGCAAGGCAGACCCGCATTTTGGGGGTAGTTTAACTAGACAATGTGAGAACATTAGAACAATTATCGTATTGTCATTGGTCCTTGAAACGTGTGCATATTTTTAAGTTAATCTGATTGCAGTAAATTGGTGAAAATTACGATGAAATATTTCGTTACAAACAGGTGAAGTAAATAAAAGCGTGTTAAAAACATTTAAAACTCAGTAAAATGATACCACTGCTTAGGAGAAAAGTTAAGGTGGTTTCAATATTTTTTTTTTTCTGCAGATTTTGGGATACTTTACGTAGTGCTTATTTTTAAATCCTTTGAGATATTTGAAAAAAAAGATTAAAAAAATATATCTTTCCTAATCTCTATGAGGATAACCTTCATACCAAATTTCATCAAATTTTTGAGGTGGTGAAGTAATTATTTTTATTTTAGTGATGATTTCATAAGAATTGTTATGGATCACAGAACAGTTTTAATCAGTATGAAACTGTCAATATATTGATTCAGTTCTGCACCTAACTTTGTATGTGTATGTGTATATATACATAAAGTGTAGGAATTTAGGAATAGAAATAAGTAAAAAAAAAAAATTACGTGTTTATTTTTATATTAGACCATTTGATATTCCTGCAAGATAGGTTACCGCCCTACGGCCATCTATATAGCCCTTTCCATAAATCAACTAAATTAGGCAAATCCTTCATTAACTATGCCACATCCTCACAGAATTCAATTCCGACCCCAGTCGGCGCAGCTCGCTTGCTTCCTATATTCGAAGCCTGGCTACTTCTATCCTATATTATTTTATGAAAATTGCCTCATGTCATGAATCAATTTAAACATTTATTAATAATAACTGACAATAAGGATGTTTATCTCCATGTAAATTATTTTATTTTTTTTTTTTTTTTTTTTTTTTTTTTTTTTTACATTTCTTACAGTATATACTAATAAGATATTTAGAGAGGAGAATAACAAAAAACTTTGCTAATGAATTGAGAAATAAATTCTTTTGGTGCAAAGCTTGATGATGCACATACAATAAAATAAATAGCAAAAATAACCTATATGTTATATACAGAGTAAGAAAATAATCATGTTATGTGGAATCTAAATTATGCAAATAGTTATTCAAAGGATTTCAGAAATGCATGAGCTTGATATCCTTTTTATTAGGTAGGTAAATTGTTAGCAAATATCACCTTATATGAGGTACTGAAAATTATTTAGATGTTTTCATGTCGTGTCTGATATGAGGAGGAAAAGAATTCCAGAGGATGTTTGAGCGGAAGAAGAAAGAGCGTAGGAATGCATGGATTTGCGGAGTGGGGTATACAGATAAGAAAGAATGGATCTTGTGTGCATTGAATTGACTGCAGCTCTGAACTGAAGCATATCGTAAATATAGAAAGGATGATAGATACTGATAATTTGGTAAAGCAATACTCCAAGTAAATATTGTCTACGGAATAGAGTTAGGAAGCATGGGAGCACCTCGGGGTATCGAAGACAAAGTAGGCAAAGCATTTTCGTAAATTTAGCTTTATATTATTATCGTAGAACGTATATTAGAAATCTATTAATAACAGGTATCAGATATAAGGTATAAGATAAATGTTAGGTCAATTACGCCGGCAAAATAAAACATATTATTTTTCCTAAGTTAGCTTTCAATAAACTAACTTCATAGCTGATAGAGGAAGAAGAGAAAACTAGTTACGAACTAGGTCAGTGCTAAAGTAACACCGTCACGATCAAGACACGCTATAGGAGTTGATACACCGATGGTTTGATCAGTTTTAGCTCAACTCAGTGAGCACGGACCAGCTGGTATGCTGGAAATGTTGTATTTAGTGTTCTCTACCCCTTTGTATTCAGAACGATATTTGTCTGCATGTGCATCACTGAATTGTTTAATATTTTTCTTTTTTGAAGTAAGATATGCATCCCTAGATCGGGCTCCCTGATTGATTATGTCAACCAAGAGGATGTTTTCCTCTCCAGTTTTCTTGGACTCGTACCTGCTTGCTTCCAATAGCTAATAACCTACCCCCGACTCTCCCTTGTCCCGTTATTACCTTTTCAAATTTAGTCTTGTGAACTTTGTAAATTTTGGTGATTAAATATCTGAAACACTATTTCAGATTCTCACTTTCAATTCATACCAAGCTTTGGTAGAAAATTTCAAGCAAGCTCCCGGTCATGTAAGTGTTTGTTTTGATTTTTGAAATATAAGCTAGAACATACACTATCAAATCAACGCACAGTGGGAAAAACAGTGATACTGAGAAAAAATCGAAGGTATGATTTTGAGCCCGAAATGGTAAGGGATGGAAACACAAGTGGAAAAACTCCCACTTGGAAATTCTTCGCTTATAGGTAACAGTAAATAATCTATTTTTAAGATTGACATCTCAGTTCTGTTTGTAGTATATAACTGCCACATTTAGTAAAAACACGACTAAATTGATAAAGTTTAGGAATGGTATAATACCAACTTAAATATCCCTTTTTTAAAATTAAGAATGACATCTTCAAGTGAAAGTAACAATTAACAATAACCTTAAAAAGATAAATGCACATAATGATTTTATAATTTTTCTGTTTTCATTCAAATGATACATTCACTGTTAGATTCGTCTGCAATCGCTTTGCCGTTGATGCAGCCTTATTCTAATACAAGCAAAGAGCAATATTTAAAAGAATTAGCTGCTAATGTTAGCTACTTTTAAATTTATGTATTTTTATTTCAGAATAACTAAGGCTATCCCAAAAGGGAACTTTTGAAGTTTGGTGGATAACATCATCAAGCCCCAATAAAAGTGATAAAATAAGAGAATCTATACTCGATTCGTTAAGGCAAGAAGAAGATACTGAAGTAGATCTAAGAAAGAGTCGTTAAAACTATAAAAAAATTAACCTAACAAGACGACAATGTCCAGTTAATTCAGTATTGACACAGATAAAGTCCAGGAACATACAAATGAAACTGAAAGATTGTATGTTAGTTTATATTTTTAGTACTACCTGCCTTTCAGTATCCACCGAATTCTGTTACATGGGGAAAAGATTGTCAAGTCCGCTATTCTTCCTAATAGGCTGCTCACAGTAGAAGCACTCGACTCCCGTAAACAAGGATCTTCGATGGTACAGACAACATATATGAAGAAATTGTTCTCGTTTTAGTAAGAAAATTGAATTGTGGTATTCATTATTTATTCTTCAGACTCTGTTTTATCTTCTATTTCCAATTAAAATAATACAGCCAATAATTTTTAAAATAGAGATCATTAACAATATATACACATTGTTACATACAAATGTCTTTTAATGTAGTCAAGGTCTGTTGAACAAACGGGAAAAAAAATAAAATAAAATAATATACACAACCTGAGGAACTGCTAACAAAGCATGTATCCCCTTTTGAAATATTAGGACAATAATTTATATTTTTAACAAATCCTCTATAGGATTAATTTCTATAAATTAATGGTTAATTCTTGGATTTAATAATCTTTGTATTTTTAAATTACTGACACTGTTGCCTATCATGCAGCCCAGTAATGTTCCTACTTTTGTTGGCTTCTATCATGCAAGAAAAATACAGCTAGTTCGCGTGAGAGTGACAAATATGCGAAGAGTCCTGAGCAATCTCTATCCTGTAGAGGCGACCCTGGAGATAATATTGGTATGTACTCAAGCAGGAAAATTCCATGCCTTCTATACTTGTGTACAAATTTTCAAGTTAGTACCAAAAAGAAATCTATTAGAAGGCTCAAATATCTAGTCTGCCTATTATATCTAATCTTATCAAATGGGTACATTCGACAACTTTTGAAATGGATATTGTCTCGTGTCCATTCGTCTTCAGAATGTCTGTTTGGAATCGTTTCAGAATAACGGCGTTTTAATATTTCTATTGTTACATGTACGATTGAGAAAGTGTACATCTCTGAACACTATCCAAATTTTAATTTTGAGTTGAATATTTGTAGAAGAACTATATTAATAGAAAAAAAAAATCATAGAACATTATTTCTAGATATTACACAAATTAATAAAAATATTCACACAAGTTTTTGGTTACAGTAAATTTAATCAAAATCGTACATAAACCATTCATCTGATTTTCTCACACATAGACTATTCTCTGTAAAAAATACCGGTTTTGGGGTTTTAATTTTCATTTCAATTTAACTATAATTTCTTTCTTTTGTTACTTAAAACACATTTATAAACCTTAATAAAAAAAAAAAAAAAAAAAAAAAAATTATAATCCTCCACTGATCCCTACCTTCTAACATCTTACTTAGAATCTCTATATATAACCTAAACCTCAAGAAACTACTTGTCGTTTTTAAAGACTGGAATGAAGATGTTCTGGGGCCTTTTGATGTCGATTTTATTTAACTTTGCAAATTAAGCCAGCCAGAACAATTTTCGTTTAAAAAGCGCGTTTGTCTAAATGAGCAACGTTTACGGGCTTAATTTATGTTTTCTTGATCAGATCAAACATGTGGCTGAATCTTTGATATTGCCGTCATTTTTTTTATTTTAAACTCTAAGATAATTTAGTAAAAAATTGAGCCATTATAACACTAACGTATGCCAATCCATCACTAGCCCCATGTAAATAAAGTAAAAAAATTAAAATTATACCTGTTTTTTTTTCAAAATAACCAATCTATTTAATAACAAATAATTGTTTTCTTACTTATAGCAGATTGTAACATTTGTAAAAATAGATATTTTCATTCCAATGCATACCATTTGTTATACAAGTGAATATAGCAAGGGTCGATTCATATTTCTACAGTTAAAATTGTTTCAAATATTCAAATCACGACAACGTTCACAAAGCCAAAACTAATCACGCATGTTTAATATCAGAAGATTATACCTGGGTTTGATATAATTTATAAACGATGATAATAATATAATTTACAAATAAATAAATTTATATAACATATTTCCACTAATTAAAAAAATAAATTCAAATCACGATACTGTTCAAAAAGTAAGAATTCTATATAGCGTATTTGTTCTATATCAGAACATATACAATTTATAAACAATGATAATATTAACAACTAATTAGAATAATATATAAATTAATATCACAATATTTAGCTCTGAAACTACATCTCCGAAATACAGACAATACCTATGAACATAGTACGCAGATTGACACTTTATTTTTCACATGACGGTGGACATGGACTTAATCTTATTTAAATTTATTATCTACTAGCATACCTCGTTGCGGCTTCGTTATTAATTATTTTATTAATAATTTTATAATAAAATATAAATAAAATTCCATTTGTTAATCGATAAAAATCTTGTATTTTCATGCATGGCAGTAAATTGTAACCTAGTTAAAATTGCAGTGATCAGGTGTTTGTAGAGTACGTAAAAGCATAATTAGACATCCAATTTTTCAGAAATAATTTTATCGATCCATCTGGTTGGATTATGGTTTCTAACCTTAAAAGTATATGACAGTTTGGCAAACCTCGTTTCTGGCACTCATGACTATACATTTTTATTATTATTATAGTAAAATTTATTATATAAACCTTCCTAGAGCTATTAAAATGTTGTAGTTAGAATTTAGTACAGTTAGGTTTAAAGGTTTACCATTCCAAACGCTGTTGCAGAATGGCTACAAATCGGTCGATCTTTAAACTGAACTGGGATTCACATGTAGCTCCATATATTTATAGATTTTTAATAACAATAGCATTGAAAATAAGTAAATGTTATCATAATTTTTAACTCTATATAACACCTTACCTTTGTAACCTCTCTCGAACGGTGCTCTCCACCTATCGGTCGATAATCAAACTTCAATGCACAGCACATATTTATCGCTTTTTTATGGCAATATAATTGAAAATCTTCTAATTTTATAATTGCTAAACCTTTCTTAGACTATGAAGATGGAGTGGTTAAAATTTGATATAGATTGGCTCAGTAGTTTTCGCGATTAGTGATCACAAACGAAAAATTGCTTATCCTTTTATATAATAGTGTAGATTAATCTTTTGGCAACAAAAAATAATAAATGCTAAATAATAGACTCAATTTTATTTTGGATTTTTAAACGAATAGCCCAATAAAGTAGAATGAATTTCGAAATGAATGCCAGCTAGCATTGAATAAAAAAGAATTGTTTCCTAAACATGGCTGTATGAAATGTAACTTTGAGCCTTTGTGATACATAACCTGTTCGGATGCAACCCCTGGACGCTGCCCTGGAATTATTCAAGAGGCAGTGGATGACAGATGACCCAAGAGACTTTTCTGCTTTCACAAATGTGGACAGCCCCGCCCTCCCTTTATTCTTTCCATTTTTCTCATATTCTACCCTCTCGCTCCCACAATACTGATGGCTTTGGTACTTTTATCGATTTCGCATTCAAATATTCACGCTGTAATAGCTTTTCATGTTATGGATAATGACTTGTGTCCAACAGAATGTAGAAGAAGTCATTTTCTCTTTCCTATATCCTCCAAATTTTTGAGATTTAATGTAATTTTTACATAAAAGCAAACTGTCATTATTCGTTGGCCATTTACTTTCTTTTTCAATATTTTCGATAGGAGTAATATTTTTTTCACTTATTAGATGATTAGCACAATTACTCAGGGCTTCAGGGAATCTGAAAATTACAACAAAAGGTCAAGAAAATAGTCTTGATTTGCGATGTGATTTATGACGTTGTGTGTGACAGGAATGATAACTTAAAATTTAACGGCAGGTATTATAAAAATACAAGAACGAAAAAGAGGTATATACGAGTATATTATATCTTGACTGTTACCATTAAATGTTAAGTAAAGTTCTTGAGGTTCAGTCAATAAATAAAAACAGCTTTTTTGGCGACGTTTCGAGACTATATTGTTCTTATAATTATGCCCTACAGTGAAAAAACAGGTTACAATAAAATTATAAATGTTATACAAGTTATTTCAAAACATAAAGTTAGCTATAATATAAATATATAACAACATGTGTAGAATAATAAAAAAATATATAATTACAGACTATAGAGGGGTATGAAACTACTTACAATGTACGGTTCCTATGGCCATAGAAAAATTTAAAAATCGCGCAATAAACAACAGAATCAGACGTTCTAAATCTCAACTCCTGATATTCCAATTAAATACATTCAGACAAATAATACACATTTACATTAATATATATCATATTAATCATTTATCCATTTAATAGCATATTACACCGAAATATTTTTGTACCTGCATCTTGGGAATATAACCAATGGGAAATCCCCCCATAAATCTGGTAACTGTTTTTTCAAAAATTCCCCAGGTTAGTTGTGTTCTAGAATTGTTAAAATTTTGTTAGTCCATAACATATCCACCAGTAACATTGTAAGTAGTTTCGTACTCCTCTATATTCTAAAATTATATATATTTTTATTATTCTAACATATGTTGTTATATACTTGTATTGTAGCTAACTTTATGTTCATATATATATATATATATATATATATATATATATATATATATATATATATATATATATATATATATATATATATATATATATAATACACTATGTATAATAATAATATATACATATATAAAACACAGGCTAGGTAAAATAATATAATGACAATGATGGAATGTATAGCATAAAAATCGAACTGAAAATATTTGGCTAGTAAATAAATCAAAAAGAAAAAGAGAACTGCAAAAAAATAAAATAAATAAATAATAGACATTATTTACAAGTACCTAGATGATATATAGTGAAACAGGAGAAAAATAAATTAATAATAATGATATAATAACGAATTAGACATATCAGATAAAATACCTTTTTGATAACTATTTAGTCTATCACTCGAATGCCACTATTTCTTATATATTATTATCAGATTTTAAAACAAAATCAATAACCAATCTTTGCTAACAATACACTCTATGTATTTATATAGAATACCAGTGTTTGCCATAATTTAGCCCGTGCTTGTAAAGTTTGGTCCAGTGCTACGACTTAACAGATTAGTTCTCAACTTGTTATGGAATAATTAACAAATTCATTCACTGATGTTTATTGATTCCGCCCCTCCTTAGATGTTACCATTAGTAAAATCAGTATCAGCCTTCTAAACAACCAATCTGCAATATCCGTAATGAATCTGTTGAGCACGCATCGCTTCACGAGGTGCTCAATGGATTCAGTACTCATTTCTCATAATTACTCGTTCTATTCTGAATCTAATTACTGTAATAGAAGCCCTTTGGCTTCGGGAAAGGTCACTGAAAACATTAAACCGAAACGGACTAATGTTGGAGTAGTCTCACTAGTTAAAAGGCTTTTGTTTATTTCTTAAAGTATTGTTTATTTTGGTTGTGTGTGGGTATCGGAATGTTTAGTTACTCGATACCGGTGCTGATACCAAAAACTCAATTCTTAAATTTCGATACCGATATCTCGATTAAAAAATGAGTTTCTAATACAAAGCTTGTAACCAGCTGGACTGAGGTATTCAATTTAAATATCTATAAACAATTAATTATAAATCAAAACGTCCTCTTAATTATAATTATGAAAAATAAAAGCGTTTATAGAGTATAGGCAGCTGTAGCAAGTCCATTTTCCTGTTCCTCTTCTGTTATCAAACCTTGCCGATAACTTGTAACCTTGTAGTATGTAGGAGTGTGTTTGTAGTATACAGGTTTGGCGCATATTGCGGAGCGACGAGACGCGTCCGGCGCTATCAATTGCAATGACGTTTTGCCCTGACGCTTCCGTGTTTTTAAATTAATTTGTTTATTAAAATATTAAAAAGGCATGACTTTATTAAATAAATATAAATAGAATTATATTTATTAAAAGAATTACATTGAAATATATGTGTTATAAAAAGGCTCTGTCACGTAGCGCCACCGCGCCTAGCTTGTTACATGGATACGTATTTTGGATGAAAAGGTCTGTATTTCCTTGTGTAACGATTTTTTTACCTCCAAAGTGTGTCAAATTTTGTTCACCCTCAAAATATGTAAAGTTTTTTTCATACTAAAAAAATGTGACTGTTGGTATTGCTTGGTTCGAAAATTTGACGACAGTTACCTGATCAGATATAATGGAAAATAATTTTAGTTTTATAGCATTTGTTGCTAGGCCTAACCGCCAAGGAGCTATATTAGTTTGAATGAAGAAAACTAACATTTTTCTAACGGATGGGAGATTGGTGTCCCGGGGTTCCTGGGGCTGTGTTGGGGGTGGGGAGACGTACCTTTCTCACAGGGCGTTTTAGCTCCGAGGATTGGGATGATGTGGACTTTTCCATGAATAACATATTGTAAACATTGGTGGATTGTACCGATGTAGTAAGGATTTAAACATGGTTTTTATCTACATCCTCCGATCAATCCTCGTGAAGAAAAATTCAAAATAAATAAATAAAACAAAAACATGTGGGATTGGGGCGTCTCCTACGCTCCTGGCCGTCCCCTGTGGGCTCCTGGCTCCTTGACTTCAGTCCTTCGGCTCAGTCGGGTTCTGACCAGAAGGACCTTCAAATCATGATAAAATATTTTTATACTTACTGAGCGTTGATGACCTAGATGTTTTACGCTCTAAAACTCTAAAGAACAACAAAAACAACATTTTTCTAACATTTTTTAAGTGTTAAAAAGGCTTTTTTGACATGTAATATTAATGTTTTTCGGACTAAAATTTGACAAAACCAAAGCTTTTGATTATAGTAAGACATATCCATGATCTATTTTTTTCCCACTAAGGGAGAAAGGTATGATTTATCTTTAATGAAGGGGTATTTTTTTTCCTATTTTAGGCCTTACTACATAAGTGGAGTAATTAAAAAAATAACACACCCTAAGAGTTATACGTCCAGTGTCATAACTGCCAAGTATTGGGTTATCACACATGAAATGACCGTTTTTTAGAACCAGGAAGAAAATAAAAATTTGAGATCAAATCTTACATATTCATTTTTGATACACTTCTGCCAACGGCTTACCAAGTTTTCTATCCCAGTTATGATAAACGTTGAGTCACGTGATGAAAGGAATTCAGAAAGTGTATTTTTAATGTCTAAATCATTGGTAAGCAATTTTCCTCGCAAAAAGTTGTACAAACTCCGAAAAAAGTGGTAGTCTGTAGGGGATAGATCAGGGGAATAAGGGGGGGGGGGTTGGTAAGACTTCATAGTCCAACCCCTTTAATTTATTTAATGTCTGTATTGCAACATAAGGTCAGACGTTATCATAAAGGAGAATAGGTCCTTTCCTGTTTACCAGTACCGGCTGTAGCTTGATCAAATTTTGATGAATTTGGTCAATTTCTTGGCAGTATGATGAATCAATTGTTTTTCCATTCCACGGGGCAGATTTTTTAATGTCGTATCTCATGAGGAAAATTTTGTAAGCCAACGATGGATGATTCTTTCATTAGCACTTTCTTCGCCAAAAGCATGATTAATATTTCTTGCTGCCTGGGCATCGGAATGACCGAGTTTGTACTCATAAAAAAAAAAAAAAATCGTTCGGAAATTGCGTGTTTCCATGGCCACAGTTAAAATTATACTAAAATCTGTATTATTCACGAGGAAAAAAACAGTTTGCAAATATAACATTAACAAGCAGGGTTTGAAATCAATAATTATTTTTTCCAAAAAATCATATAATAATTATTATATTTGATTTTTAATTTAAAAATCATTCCTGATTTATAAATAAAAATTTTAATTGATTTTTGATGTTTATTGATTTGATTAAAAATTATGATTACTCACTGAGTGATATGTTATTGCATTAATAATAATGATTAATTTGCGATCAAAAAAATTTTGATCAGAAAATAAAAATCACCTTTTACACAAAAATTGATTAATATGTTTGTATACAATATTAATGTACACCATTTCAATATTATATATTTTATATATATATTTTGTGACCAATTAATATGTTTTGTTGTCCAAGGGTACTTTTTTTCTTTTATCAAACGAAATATCTTCCACTTAAATTGTCATCAACATATGTATTTACAATATTTACAAATCTAGGAAAGTATTCTTAACAGGAAACATCTGAGGTATAACATCAACTAAAATAATAAACAATATCATTAATATTTACACAAACTTCATTACCCTATTCTATGAAATATAATACAATAAACTGTTAAGTAATATTAATATTAATATTTGAATGCTTACCGCTGGCTTAAGTATTTAAGTTAACATAAAGTGATCTGTCTAT
Organism: Euschistus heros; assembly: GCA_003667255.2. Lineage (NCBI taxonomy): Eukaryota > Metazoa > Arthropoda > Insecta > Hemiptera > Pentatomidae > Euschistus > Euschistus heros. The sequence goes on from RCWM02000076.1 coordinate 832,000, forward strand.
ATTAAAATTATATTTATATACTTTAAACCAGAGTTGGGCAAAATGTAATTGAAATAAATTCTATGAATTACGATTACACTATAATTGTAATCCCGGCCGGGATTACATTATATGTTTCATTAAATAGAGAACGGCTCGTCCGATTTAATGAAATTTGATAATTATGTTTCTTTCGTACTTATTAGCGTATATTTGGGGTTTTAACAGTTTTATGAATTATTGGGGAGGGGGGGGGGGGGGGGGGGGGGGGGCTATATTTCTAAATAGAGAACGGCTCGTCCGATTTTAATAAAATTTGATAGTTATGTTTCTTTCGTACTTATTAACTTATATTTAGGGTTTTAACAGTTTTATGAATTATTGGGGGGTGGGGGGCTATATTTCCTCCCCACCCCACTAATTAATAAAACTGTTAAAACCATAAATATATGCTAATAAGTACGAAAGGAACATAATTATAAAATTTCATTAAAATCGGACGAGCCGTTCTCAATTTAGAATTAGCCCCCCCCCCCCCCCCCACTCCTCTCTCTAAGAAAAATAATGAAGATGGCGATATTTCAAAATCTTTAACACTAAAAGAAAACTTAAATATAAATGGTGGAGGTCTAAACTGATATTCCGATATTTATTTGGCTATTTAATGGAAGAAATATTATAATCGAATTAAATTTGCAAATCATTCATGACTTAACTTACAAGAAATAGTAATCCGTAATTCAACTATGTAATCCGTGATCAAATTAAATTTAAGAATTACATTGTAATCCCAATTGAATTACTATTGCTATAATATTGAAATATTTAACTATTGATATAATTTGGTGACTAAAATTAAGGGAATAAATTATAATTTAAAAAAAGAGAGAGAGAGAGAGAGAGAGAGAGAGAGAGAGAGAGAGAGAGAGAGAGAGAGAGAGAGAGAGAGAGAGAGAGAGAGAGAGAGAGAGAGAGAGAGAGAGAGAGAGAGAGAGAGAGAGAGAGAGAGAGAGAGAGAGAGAGAGAGAGAGAGAGAGAGAGAGAGAGAGAGAGAGAGAGAGAGGGAAGGAGGATTTTTTTTTTTTTTTTGTCCCCCTCTTCCTCCATTTAATATTATAATGATTTAAATATCATTCCGCCATCTTAAAACAGTTAAATAGTCTAATATTAAAAAAAAAGTGTCCTTTTAAGGTCCACCATCTTAAAGTCGTCGAATATTTTAAAACAGCATTCTTAAGGACGAAAACTAATATCTAATTGTGGATGGAGAGAGTGGCCAAGGATGTCCTTCGGCTTCAAAAAATCGTCAGATCCTGGCAGATCTGTAAAACAGTGTCCTTATAACAGCAGCCATCTCTTAATCCAGCCTCCCGTAGAATGAGTTAACAACGAATGAATATCCTTCCGCCATGTTAAAATAGTTAAATCGTTAAATATTTTTTAAAAAGTGTCCTTTTAAGGTCCCCCATCTTAAAACCGTCAAATATTTTAAAACAGTATCCTGAAGGACAACAATGGCTGAAGTTATCCTTCGGATAACTAAAAAAACCGTTAAAAACATATTATCCTAAAGGACGAAAAAGCTTATTCTAATTGTGGATAGAGAGAGTAGCCAAGGATGTCCTTCGGCCTCGAAAAAACGTCAGATCCTGGCATATCTGTAAAACAGTGTATAATCTAATTAAATAATTATAATAATAGTATAACTACACCTGAGCACTTGGAAAAAATTCTGATTTTAAAACTTAACTCTTCTAGCTCTACGTAGTCAGGCAGTTTTTTGTGTTTTTTTTTTTTAATATTTTTAATTGTATGTATTTATAATACATAATGCAAATACATACTCGTACATATAATCATATATATATACATATGATTCATAATACATTTGTAAGCCAAAATTTGTAATGGATTTAAAAAATAAAGATATTCTGTGGCTAATAGTTGACTATATTATTCACCACCTACTACTCCAGACTCAAAAAATATCATGGAGATAATTCAAAAAATTTAACTTTCTGATTTAGAAAGGAATTACTCAAAAATAATTATTATTGTTGATTGAAAAAATTTTGTTCAAAAATAATGATCAGAATTTGATTTTTATAACATATGATCAAAAATAAAAATCGATCATAATAAAAATCATCAAATGATTTTTAAAATTCCTGATAAAAATTTTGATCGGATTTGATTTTTATTTTTATGTTTTTTAATTATCGATTTCAAACCCTGTTAACAAGTACATTATTATAGATAGTAAATATATTGCTAGGATCAACAGGCAACGGTTTAATCCTCTATAAAGAAAAATCGGACATTTCATGTGTGACAACTCAAAAATGAACTTAAAAGATATGTAAAATTCTTACAGACTTGTATGAAATAAACTCCCCGTCAAATGTATTGCAACGCCCATAATTCTGGATATTTTCCTAGTTTTTAACCTTAATCCATACTTGGTTTATATTCGTATGAATATTGTTTATTAAACGTGAGACATTAAGGATTAGATACATCAATGGTTTTCTCTGTTAATAACAAACGAAGGAAATTTAGATTATTTTTTTTTCAAATTTCCTTCAGCCCATGTTTATTATTCGTTTCGTTATTTACAAGTATGCCAAGACATGTGGAAGCAGTCATTCAAGCCATAGGGAGCAATATATCTTATTAAATATAAATTAAAAATTTAAAAATTAAAATTGTAAAAAATGAAAATTTTATAAAGTAAGTTTTCTATAATTTTTTTTCTCGTTTATTGGAAGAAATATTGTAATTTATTTTAATAAAAGTTATTTTTGTCTAGTTTAGGAATGTTTAATTTAAGACTTCAGAACCTTTCTTTATTATGAAAAAAAAAGGTTTTTATAAAATTCCTATATTTTAAAGTGTTGCAATACTTTTGACGGGGAGCTTATATAAAATGAACTTAATTTTAAATATGTTTTAATTGCTATGGGGATGTACCAGGATAGATTTGAGGTTGATTCTATACAGTTTTGATATTTCATAGAAGACTGTTGAACTTAAATATGAAGATAAATAAAAAAAAAAAACAACAAATTTTTGAGTATTTAACCTTAATCCATACTTGGTTTATATTTGCGAAATCCCTTTATGTTTGAGGTGCAATCTAGTTCACAAAACTGAAGATTGAGGCAATTGCTACTCCCATTCAATCAAAACGAATTGGAACATTTTCTCCATTAAATGATTTGAACAATCGGTTCCGTGACTAGGTTATAACATTTTTATTTATTTTTTTCAATGATCACAAAGGGCTTGGTATAAGGTGGAGAAATAAGGTCTTGTAGCGGACAAGAGGTGGACTGTAATGATGTCCAATGAGGCTTGCTGCCCAGCTGGGCATGTCCTCACGCCCTAAATGTTCTCGTTTGTTCTCAACTCATCCAAGCACTAAGGCACCTTCGTCCAAACATTGCACCTTTGTTCTTCAGTATGTGCACCTTTTCAAGATGATATCAAAATATCTTTCAAATAATAAGTTATTTCCCCAAATAACCTCATATTAAACATATTCATTTTATCATTCTACACTTTTTAAACTGATTAATTATACTTTGACAATTTATAACTTTATTGATTTATTTGTCACTAGTCGTAGAATAATTAAACATTATTTTATGGGGTCACTGTGTGATCATTCATCACTATACATTTCAGTATCCCTAATGATTTTTATAGAATATGTATTCTGGTCGTGTTTTCGAATGGTCTGTCATGGCCATTTAAATCGTTTTATTCCAAACTCCTTTGTATTTATCTGATCTGAAAGTGTGATTTTTCGGGTAAAACATTCGTCATATACGTCGTCATATATGAAAAAATGTACCTCATTTGATGCAGCTCACAATTTTTTTTTCAAAGATTATTAAAATTTTTATTGAGTAATTATTACAACCTGCCACAAATGTGGGCAATAAGTAATATAGATGGCGTATGATTACATTCACACATTATGTACAATGAGAAAATATAAATAAATAATTAGAAAAAAAAATATATATATATACCTGTATATAAAATAACATAAATAAGAGGAGAACAGAAGATAACTTGCTACACATAAACAATATAAAGTATACAATATGCTTATTAAAAAAATAAAATAGAAAAGTAAATAGAAATAAAATAAATAAGTAGTAATAAGAAAGAATAAAAAAAAATCAAAAAATTTAAAAACACAATCGTACTTTATTTACAATACACACTCTTCCTAGGGATCCCCCAGCCAGACCAGTCCCTCCACTTGTAGAGGGACTACCAGGCACAGAGAGGTCCCAGCTCTTCTCTCTCAGCTGCGTTACCAGAGTAAAAAAAAAAAAAAAACCAGTGGGCAGCTCGCAATTAAAAAACATTTTCAACATATGTGGGCATTCAACCAATGATTATTCTTATGATGCAATAATTTTCATAATGAACTTATTCAATTTTTCGAACTTCATCAAATCAGCAATTAAATTAATTATATTTGAATGGCTAATGTTTTAAAGTTTGCCAAAATACGCCCAGAATAAAATGTCATTTTTATAAGATATTGTTCTCGAGTTCAAAAATCCTGAAATAGTGACTTTTTCACATCGTCGGCACTGTGTAAAATTAACGAAAGTGAAAAATCTATTTTTTTTATTACATTCTTCTACTGTTGTTTTTCTGCAAGGCCTTAAGTAAAATTTCGAATCTGATCGACCATTAGAAGACCGAAATCAGTAAAGTAATTTTTACGAATTTCTAGCATTCTACCATCGCACAGTGGGGTATTTGCCTTCAAATGCTGGCCAAAAGTCCATTTTGTAAAAGTTATCTCAGACGAAAAGTAATTACTGTCAGATATAGTTGAATAGTCTGTCAACAATGTATAAGGCTAATTTCTTTGCCTGGATCATCTGTGAATCAGGTGTAATACAACAAAGTCACCACTCTTTTTTTTGCACTCACATGGTAACTGTCAGTCGGATATTTATCTTTGTAAAAAGGTTATTTTTCTCGAGTTGGGAATTTTCAAGACAATTTTTGATTATGGATCACTCTGAAGCAGGTAAGTGAGAGAATATTTATCATTTTTTAGCAATAATTAGACCATTTGTAAATTAGATAGACCACAAAAGAAAATATAAAATATTCTGGCGTTTTTTAGTGTCGAATTTCAAGTTATTCGAATGTTTTTGTTATACTTCCAAGCATTTCCAACCACTTATTTTTATATCAATATAAAGAGGAATGATTCAACTTTAAGAATATATAATCAGTAATCGCGGATTCGCGCGGATGTGCGTGTACATGGCTGTTAATGTCTGTTGTTTTTTTTTGTTAAATGTGATTGTTTTTGTGATAATTTTTAATGTCATTTTTTTTTTTTCCTTTTAGGACCTTCAGGAGTCAAAATAATGACTAGAAAATGTGTATTTGACATCATGCGTCAAAAAAAAAGACCTCAATTATAAAGAACAATTAGATTATGCCCTTAATATTTTGTTAAAATATGATGATTGGTCACAAAAGCAAATTAATGAAATCAAACACAATTTTTCCCATTTTCAGTCACATTTTTAAACAAAAATGGTTGGCAGCACACAAAAAATATGCTATTTTTATCAAAAATAATGAAGTATGGCTTCAGGGTAAATTTTTGTTGCCAATGGCAAAAATGCGACCAGGGCGACCATTAAAGAGGTTTGAAGAATCCAGTGAGCGCAGTCGTAGGCGTAAGACAGAAAAGTTACGTACTACTATGGACTCAATGGAATTGATGTATGCTATACAAATGCAATTACGAGCTGAAGGTAATCCTCAAGCTAGTGATTTATTAAAGAATATAACTAGCTCTCCATCACGCGCAAAGAAATACATGGGTACCTGTTCAAAACGAATGAATACAGATCAAACCCCACCACTGTCACTTTTCCAAGCACTAGCTATGTTTGTCGAAGCTGGACTCACTAGAAAACAATATAATATAATAAGAAACACAAATCTTAAATTCTTCCCCTGCTACTCAATTTTACAAAGGGCCAAGAAGACATGTTACCCTCATAAAGATTCATTTCTTGTGACAGCTACCTCTGCGGAAATAAATTTACAAGCATTGTTGAATCATACTGTCACTCGCCTACTAACACATTTAGAAGTTGTTTTAGAAACCTTAAACGAAGAGGATTCCAATTCGTTAATGATGACTTATAAATGGGGATGTGATGGATCCCAGCAATCACAATATAAACAGAACTTTGCAAATGATTGTGAATCTGATGCAAACATATTTCAATCTTCTCTTGTACCGCTACAATTAACTTGTGGCTTATTTGAAAAACGAGTTGTTTGGCAGAATCCAACACCATCCTCGCCGCGGTATTGCCGTCTAATTAGAATTAGGTTTGTCAAGGAGAATGCAGATATTACGAATGAAGAAATACAATATGTTCAAAATTCAGCAAACCAATTAGAAGTATCGACAATTGTATTGGCACAAAGATTGTATTCTGTTAAGCATAGGTTGTTATTGACAATGGTTGACGCTAAAGTGTGTAATGCCGCAACTCAAACTACTTCTACAATGAAGTGTTATATATGTGGTGCAACATCAAAAAACATTTAATGAGTTGTCACAGATTACATCAGTTAATGAAGAATCATTACGATTTGGTTTATCTATTTTGCATTCAAGGATTCGACTATTTGAAGGATTATTACATTTGGCCTACAAATCACCAGTGAAGAAGTGGCAAGTAAGGGAAGAAAAGGACAAATTAATTGTAAACGAAAAGAAGGCAGAGATTTCAAAAACAGATGAAAGACAAAATGGGACTTATTGTAGATATTCCTAAGCCTGGTTTTGGCAACACAAATGACGGGAACACAAGTCGTAGATTTTTTGCAAATCCAATGTTAGCAGCCGAAATAACTGGCCTGGATTATAATTTCATATATCGCATCAAAGTGATATTGGAAACTATTTCCAGTGGTCATCGTATCCATATTGAAAAATTTGCAGAATATACAGCAAATACAGCTAAATTATATGTTCAGTTGTATGGTTGGCATCCTATGACACCAACTTTGCACAAGATTTTAGTACACGGGCCAATTATTGTGCAACATGCTCTCCTGCCTATAGGGCAATTGTCTGAAGAAGCAACCGAAGCCAGAAATAAGAACTTTCGTGAATACCGGCAGAGTTATTCAAGAAAATGTTCGAGAGAAGCTTGCAATTTAGATGTCCTAAATAGACTTCTACTTACTTCAGATCCTCTCATAACTGGATTGAGGCCGCTACCTAGGAAAAAAAAAACCAAATCCTTCCTTAAGGAAACTATAGACATGCTTCTACCACCTGAGCAGAAATATAACTATCCTGACATTCAGGAGCGAAGTTTTTCTTCAAATAATGAAGATGGGTCATCTGATGAAGAAGGCATTGACACAAAGCATTGAGATCAATTTCTGAATGATTTCAAGGAAGTGTGTGTGTGTGTGTGTGTGTGTGTGTGTGTGTGTGTGTGTGTGTGTGTGTGTGTGTGTGTGTGTGTGTGTGTGTGTGTGTGTGTGTGATCAATAAAGACTGATAGTTGATTAATAAAAAATATACTTGTATACCTAACTTTAATATTTTTTTTTATTTTATTTATAACAGTAAAAACACTATTATTTTCTTAAAATCTACTTCTATATTCATGTATTAACTATTTTTTAGCATATCGGATCAAATAAAATGGATTAAACATCAGAAATATTTTTGGCCAAGAAAACCAGTCAAATACCCCACTGTGCATCGGTAGGCCTTGTAGAATACAACGGTAAACGAACGAAATAAAAAGTGGGTTTTTTCATATTCGTTAGTTTTACATAGTGACATGTCTTACATGCTTACGCATGTTCTTTCACGGAACCAGTTTATACCATTTCTGTAAAGAAATATTAAGAAAATTTTATGTTTTTGAATGTTTTCACTCTCTTCAAAACTCCATCAAAATGGACTTGACGGGGCTTAGTATAACCTCATACCATACTAAAAATGGGTTTTACTTTATTGGATACTAGGCATCCCCCGTCTCGGATTCAAACGCTCTCATAAGTAAAGAACTTAGATAATTTTAACAAATTATTGAAGTTTTAAATTTAAAACGATATTAATCCTGTATTGTTGCATGCAATTGAGAATTATTTTCTTATTAATACTTTCACTATTATAGTAAACTTTACTGTTCCAAACCTTAACACCATGAAGATGTTGTCAAAATTTAATACAGATGGGTTCAATAGTATAAACGTTACAAAATGTCAATTTAAATTGTTTAATTTTACAGGGAAACAAAATTTATTACTTAGAACTTATATTTAAGAGTGTCCTTGGTCCTAAACATAAACTGAGACGCTTTTGTCTCAGTTTGAACTAGTGACTTGAACTCTTGTATTTGGATACAAGAGGATTGGTCCTACGAAAACAGTCGACATTAAAACTTCAACATTTTATTAATTTTTTTATTTTTATATAATAATTAAAGTCCTTTTCCTTGTTTCCTTAAAGGAAAAATTAAGAAACGAATAAATCTGGCCAGTGGTAAGTATTTCATAAGATTAGCATCTAAGAGCAGCTGATGGAAAAATAAAAGAAGGCCTTGCTCTCGTGAAAATAAAGAAGTGGGTCAGTTAAAAATATCAGGAAAAGAGGAATTGAGAAAGAAGATCCCAACTTCTGAGAAAAGAAGAAGGAAGGGAAAGGAGTATTTACGCCTTGACGAATTAAGTCTAAGAACATCGCCGAGGAGTTTCTAATCAGCCCAAAGAAGGGAGTTCCCGAGGTTCACGATGAAGGAAATTGATCAGGAAAGATGAACAGCATTAGCTCTTTCATTCTCACTATATTCCCAAAACTGTCAAGATAGATGAAAAAACCTGAAAGTATGTTATGAAAACACCAGTGATGGGGAAAAGAGTATTTTATTCATTTTGCTAAAAAATAATCTCTAATGTCCTCTCTGTTTTCTCCAGTATAATTGTCATTATTCCAATCAATTTTAGTTAGGCTTATATGCTGTTTACCTTTATAGATGAAACACTACGGAATTCATTATTTTAGCCTATTTAAATTATGAATTGATACGAACAGGAGATGGGACGAATGGTCGCTGGCCCATCATTGCTTCCGTTTCGGGTGTCAGCGGCAATGTTCGTGGCACTTCGTTTATAGCTTTATACCAGTTGGTACATGAATTAACAGGTTTTCGTTTATCTTATATTTCTTCTTCTTTTTATTACAAACGGACCCGGTGGGTATTGGAGTATATATATTCTTTTAGAAAAATAAAGCAAACGTTAGCAATTTACTTTACTTAGCTTGAATAGTTAGTTGTGAAATTTGGAATTCGATCATGCTGGAAAACATGTCGTGTATATGGTATTACATATATATTAGACGAAAATATCTTGCATGTAATTGTAAATAAACACATATAAAAATTGCTAAATTTGCGTGTTTTAGACTTTGTATTTCACTTCAATTGAGAATTAAAAATTTTTTATTTTGACCCAAAACTATGATTAAATTTTTTTTTTTTTTGTTAATATCATGATCCTTCTTAAAAATCAATAATGATTACAAAGAAAAATAGTTCCTATTCCTAGAATAAATAAACTGTTAATATGAATCTAAAATAAAAATTATAATAAAAAAAATCGTGTTTTTATTTTAATAAACCTATTTTTAAGCGTAAGAATATAAACGAATAAAATGGCCGACTAATTGGCACTTTTGGCCAATGCTTTATTTCTGGAAAAAAAAAACTTAAAATAGTCAATAATAATAAAACAATTTTCTAGCAAGACCTACGGAGGTTCTGTATGGTAACTATCATACAAAGTAGGGTCTGCCATTACATTTAAGATCAACATATATTTGGCTTGAACCTTTCTCCCTCAGTACTATATTAAAATACCTAAATAAAGGATTGCTGCCCCTTTTCAAAAATTTCAATATTTATTTTGCAAAATGGATGACTAAAAACATACACACAAATACATGAAAACATATGCTTTCGTATGTATTTATTTAATTAAAGTTTTAGGTCCCTTGTACAACATCTCAGTTTAGAGGAAACTTGAACTTACAATCGTAAACAAAACATAAATTTAATAAACAATGATATAACTTTAATCAAACTGAAATTTACAATTTCACCATCACATAATACTATATGTAATTATCAATACCTACAAGGTTTCAAATGCAAAGTAAAATATCGGATATCACTTGCTATATTATTACAATTTATCAATTTAAGGTAATAACTTGCATCAGTATAAATAGATTAATAGTTAAAAAAAAAGAAGAAAAAAAAAGGCAATAAAATAATACCTGATATATTCTAACAAATAATATAAACAGTTTTTGTTTATAAAACACCATTCGTAACAGAAAAAATAGTTTAAAAAGAATCCCATCAAAGATTGACAGATGGCCATTGACTGCCAATCAGTTGTGCATAAAACTGGTTAAATTTTTAACATTCAACATTTTTACTACAAATCCTGTAACTCTAAAAAACTTACTTCTACTACAATAGATATTCTTGTCAGTTAACAAAATATTTATTGATGCCATAATTAACAGCGCAACGATATCATATTTCGCTCCAGTGATAAGTTACAGAAAATCAGAAATAATAAAAAACATACGGATAAAATAATAAAAATGTGTCCTCGGTAAACCAGCATTACAAAAATCGTGACTTAATTAAACCTCCCGCCAATTAAATTTACACTCGCATACACAATAATTTCATCTTACCTCCATTTCGAACAACTTCATAATAAAATAAATGGATCACTGCAAGACTTCACTGAAAAGATAAACCCAAGTACAAAACATTTGTTAATTGAAAATGTATTCACATTAGGATGTTTGTATAAGATGTAGTATAAGAAAAGTAAAATTATTAGAAAATAAACTTTACATTATGAATATACACTGAGGCAGCACCTTAACCCTTTAACGTTAATCTAGCGGGACAAAAGTTCAAAAATGAAGTTTGATTTTTTGATACATAAAGTGGTTAATCTAACAGGCTAAATGTTGGAAGGCGTGATACGAAGTGAATCAGGCTGAGGCAATGTCAATAAAGCAATTCAATATATAACGAACTAATACCACTTTAATCCCGTACGATTTTAGAATTATGTTAGTATTTTTTCCTGCGCTCGACAGTGAACATCGTAATATGTTTTCTTATTTTTTTAAAAATTTCATTATGAATGGCATTCAAAATAGTTAATACTAGTACATTTTTTTTTTAATTTTTCTGCATTTTAGACACTCAGACGGTACGCCAATTAAAAAGTTCACAAGTAAAAAAACATGTCAATGTTTTAATCTGAAACTGTTTACGTATACCTGAAAAGGTAAACGTAGATCTTAAATTATGGTTCTATGTTCCTGGGGACATCTAATTTTAGTGAATATATTGCATTTTATTTCCCGGTTTTTCCCGTTTATCAGAGGCACCAAAAATTGTGTTTCAGGCGGTGTACTCTCAGTTGCGCGATCGGAATAGGCTTAAGCGTTACGGACTGGTGGTTTCAGTTTTAATAATTCCCAGGAAGAAAAAATATATCTAGTCAATTATATGATTTAAAAATTTGCTATCGGGCAACTCACAGAGGATGTCCAAAAATCTAACCCAAAGATATAAAAAGATACAGGGAACGTTTTCCTCGGAAAATGTCTCGCACAGGTACCAGCACTAATTTGTTGATTTCGTCTGATCCTTTAATTCGTCCAAAATCGGAACCTTGTAGTCACCTTGCAAATTGGGAATTCGTAATATATTTGCAAGATATATACAAATCAAGGGCTTGGCGACAGCTCTCCTATAATCGTACCTTAATATTTTTTTATTACCTGAATACATGCCGTGGTCAGGCCATGTTTCAATAATCCCTTAGCCAGTCACAAGTTACCACAAGTAATTTATCAGTTTGTACCGTAGACAGATATCAGGGCTACTGGTCATTACGACCGCAAATGTTATTAGGTGTATACTAAAAGGCCTAAAAAATAAAAAAATTTCAAATCAAAATGTCGATCCTGTGTAAAAATATGGTTCATGGGCCTTTTATTTTAAGCACTGATAATGAAGTCCATTAACCGCAAGAGTTTTTTAATAGTCTCTGTCAATCTGGATTACTCATGCGTTAAAATTGAAAATTGGATGTCTAGTTATGCTGTTACGTAGTCTTCAAACACCTAATTAGTGCATTTTAACAAGGTCAAAAATTACTGCTATGCGTGAAAGTATTACTGTAAAAATAATGCTCAATTTCATGCTTCGACGCAAGATTTTTATCGGCAACAAATATAACTTCAATTATTAGTTGAAATTATCAACGTTCCTTACTTATGAGAGCGGGCGAATTCACTACGGGGGATTCAAGTATGATATAATTTAAATTATAATTATATTATGATATATTTTTTTGTAGTATTCATAATAATAAAAAAAATTTCATAATAATATCCATTTAGAACGGTGTACTTTCAATACCCTGTTTTTGATATTTGAGGAAATGCCGAAAAGTAGAGTAAATAATGTTCATAAAAACGAAACTAAATTCGAAAGGAAACTGCAGAATAGCTCTCCAGATAAAAGCTTATCGAGATGGCTGATAATAGAATTGGAAGATGATAAAAAAAAAATATTTACAAATGATAAGTAAATAACCGACAAGTAATTATAAGAATTGAAGAGGGTGATAACGAAGTATTGCGACTGTAATGTGACAGAGTATACGAATTTAATAATATACTATAATAACATTATAGGTTATTTATTATACATTTCTTTATGGATATACAATGTATACTAGGTTGTTGCCATCATAATAATCCTGCAAGAATGTTTTGCTTCCAACGATTCACTTCAATGTATTAGTTGGTTTTATGGTGTCATTTACATTTTTAATATGCACATGCAATGCCATAATAAAAAATAAAATAAGACAAAAGACAGTGTAAAGGCAGCCGCCGAAGAAATTTGTGTAGCTTACTTTTATCTTATAATAAAATTAAAATTTCTAATTAGTTATTCATCGAAATACTGTCACCTTGATTTCATTTAGGAAACAAGCGATGCTTTTCATTTGGAACAATAAAAGCGTTTTGCATTTTGAGCTTGTTGCTGATGGTGATACAGTGAAATCAAAGCTTCTCTGTGAACAGCAGCAGTTCTTACAGTTTTGATTATACCCAGATTTACAGAAACCAAGCTAATCTGTCAAACGACAGTGCTCCTACACATCCCTCTCGTTTGACCTAGTGAAGCGTCGAAGAAAACATTTTGTCTCATCCTGCGTACCACGAAGTAGTGAAAATATGATGTAATGAGTTTTTCCATTCTAAAGGAGTGTACGGGCATTGAATCCAATAACTGGCAGAAATATGGGTGGTAGAGATTGAAAACAATAGACTTTTTGTAGACATTGAAACCTATACTTATGAACATGGACTTGTAGGTTTGTTGGTAATTATTGGATCTACAATTATAACACTATATTTATTTATAACACTCTAATATTTCTATATAGATATATACTTCCACACATTTAATTACTAACATTAATACAATACATGTAATAATAATAGAAACAGTCATAATAATATCCTTGACAGAGGTCTGGAGAAAAATGATCAAAGCAAATCGCCGTTATTTTGGGCTCCGCTCGCAACTTTTTAGCAGCGTTGTCTCTCAGCGCACTTAGTTCATCCTGTACAAAATCCTCATTCGCCCTGATTCAACCAATGGAGACCTGGATCACTACAAAGGCTGATGAAAAAGACCTCTTTATTTTTGAAAGGAAAATCCTTCGTAGAATGTACGGGCCCACCTATGAAAATAGACAATATAGAAGGCGTAGAAATAGAGACATCTATTCAAAAGTCTCTATAACCAACCCGATATTGTAGCTATCATGTAGGCAGGGAGGTTAAGATGTGCATAACACCTCGCGCCGATGTCGGTTAGGTCTGTAGGAAATAAACGTCTAACAAAACAGATGTCCGGAAGAATTGGGAGACCCAGGTTATGGTGGTGGGGCTATGTGGCGGTGGATTCTAGGTCCATCGGAGCAAGGGATTGGATGGAAGCATCCTAGAAGCGAGGCGTGACGAATGCTGTTGGAGGAAGAGGAGTCAAGACTTGCTTGCGGGTTGTTGAGAACAATAAATAATAAAAAAGCATTCAGTGTTGCCAGATTCCTACAGACTTGTGACATCATAGTATTAATATTTCAATTAAAAATTTATCTAATTTTTATAAATTAATCTATTATTTGTAAATCACATCTAAATATTGAAGAACCAGAAAATTCACTTAAGTAATCTTACCTCTCAAGATAAAATTATCATTTGCCTTTAAAATTGTATTGGAAGCACAGTTCTTTAACCTTGTTACATAATTTTCAAGAGTTACATAATTTTCAAGAGTGGCCCGAAAAGTTATAAATAGAAAATCACATTTAAATCTTTAAAAAAAAAATCCTATTTAACTTCTTTTATTGTACTCTTCAAGTAGAGTTCATCAATATGTGAAATAAAAGAGAATCTCAGCATTAAAATATTTTTAACTGCAATTGTAAGGCCTCTATCGTCTTATTTTATTTTGTTGAGAACATTCTATATAAATATCGCCCTCTAAATCTGGTTGATTTAGGTTGGGTATTCTATATTTTGTGCAATATGTAATAAAATGAATTCAAGGCATAGTTTTTAGCTTATATTGTTGATTTGGGATCAAAAGTTTATTCTAAAAAAAAAAAAACAGTTAAATAATTATTGTTCAACTTTTATTTTTTGTATAATTTTGACTATAAATTACTTTGTATTTTTTTTTCGATTGACCGTGTATCTGATGAAATTATTCATATTTTTAGTTTAGAAAGCATTACTTTAGTACATTAAAAAATCATTCCTTGTCTGCCTTAGTTCAGCCTTAAACTAAACTCATTGAGCATGAGGCAGCGATGAACTCTGCTAACCTTTCAATCGTCCGTATGCACGATAAGGTTCTACGATACTGGAAGCAAGACATAAAAGCTTTAGTTGAGGTCTGTGATGGTCTAGTCCATTGAAGCGAGGGTACCAGAACACCCGATTTAGAATAGTGTTGGTTTAATCCCCATATGGGTCACTAAATACTTATTCCCTAGCAATCCTATGGAATGGAACTAGGCCTGCAGCCCTTCCAATGGTTCGGACAGGACTCTTGGTGATCGTCAGCCGTTATCAAAATGGGTCTTTTAACCTACTTAGTGGACTAATCTCACACCAACACTAGACAAGTAGCCCTTATCGCTGTTTTTTTTGTTGTTTTTTTTTAATATAAAAAAAATGATGAATGGCTCTAAATTAAAAAGATAATACTCTGATCCCTGTGAATTTTCATGGTTTCAAAATACTAGGAGTTCGGTTTTGAAAGAGCACTTTTCAAATCTATTGTTTCACAAAATTCTTGACCGAAAAGTTGAATTTTACAATGCTGGGACAATTATGGTAGGTATCATTCTACACAATATATTGATCAACAATCTATTTCCTATTGTTCCACTGTAAAAAATATTGGGATCATCCTTAGATCATTAGCATCTTATAGTTTAGTTAAAGATTAAAGCCATTCTATCTAGTATTTATTGAGAATTCACAAAATCTACTATTGCTTCTTAGTTGATCCTGCTTCTGTCTTATACTACTACCTACATAGGAATAATAATGAAATACTGGTAGTTGACTATTCCTAGTTCCTAGTGTTTTTGCTAGGTCAAAAAATATATTCATAAAAAAGGGTTTTGCGTTTGTAATAATGAGTTTAAAAACCTTTCAAAACACCTTTCCCATCACCTTTTCCATTCATATAAATTTAAATTAGTCGATAAACTTTATTTTATTTTATTTTTTTAATTTTAATTCAGTATTCAAATGAAAACAGTTAATTTTTATTTATTTATTAATTTTTTTTAGTTTAATATACTTCTGATAATTTTCTTCATTACGTATTGTAATAGCATATTTCATTATTTACTCGTTTCCTAGTTTTTCATTCCATTTCATTATTAATATTTATAGCAATAATCTCTTTTGTGTCGGTAGACCTTCTTAGGAGTAATGGATCATCTTTATTACATGTAGGGTATCACCATACTCTTAATTGATTGCCGAATGGTACTGACAATATCATAGTTCTGAATAGCTGTTGCTCAAAAAACAGTAGTTTTTCATCAAGAAATGAATTCCATTAATGGTTTTTATTGCTATGGTGAACAATAAATATTAAATAAATATTCTTATTATATGTTATTATTATTACTATTATAATTATTTAGACCTGGACCTCCTCAATTAGTTTTATCTTTCCATCTCGATTTGCAGCATTGCGAAACCACCCTCTCATTCCCGCTTGACGTAGGTTTTTCTTGTAATTATCTAACCCTCAAATTCTGGCTACTACTAGTTTGCTTAATAATTTTGGGGCCAACATTCCCTCCACCACCAACCATTTTAACCTAGGTTCCTATATTTGTGCGACTATATCTGCTTTTCCAAACAATATCACCAACGATTCATTTTTCCAAATGTTCAGCCGCCATTCATCCACTTTTGGCCAAATATCTTTCTAAATATTCACCTCTCCCAAGTCCCGAGGAGTTTTCATTTCCTTTTTTAAGTATCCAGGTTTCACTGACATACATGACGAGGGGTCTGATAATGGTTTTGTAGACTATTATTTTGGCCTTGCGGATTAAGTTCTTAAACCGAAGAACTTTTTGAACTGCGAACAGGCATCTGTTGCTTGCCTCTATTCTTCCCTAGACCTCCACGGTAATATTATAATTATTTGTTAAAAGAGACCCAAGGTATTGTATGTTTGCATATTGAATTTCAGGGGAGAAAAACTGGTGAAGTTTACTAGCGGCCTTATTTTCAATATTTTTAAGTTTTGCGGGGAGTTTTAATGGTAGTAAAAAATATATATATTTTTAAATTAGTATTTAAATTCATTAGTATTCCACATTCAAGACCTGAAAGACAAGGTACTGCTCGTCGTTTTGAGCTTTGTGGCTCCACCAAACCTTCCAATTCTTCTCGTATCCAATCCTTACGACCCAAAACCTTCGGAAAATCCTCAATGCTCCTTATTATGTCACAAAGAAACTTATTCATAAGATTTTTAATGTATTACATGTACAACCAGATACCTATCCTTTCATAGTAAACTCTATACCCACTCGAATCCACTTGTCTCCTAATTTGTCTCACACTCAATTTCTGATAATATTCCGATGCGTCTGTAAAGAAGATGACCAACAAACCTTCTAATGTAAAACTTTTATTGGAGTGCTGGTGAGTAGTTCTTTACATTTTACTAACATATCATTGTCATAATTTTACTCAAACTCACTTCTTGTTTATAATGTATACAGCTGTAAATATCAATGAATAGATAAAAAAGTAATAAATAAAACATTCTTTTCCCGCAGAGAAACTGTACTCTCTGAACTGGACGTGCTATTCATGCGACTGGGTTCTTTGTTAACAATATTAAAAATAATAAATACATGAACAACCTCTAATAGAACGTTTCATAACTGATTGAAGAAAATGCATAAATTATGGAATGATTTAGTTAATAATTCGAGACAGTAGTTGTAATTTTCTCACCGAAGTCGTTAGCGTGAATTGAAAACAAGCGGTATACAACTGAGAACACTTTTTCTAACACCTTGTGAAATCTTTATCCACCTACCGATCCTGTACATTTTACTTCGTGTATTTTTAAACCACCAATTGGAGAAGGAAGTCTTTCAATAATGTACCGCTACTTTTTTTTCTGGGAACAATTACGGTAAAAACCTGGATATTGTGTGCTACAATAAATAGCAACCTGAGCATTGCAAACAATTAATTAAAAAGGCATTAATAATTATATTTAGGATAGTAATTAATAATATAGTTCAAGGAATAATTATCTTTAAATATCATAAATATAAAAAAAATAGAGAAGATTTTTTGCCATTTAAAATTTAATATTTTAAAACATTATGTTAAAAAAATAATAAGTTACAATTTACTTTTACGCAATGGTTGGGCAGGTTGCAAAGAGTGCCAAGCACTTGGGCATTCTTGAAGCCTCACGTAGTGAAAAAAAAAACAACCTATCTTTGTAAGGATTTTCCGAAAAATTATCCTTTTTTTAAATACCGGCGTGACTTTGCACCATTTTTGTTGAACTTCATTCTTTAACTACCTATCAATAATGTTTAAAATGCATGTATTAAAATATTCACTTTGAATAATTAGCTTAAAAATGCTGTTGATTCGTCGCATAATCTTGGAATTGCAAAATTTACAAAACTTATAATTAATTTTATTGTTTTTAAACTTTGGTGCAAAGTCAACCGGATACCCGTGACTTTGCACCACTATATTTTTTTTTCAATTAAAAAAGCATTAGAAACGTATTCTGGAGCAATGTCAAAGCTAGATAGTTGATAGTTATGAGATGCAAGTCATTTGTTGATAGTGTTAGGAGATTTACCTAGTGATTTTTTTCTCTGTTTTTAAGGATTTTGTTAAAGGAGACGATTGTAAATTACAATGTTTTCATTGAAATGAGAAAGAAAATTGTACAGTTTTTAATAGTTTATTTAGGAACGATATAAGATACAAGAACATACCAACAAAATATTATATAGAAACATAATAACGACTTAAAACATGCCTAAATAACGTAAAATACTATTATTTTGGCAAACAAGGAACAAAACGATACCTATAAAGTAAAAAGCACACAGATTCTTGGAGAAACACCTTTGGAAAAATGCAATCTGCAATAGTTAGAAAATAACTGTTAAAATATAAAAACGAATACTATGACTTGAAAAAATTTAAACCTATAACTAGGCAAAATTGAAACAGAATTCGTCAATATACTTGCACATAGATGGCAAAAACGTTATTAACAGGAAGCAAAACCTTATCCCAAATAATTTGGATTTTAACCAGCCTATTAACACCTTAACTTCAAATTATCCTCTTTTATTGATTTGTATGCTGCCTAAGACTTCTTCCCATAGAGAAGTCACTTTGCGCCAAAATATACTTGGTGCAAAGTCATTCCTGATTCTTATCAAAAAGGGGATTCTATTTTATTTTCAAATACTGTGACTTTTGGCAAATATTTTGAGCTAAATGAGTATCATATATTTAAATTACAAAAATTATAGAATAAAATTAATGTAAAACCTATTCGATTTGAGAAATATTTAGTTGTTGAAAGCACCACTTTATCCCACTAAGGAATCACACTTGTTGAAACACTACAATCAAGTAACTGTTGTGAAACATGGAGGTAACTAGGATCAGCGTGAAAATTCCTTAGACCCAATCAGTGTTGTCATAAGTAAGTAAGAAATATAAAATATCCCTCATTTGGACAACAGCAAAATACTTTTTCTTCAACTGAAACTTTTTAGTGAGGTTGGTGCAAAGTTAACTCACTGGTGCAAAGTCAGGCCGTTTTACGGTATTCATTTATAGAGTAGTCGACAAAAACATTTTTGGGGGGTTTAATCATATATGAGTGGTTTAGATGCAAAGGGGTACAAGTAACAAAACCTCATTGTAGAGTAAAAGCCATTTACATAATTGCCAAGTACACTTTCAGGATTTTTGGTGAGTAGTTAGATTTCTTCTCTACAAACGGCATCACCTAACGGAATATTCACTTGTTCTCTTTGCCACAGAATTATTTGTAATTTTAAGTTTCACAATATGCACTTACTCCAGTTTTTCATAATTTGCCACTTGTACCCCTTTGCATATGAACAACTCATATATACAACTCATAACGACGATCAATTGGCAACCTAAAATTACTCCACCGTTCCCGGCATTTACTTCCTCTATCCACTCGTAAACTCCTAACATCCTCCCTCATCTTTCCCAACTTTGACTAAGGTTGTGTGATTTATGGTGGGCTCTCGACGACTCTTGAAAAAAGATTAAAGCGTATCATGAATTGCTTCATAAGGTCTGTCCTCGGATCCTCAAGACATGTCCCACCTCTACACAGAGTTAAACTGGCTTTCCCCTTCCTTCCGCAGAGACTACTTCCTTGGTATATTCCTCTTCCAAGCTATTAACACACAACGCCCTCCTTTTATCCATAACATCCTACACTTCAAGTCCTCAATCCAATCACTACATACAAGATCCCGTCTCTCCGATCTCTACACCCCATCCTATAGAACGACTGCATTCCAACGTTCCTTTCTTGCCCGTTGCGCTACTCTTTGGAATTCCCTTCCTCCCTCCATTCGCAACGCATATTCCCTTGGAATTTTCAAAACACATATCTTCCATCACCTCATCTCCCTCCAGACGGATGCTATTTAATCATATGGATGCCTTAAAACGAATATCATGCCAGCACATTAAATAAAAACTTTTCCAATTCTTGTAATGATAATGTTTTCACTATTACTCAAATATTTTTTTCATTTTTCTTTTTTCTTTATCATTTTTGTCTATCCATCTCAACAAATGTTATTTTTCTCCATACTTCAATAGGAGTAAATCCAGAAAGTTTAAATCAACTTTGTATGTAATATATATATTTTTTTTCTTTTCTTTTACCGAATGTACATATGGTTTTGTGCTTATATAAGTGTTGTTTGTTTATATATTTTCATTCTTTAAATTATCTTATTATTAACTTGTATTTACTTTATATTATATTATTTCATTATTTTATTTAAAATATCTTGGCCAGATATGATGTACTTTCTATAATACATTGTCGTTATTCTTAAGCGACTTTGTCCCAGAATAAAGTTTATTTTCAATCTATCTATCTATATTTTAATTTTTACTATTGTAATGAAGCTTCTCCTGTAATCTATAATTACAGTGATTTTTTTTTTAATGCCATGAGGAATAAAAATGGCGATTATGTTTGGAAAAACTGAAGAGCAGTGTTTTTCTTTTAAGTATTCTTTCCTTTCTTGGTCTAGTTCCTTCTTGTTTGTCGAACCTACTCATCAACGTTACTGCCATTACAGGTGATTGCATACTAAGAATAAACCGCGATTTTTCGGTAACATTAACAATCCACTTTATTTTCGACGAATCTATTGTTTTATTATTCTCTATGATAAATACTTTACTTTGTATAAACCTTAACGTCAGTTTTACTTTTCTAATGTGTAAGCAATGAATTGAATGTGTGTCCGGAAGGGCCTATGCCACGGTTTCCTAATTTTACAAGAACTTTAAAGAACTATAACATCGCTAAGTGCTACTAATAAAAAACAGTTATGGTGGCATTGGTCCTTCTTCCATTGGGGAAATTGGAAATTCTGATAAACTATTTTTCGTGATATAAACGTTTATTGAATGAGAAATGTTAGTAGAAATAAAACCGGTAAAGTATTATCCCTTGAATGACTAAATTGAAAGCAGATATGAATAAAATAGTTTATATTTAAGATCAGTCCTATACATATTCATGTGAAGGAGATCTTTTCATTTTCCTTCAATATGAACTCGGGTTATCAACTGATAACCTAGGCCGTTCTTCTACTTCAAGTTCTCTGATTTATTGAAACAAACATTAATCTCCTGACCTCTAGGGGCTTCCATTACTACTAAAAACCATGGCATTAAGTACATCACATGACATATACTTTTATTCCACGAAAAACTGGGTTTCGAGAGAATCGTGACTAGGCCCTTCTACCGGACACACATTCTATTGTATCTGAGATATTGTATTTTTTTTTTCGTGCATTCATCATAACAGACAAAGCTTTGAGATTGTTTTCAAAAGATGATGAATATTCAGATTCAGATATCCTCACAAATGTTGCATTTGATGAGTTGAAGAGTGATTCCGAGACTGTCCCGACGTATTCTGATTTTGCCCAAATGAAGAAAAACAGACAGAATTTTACACTCCTCATCAAAAGAAAAACAACACCATTGTAAATACTTGGTGACTGATGAAATCACCACCCAACAGAAAAAAACACTTACCTTTAGAAATATATTATTGAACCTTTCAGGAGTTATTGAAAAATCGGTCGGTAAAAAAGGGTTATCAGAATCCTGGTCTTGCCTTTTTGATAAATATATTATTGTTACAATCGTAGAGTATACTTACTGGCATATTGAATAAATAAAAGAGTGCTTGTCTTGGGATAGAGATGCTCGTCCAACTGATGCAATCAAAATTGCCAATGGTTACCGATCAATCTAGTCATTAAATATATTTCGCTCTGTTATTCTTAATTTTTGAGTAATAAATTTATAACTATAAGACTGATTTCTTTATGAAATTGCAAGACTAAAGATTTGGTATACATAGTACAATAATTTATCAATTATAATACGTTGGTCCTTTGAGAGCCCTCTTCATTTTCCTTAGAATTTCATGTTTTCTTTTTATCGTTTGATACATCATTTTTTAAATATTAATTTACTAATAGAAATTTACAACTGTATTACGAAAATACATTCAGTTAATATGCGGTAATTGCAATGCACAGTAATGGCATGACAAAGACTTGTAGAGGGACTACCCAATGGTAGCACTCTAATGAAAGTTCTACAATAGAAGAAAACCCCCTTTCTTTCAGACGACTCGGAGGATTGCCAGGAATGGAACGGGAAGCAAGTTGAGAAACAAGTGGATCTGCATGAGTATTTAGTTTATTGTGAAAGGTATCTGAATCTAGCCAAGTCCGCGACATATGGGATATTAAGGTCATTGTGGATCAGTTTATTTGTAACAAAGTAAAGAGCGCAGAGTGGGACGAGCCAACGTAATTTGTTGGACATTGGTTGGAAACAAAAATTTATATTTATGGCTAGAATCATTGATAAAATGTTTGTTATGGTCATTGTCGATAAACAACAGTACGTTAAACATAATTTTATTACGCACTAACAGTACAAAATATCGATAACTAGGTTTGTTTGAAAGGTTCTCGCAAATTTCCCGTTTTGTTAAATTGCATTAGTAATTGTGTACACGTCCGATGTAAATTTTTTGTTTTTACAGCTTTAAGCAGGATATCACAATTGGCTATAAAACATTTTTCTGTGAAAATAATGATTTAAAAAAAAAAAAATAAATTTATTAAAATTTTTAAATTTCAACAAAAAATTGATTTTAGAAAAATGTTTAAACTTGTTTAATTCCCACTTTAATTCAAAATATCAATACTGAAAAGTAACCAAAGATCGAAATGATCTGCGACCACTAGGAAAATATTTGGAATTAAAGATTTTTTTTGCGTATTTATAGGATTTGCAGAACTCCTTCCGCTCTCATTAGAATACTTGTTTTACCCCTTTCGTTTAGTCTGTTTATATCTTTTTAGTGTTTTCACTTCAGTAGTAATCCCATTGGGTTATTTTACCTACATATTTGTCAGCTAGGATACTAATGGGAATCATTTTGGCCAAAAAAAAGCAGCTTCGTCAGAAAGTGTCCGAAACTTTTGGTAATTTTGAATGTCCCTTTCCAGCTTTGCCTTGTTGTACCTTATCTGAATTCCTGGATGCCATATCTCCATGCCTTACGTAATAATAGGCAAAATTGCGCCTTTATACAGAACCTTCAGGGCCTCCGTTCTCAACCCCCATTTCGCAAATGTTGCAACGTGCCTATGTAATTTGTTGAACATTGGTTGAAAACAAAAATTTATATTTGTAGCTTTAATCACTTATTAAATGTTTGCTGTGGTCATTGTCGATAAAGAACAGTACGTTAAACATAATTTTATTACGTACAAACAGGACATCAACATCGATATACTACGTTTGTTTGAAAGGTTCTCGCAAATTTCTCGTTTTGTTAAATTGCATTAGAAATTGTTAACACATCCAATGTAAATGTTTTGCTGTTCACAGTTTTTAGCATGATAAAACAATTGGCAATAAAACGTTTTCCTGTAAAAATAATAATTTAAAAAAATAAATGTATTTAAATTTGAAAATTTCAACAAAAAATTGATTTTTGATAAATATTTATACTTGTTTAAGTCGAAACCCATTTTAATTTAAAATATCGATTATAAAAAGTAACTCAAGATCGAAATGGTCTGCGACCACTTGCGACCTTGGAGAATATTTGGATTTACTTTGATAATTCAACTTGTACAAAAAAGTGGTCCAAATTGCTATAACAAATGGACTTCACAAATGTTATCCACAGGTATTCACCAATAAAAATGCTTAAAATTGACATCGGAATAGGTCTGAATGCTGACACTGACATGACGAATTTGAACGAATGGATGCAACGATAAAATTTCGATAACCACAGTGTAGGAGCCTGTGGGCTATAATTGATTACTTCTATTAAATAACTAAATAGTTCCGTTTTCGGTTGGGGACAGTATTTAAAATAATAATTACCTATCAGGTTTCCTACAAACCGCAAATTGTTTATTTTTTTAGTAAATCCGATCGACGAAAAAGGCATAAAACACGTATAACTCACATAACGGTAAACTGATTGATTTGCAGATTTTTAAATTCGATAGAGCACATCAAAAATCATAGAAAATAATATCCCTTGAATCAAAACACGAAAAAAACGAAAATTAGATTTTTTTAGACACACTATTGGTTATCAGAGCAAAGTCCTGAAATGATAGAAAAAAACTGACTTTAGATTCGAATTCTACACCTTTGAAAACATACCCATATGAAATTTGAAATCGATGCAATAATTTTTTGAGGCTCAAAATGCGATGTCCAGAAAAAACATAGTTTCGTCCCACTGTGGAGCGTTAAGGATTTTTCGAAGGATTTTGGATTGCAGTGATTGGACGCGGGAAGAATTTAATGATTTGGTGGTATCCAATAATTCTATAGTATAATATAATGGTCATGTAAATGAGTTTTTTTGTAGAACGGTTGTCAAGTAAGTGTTGGAGCAGTCGAAACCGACGCACAGTGGGGCAAGTAGCCCTAATTGTTGGCATAAACTAAATATTCTTACTTACATCTTAAATAATCATTAACATTAGTTCTTAAAGCCATATATCATACATTGAAACATTGAAAAACCTAAATCACTCACTTTATTTGTGTATAATACGGAAAACCTTAGAAAACAGTAAATAAAAAAAAATCATAATTTTCATTAAAATAAGTGACACACATTCTATCTCCAATATTTACTCATCATCTTCACTGTCTTCTTCTTCTCTATCAGACCTTTAAATTTTGGTATTTTAAAAAGTACCAGAAATAAGGTTTAAAGCCTCTGTCGGTAGTGACCTTAATTTTTTTTTTGGGTAGTTTTCGTTTGCTAGTTAGAACTGGGTCTTAAGGTAATGAATATATCCTGAATGAATTTTTCTCTACTACACTTCCGTGGGTGATATTCACGATATTTTTTGAAATCCTTGTTCCTCACTTAACTATAGGCAACATGGCTGAAGGTATTATTTCTGTACCTTGAATGAGAAACTTGTGAAGGGTCGGTGACATCGGATACCATGGGTACTTTTCTACATAATACTTTGCAGTACCATGAGCAAACTCTTGATATGCATTAGTATTAATTTCGTGCCCACTTGATATTGCTGTCAGTATTATATGAGGCCTTTTAATTAGTTCAGCGTTAAAAAATTGCCTAGCTGTATTTTCATAATTACTATTCCCAAAGCCAGGTTTAGGTATGTCAACAATCAAACCACATTTTTTCTTAAATATTTCTTGGATTGGACTCTTGCTTTCTTTAACAACTTGTTTGTCTTCATTGCTACGGGCATGCCATTTTTCTAGTGGAAGCTTGTAGGATAGGTGTATAGGATAGGAAGTAATATGATTTTTTCGTCTATGCACTAGCAAAGAAGAAATATTTTTTCAGAGGCTGGGGCAGATTGGGGCAAGATTTTTCGATGAAACCATAATATTTAGATAATGTATTATAAGATGGTGGAAAAAATATATGCTTGGACGGGTTTGGAAGGTTACTAAACCCTTCGCTACATATAAATTAAAACCAATAATCTTATTTTATTATATTATTAAGACAAATATAATACTATATTTCAAAAATATATACCTGAAAATGATGCTTCCATGTCATAACATATACAATTATTAAAACTGTATGTGAAAAAAAAAACAAAAAAAAAAACGCTGTGTTGATAACAAATTGATGCGGACACCGACATTGATGCCACTGAACTTTATCCACTTTCACCGATTACCAGTACAATACATGACCGTTATCAGTTTTATGAATTAAATTATTTTGTTCTGCAGAGCCTTAGCTAACAGATAACTAAGCAATTTCGTTGAAAGGAAAATTTTAGTTTTGAGACTTTCTGCCACGTTTTGTTTTAGCTTGCCCCACTGTGCGACGTGCAGTTTTTTGTCTTTCAGACTTGTCTGAGGATCCATGTGAATCTCTTGTCTAGATAAAATCGAAGATATCTTATCTGTTCAACATTAAAGGACACAGGAGGACAGGATGAAGTTGGTTTTCGACCCAGGGTAAAAGTAATTTGCTGAGATTTGATGGTTTGAGATTTTAATAACGTACATCAATAAAATCAAATAATTCTTTTCATATTCAGAATTCATATTCAATCCAATAGCAGTATATGGTAATCAATATAAAAAACAGTTAAAACTTTGGGGACTATCTATCACACAGAGACGCCACTATCCTTTGTGTAACAATGCAACCACGAGCAATAGAGGAATAATTAATTTTAACTGTTACAAGCGGTCCAAACGACTTTTGAGGCCTTGATGCATAAAAAACTCAGCTCTATTTTTTGTTATCGGACTTGGCTCCGAGATTTAGGGGTTCATTGTCTTACCCACTGATCTCCCTTTAATATCATTATATATTTCCTAATAGATCTCTTTGTATTACTTAAATGTTGGTCAGAATCAATGGCTGTCATATGCTTAAATATGACAACTTTACCGAAATTGGTTGCCTTTGCCGTTTAAATATTCAACATCTCCTCACCCCTCCCCCTCACGAAGTCGCCATATATCGATCATTCATTCACATAATTGCCCCCTTCTCTTCCTGTCGTGTTAACTTATGGTTTTAACTTGTAAACTTGCTGTTAATATTTTATTCTTAATTGTTATTAATTATGTCATCCCATTGAATAAGTGGTTAAGTCAAATGTCATTACTTTTCAGGGCCTGACTTTTAAAGTTTGAAAAGTTGTCAAAAATCAGGTTTATGTAATTGTTCAACGGAATTTCGTAAAACGTATCAAGATTGTGTTCTCTTGTTACCACTATCAATCTGAGTTAATAGCTTTATCAGTAATGAGGTATTACACATATCCATTTGTGGGTATAAAAAAATTATGCAAATAATTTTTTTTTTGTTTTTGTTTCGGAACCTGAAATAAATAAAGTAAAATTCTTTAAACAAACGCCAAAAAAAATTTTCACAGGATTTTTAATTTTCTAAATAATTTTTTCACAAATGTCACATAATAAATTAATAATATTTTGTAAAATTTAGGTAATGGTAAAACAAATAAATACATTTTATTTTAAGAACAATAAAAAAACTAATACGGGCGAGCATGTTTTCTTGTGAGAAGACAAAATAAGACTGAATAATAATCTGAGGCAAAGAAAAAAAATCAAGGAATAAACCGATAGAATAAATTAGGAGCCGATAAATAATTAGAGTTCTTTCTGAGATCTATTCATTCTGAGAAGTTTTTATGTTACCCGAAAGGCATATCCATTCACAAGTAGTTAACTAAAATTTTGTTCATTGAATGTTCATGATTGAGTTACTTGATGCAGATAGCTGGCCACCTTAAAACTAATTGCGCATGAATGGTTAACTAAACTTAACCATGCTTCACTGGGCGTACATAACTTTGTTTAGACAGTTGTTCACCGAAGTGTGTGAGATAGATTAAATCGATTTGACTACTTATGTTTTACAAAACTGAAGATGGATAATAACGCACATAACTATATTTTAAGATGATAATCTCACTAAAACACTTATTCACCACTAAGAAAACATCTCCGTGTTTCTTTTTAGTAACTAAACTCTTTTGGTCAAAATGCGACTTGAGCACTTATACACTACGATGATAGAATTAATATAGGAGATTTAAATCAACTCTGTAGATTTTAGGCATTTATTTTTCTAATATATAACGGAGCTAACGGTATATTACAACCAGCCACATGTTTCAGGATTTTCTTCTCATATTCAGACATCGTTGATTTCTTTCACCCTAAAAAAAGGTACTTTTAAAAAATATGCTAGTACACTGGGGTATTGGTGTACCCACCAAAAAAGTATTTTTATTGATCAATTACTCTACTCGTGGGTGGGCACATAATTTATATAATTCACATGCTGCTTATACAATATTAACATTAAATGGAACTTATTTTTAGTGGTAAGGTATGAGTTGTCATCGCAAGGTCCTTCTCTAACCAGCATCCATCTTCCTTCAGGGTCCGCTTCTAATCGGGTTCTATCCCGAATTTGAAATCTTCTTCTCCAAGGTATTGAAGACACCGAAGGGCTCCTAATTGGGTAACCTTTTGAATGTCAGCTTTTAAGTATCCTTAAGTTCCTGATGCTCATATTAGAGATAAGTCTATATAGCTCCCTCATAAGTTTTCAATATATTATAATTATTAATACACGGTAATGTATATTTTATCTGAATATATTATATATATATATATATATATATATATATATATATATATATATATATATATATATATATATATATATATATATGTAAAGGAAAATTCGAGCAAACGGACTGTATTGAAAAAAGTATTAAAACGAGGTTTCGCACCTTTGAGGAGATATTATTGAGAAGGTAACCTAAACAAATGTTACATAAAAACCCACTCACCTGGTTACAGCCGTCGACGGTCTGTTCGGAGGCCTCCAAAGTCGTTACGGGCAGGCGAATGCTTCTCCCAAGCTGCAATATTTGTTCAGGGTCTCCTCCTCTTATATTACCACTCATTAAGCGTATAACTAAATCTTTAATGACTGGCCCAGGAAATAAAAACACTTTTAAAACAAGAATAGGGTCCTGGAAGGCTATTATGCCTTGGTCAAGAAAACGAAGGAAGACCATGAGGTCTTGGACAACTTGTATAGGTGCGTACTGGAACGCAGATGCTAGAAGAAAGAGAATTTTTCCTGTAGGGATTAACGCAGATAAGGGCTAGTTACCTAGAGATCGATAGAGTGCGTCTATGAACGGTTTATTAAAGTTTTTCTCCTTCCCCCCCCCTCACAAAAGCGCCGATTGGCGCGAACATATATATATAATGTATAGAAATTGTCATGTGAATATTTCTGAAGAATTAAAACAATTTTAACGAGTAATAAGTAGATTCCTTCGATTCATTGTGTATTGTAAGAGGGGCTGCTTCTAAGGCGAACAAGGTAAGGCGGCAAAGTCAATCAGGCTAATCCGATTTAAGGATTTCTGCTGTTTCCATTCCCAGCCAGCCCCACCGTTCCTAAACTGTCCTCCGTTAAATTTGAGTGGGTGAAATAATTGGCATCTGAGGTGTATTTTATTTCGATTTCACCAGTGGAGAGGAACCAATTCACATTTTTTGATGAATGGTTTAAGGAGTTAAAAAAAACAAAAACAAAAAAACAGTAAATCTTTACAAATGAACCATTTACGGAATATAAATTAGAGAACTTAAAATTGGTATTATTTTTTTTTAAATGAAATTGTTTCAAAACTAAAACTATCATACTATAGTAAATATATTAGAAGTGAGTTACTGATTTTTACAGCTACTAGTGCGAATCATAATAAATAAAATATATGAAGATAATATAACAAATAAATGAAGATTTTTAATAAATGTTATATATTTGAGGTTTAAATAATTAACTTGATTAATGCAATAAGAAAATGGAAAAGATATTTATATATTTTCCTGTAAAATTAATAAGATAATTGTTTGTTGGGGTTTAATAAGATAATTATAAACGATGCATTTATTCGAGAATGAAATCAAGATAAATTGAGAAAGTAATACAATTAACCTCGAAGAGGGCAATAGGTAATATGGATCGACACAATATGTACAATAAGAAATAAAAAGAAGAAGATAGAAACTCATAATATATAATACAATAAATAAAGTGAAAAAATTCAAAAAATAATTAATTAATTAAATTGATTTAATAAAATTAAATTTAAAGTTCAAAATACAATCATAATCTATTTAAAAAATGCACTCTCTGGAGATTCCCGAACCAACGTGGAGGAATAAATCATGTCCACAGAGATCCCAGGGCTGCTCTCTCAGCTGCGTCAATAGTGTAGAAACCCAATGTTGGTCGAATGAGAGCTGTGACATGATAGAAAAGATGGCCATTGGTAGGACTCCATGTAAAATTTTACAATAGGTCTCCAGACCAATGCCTTTTAAACTTGCGAGATGGATTATAGGGATGAGTGGAATTCTATAGGTAATGCGTTATATGATTTGATAAATTAGTTCTAAAAAAGTATCTTGAAAAAAAGACAAATTTTCATGATTCTAAAGGGACTTAGCTCTCTCTCTCTCTCTCTATTAAATATATAAAATAAAAATGGTGTAAAATTTAAAATAACCTCTTACGAAAAAGAAAAACATTGTCTCTGGTTAATCGAGCCCCGGCTATTGAGGGTCCTACAGTATTCGTATGTTTTCACTTTTAAAATAATCGAACACGAATCTAATATTGCCTAATAAGAATCCTGTAAATTTAAGTCTAAATATTGTGACAGGAAATTTAATGTTCTATGAGACGTTGCGATCTGATTAGATATTTTATGTTTTCAGTCTTTCTGCTCAGTAAAATTTCAGAAAAAGCAATTTATAAAACAATTTCCTGGCTAAATGATATTTTAATATTAATTCGTGGCATTATATAATTCACAAGAAATTAAAATTTTGTTTTAGAACAATGCAAAGTGAAATGTAGGGTACTGAATATTTCATATACAGAAAAAAAATCTACAAGCTTCTTCCAGGTGCTGCGGTAATAAGACATGAATAGATAAAGCAGACGAAGCGGCTTCATTATCACTCCTTCTCTGTCTCTGTTGTACCCTCTCGTCCTAGAACAATATTGACATTTCACGCTGAATAATACACCGGTTAATCCGAAATGATCTGCACAGTAGTGGAACAAAATAGATATAATAATTTACCAATAGATGTATCAGTCATCCAATATATATATTAGAAAATAAGCAAAATCTGTTTTTTTAATCTAACAGAACTTTATCCAAACCATTAAGTAAAATGCAAGTCAAAGTTTATTATTTAAATATTTAAATTATAACTTTTCATGTTTTGGATTTTGAATTATATTTTATAAATTTAAGTAAATGATTAACCCATTAACCCAATATTGTTGACAAAAATCCTATAAACCGATTGACAGTCGTGATTCATTTCGCTAAATTAGCTTTTAATGGTTAATTAATTTACTGTTGTATATAGACTTATTTATTTTCTATTTATGTTCTCATTAGATCTATAAATCTATTCTCATTAGAAACAATTTTCAGAATTTCATAAAAATAAAAAAAATAAATGAAAATAAACTCTATTATAGGTACTTAGTTAAGAAACAAAAAATATGTTATGAAATTTTTTATTATTTCGTTGTCTAGCTAATAGGGCGTATAAAAAAAAAATTCCAGAGTTCAAAAGTCTGTAAATATCTTAATGATATTTATAATTTACCAAAACTTAATAATACCTTTAGAGCATTCTCTAAGCTTGTTTCAGTTATTTATTTCAAAGAAGAAATGTGACTTCTACGAAATTTTAAGACATTATTGGAAAAAAAAAATAAAATTCACAGCCATTGAAGTAACCCGTGAAATTATTGAATATGAAGGGGAAGGTGTCCTTGAAGATCGTACTGCGCGGCGTTGGTTTGAAAAAAAGAAAGAAGGCCTCCGGGCGACCATTAATGAATATTGATGAGGTTTTGAAGGAAGCTTTTGAGACCAATCCGTTCAAAAGAACTCGCGACCTTGCCAGGGAGTGTGGTGTGTCGAAAGATACTGTTAGTCGCCATCTTCACTCCATGGGGAAGGTGAAAAAGCCCTGTAGACTGGTCCCTCACGAACTTACTTCTCAACAATCAGCAGTCGAACCAAAGAAAAGTTTACAGAACCTCATGGGTTTGAACTCCTGCTTCATCCACCAAATAGTCCAGACCTCAAACCTTCGGATTACTACTTGTTTCGATCCATTGCCCATTTTCTTCAAGGGAAACAATTTGATAATTTTGTGGAAGTTGAAAATGCTGTCCAAGAGTTCTTTGACAGCCATCCCAATGAATGGTATCAGCGTGGCATCGAGCAATTGGCTAGCAGATGGGTAATGACAGTAGATAACAATGGACTATACTTTGAGTATTAATTGTATTTTACATCAAAGAAATAATAATACAAATATTTGTTTCAAAAACGGTCATTTTTTTTATATTATAGATATTTACAACTCTATACATATATACAATGACATGTAAAGAACCACTCACTAGAAGCACTTCAATACAACTTCTACACTATAAATTCTCTCGGTCATCTTCTTTTCAGTTGCTTCGTTGGATTATCGGAAATTTAGTGTCAATCAAATTACAAGACTAGTGAATTTGAGTGGGTGTAGAGTTTACATTATGAAAGGATATCTATCTGGTTTGGGCTAACACATGATAAGTTGGAAAATTTAGTAAATTCTAGTATACTTATATCAATTGGTTGAAACATCAAAATAACACTTATTATATATGCAAAAATAACATAAGTTACATAATTACAGATATAAATTAAAAAATTTATGGCTTGAAAATATCGCTAATTTTATGTCTAGGTACTACCGCACTTTTTCCCCATTTTCTAAGTATCCGATACTATGCTATCTCCAACCCAACAAATATCTGTTCATGAGAAAATGTTAATGTCGATTCGTTTTCCAGTAGATCGTTCTCCCCATCCTCCAGTTCGGAGGTTTGTTCGGCATTCAAATTTCTTGTGGAAAAAAAATAATAAAAAATAAAATGAAATACAAAAATAGGAGGCTCAATTGATCATTCAAATTGAGTTCAATCAATTTCCGTGTGTGAAATTCTCTTAAGTTAATCTAGAGTTTGAATTTTTTTGATTTTTCTTTATTAACTATTTATTGTTATTTACAACTGTATACATTATATACAATAAGTAAATTTGAGAATAATGATTACAATGACATGTCAATAACATTTAAAGAAGTACTTACTATCAGCACTTAAATTAAAGTCCTACAGTAAAAGTTCTCTCGGTTATTTTCTTTTTAGACGCCTCGTAGGATTATCGGGAAGTAGCAAGTTGGGAAATTAGTAAATTCGAGTGGGTATGAAGTTTTATATGAAAGGACAGGTATCTGGTTTGGGCCATATCAGCAACATATGGAACATTAAGATCTTAATGGATAAGTTTATTGGTGACAAAGTAAGGATCATGAGGATTTCACTAAGGATTTTGCATTTTAAGGATTGGATAGGAGAAGAGTTAGAAGGTTTAGTTGAGCTTCGAAGCTTATTTCCGTATGTCCAAGTCCAAATGAGTCTAATTATTGACATGTAATCTAGTCTTTTGTCTTTTGTCTGTTTTGTAGTACCAGGTATGCAAGTTTAAAATGTCGTTTTGAAGGATTTGCTTATCTCTAAACGCTTTTTTGTTTGTTAGTCATTTGTTTACAAAAGTCAGTTGTTTTTAAGTCGTTTACGTGGACGTATCATACCTTTCTTTGGTGTTAAAAATGTCTAATTTTAAGCCAAATAAAGAGCATTTGCGGCATGTCATGATTTTCTTATTTAATCAAAAGAAAAAGGCATCTGAATGTCATCGAATTCTGGTTGAGACTTATGGCGATGTTGCTCCAACCGTCAGGACATGTGAACGTTGGTTTCAAAGTTTCAAACGTGGTGATTTTGATGTTACTGATCAAAAACGAGAAAATCGACCAAAAAAGTTTGAGGACTTCGAATTGCAATCTTTATTAGACGAAGACAATACCCAAACCCAACAAATGATGGGCAGAACAGTTGAATGTCACTAGGCAAGCCATTTCCGATCGCCTGAGAGCTATGGGAAAGATTCAAAAGGTTGGAAAATGGGTTCCACATGAATTGGACGAACGACAGATGGAAAAAAAAAAAACGAAAAAGTGTGTGCGAAATGCTGCTTTTACGCCACGAAAGAAAGGGTTTTTTGCATCGAGTTGTAACTGGCGATGAAAAATGGATTTATTTTCAGAATCCCAAACGAAAAAAATCATGGGTAACGCCAGGACAACCATCCACATCGAGTGCAAGACCGGATCGTTTTGGGAAGAAGACAATGCTGTGTGTGTGGTGGGATCAGAAGGGAGTAGTCTACTACGAGCTTCTCAAACCCGGCGAAACAGTCAATACCGAGCGCTACCGACAACAAATGATCAATTTGAGTCACGCATCGATCGAAAAACGCCCAGAATGGGCTCACAGGCACGCTAAAGTCATTCTTCAGCATGATAGCGCTCCTGCACATTCAGCCAGATTGACTAAGGAAACGATTTCTTCGCTTGGTTGGGAACTCCTACCCCACCCGCCGTATTCACCTGACCTGGCGCCTTCTGATTATCACCTCTTCTCATCGATGGGACACTCATTGGCGGAGCAACACTTCAACAATTTCGAAAACGTACGAAAATGGCTCGATGAATGGATTTCAAATAAAGATGAAGCATCCTTTTGGAATGGTATCCATATATTGCCCGAGAGATGGACAAAATGTGTAGAAAGCGAGGGTCAGTACTTTGAATAAATTATATTATAATTTTTTTTAAATTACTGTGTATATATTTTAAGAAATAAACGACATTTTAAACTTGCATACCTGGTAAACCTGTTAAACGGGGATCAGTGAAATATTTTAAAAGGATATTCCAGGACAGGAAATCGTAGGTTTGCAAAGGTATTTGATCAGATTTGTTTGGACCATTCATGTAGGTTGGAGATATGAGATTGCAGTGATAAAGATCCAATAGTAGGATCATTATTTATTGATAACACACATGTGTTAAGCGTGTTGAGGACGGTGCAAGAGCATGAGTCGGGATGTTAGCGATAATAAAGCTGAAAAAAAAAAAAAAAAAAAAAAAAAAAAGAAAATAGTAGACACTATCACACTACGCTTCTCCTGATGTCAATGTAAAGAACAAAGATTATATTATCTATGATTTGATAAACTTTTATCCAGTATAAAACCAATTATTCGAAAAATATAAATACATTCACAAAGTTTTTTTTTTTTTTTTTTTTTTTTTTTTTTAATTATATTCGATTTGCCTCAACCATTTACGGTTATCGACTGTTCACGGCTTCTAGACCACAGGAGAGTTCATGGGGATGTAATAATAATGTTTCTTAGATGTAATAATAATTTACCAATAGACATATCATCTCAAACAAGTAACATCTGTTATTTTTAGTTGGTTGGAACTCAAATTAAATAAGAGAGTAGAATTCAGGTAAACATTTTTTTTTCAGGTTTGGATTGCTATTTATAATTTAGATAATTGAAGTATAATATTGGCCTAATAAATCCAAAACTATTGACATAAATCCAATAAACAACAGTTTTTATTCATATCGATCAATTAGTTATTTACCTTCCTTATCTAAATTATTAAAGCAAATAACAATACTGCGACTAAATTTCCTTATTATAAAATAAAAATGTTAAATGAATTATCGTCTTTAATATTGTTTTAATAATTTAAATATAAAACTCTATCTGCAGGTATTCCTCAAGCATCCCAGCACCATCCTGACCACATATGCTGATGACACTTGTATTTTATCAGTAAACCACTTTCAGACACTTCAATCCTATATCATGAAGCTTCGAGAATGTTGTCAAAAATGAATAATCTAAATAAATCCCATCAAATAACCTTTACATTTCATCGTAAACCTACGACTTCCTGTCCTATAGTATCCTTCGTTCCAGCAATCCCCTTTGAACAGATCCGCTACTTAGGATTCCATCCGGACAAACGTATTACTTGGACTCCACATACAAGACTAAAAATACAAGTAACTACACTTCGTTTTCGACTAATTCAACATTTTACTTGACAAATTTTCCAGCGTCCCAATCAATTACAAAATACTCATAAACATAACAGTAATTAGAACAATTTGAGCTTTAGGATCCACTAAACCATCCAATTCATCTCGTATCCAATCCTTACAATCCAAAATCCTTAGAAAAATCCTAAATGCCCCTTACTTCGTCACAATCATACCTATCCATTAAGATCCTTATACACCTTACGTTTCTGACATAGCTCAAACTAGATATCTATCCTTTTATAGCAAACTCCACAACCATTCAAATCCATTAGTATCACAACTTGCTTCTCACTTTATTCCTGATAACCTTCCGAGACGCCTGAAAAGAAGATTGCCTCGGGACCTTCTAATACAGTACTTCATTATATAGAATCTTTATAAATGCTACCAATGGGTAGTAGCTTTAAAAACAAGTGACGTGTCATTTTTATCATTATCATCATATTTACTTGGTGTATTATCTTTTTATATTTACAATGTAAATATATATGCATATACATATATAATTAAAATATAAAATTCTTATATAACTAATAACTAAATAACTAATTATTCATATACATATATATATATATATATATTCTAAAAATTTAAATAATTAGGATTAAGATATAGCTTTATTTGTTCTATTTATAGATTTATTAGGAGAAATCTTAACATTATATAAATCAAGAAAAAAAAAAAAAAAAAAAAAAAAACAGAAAAAAAGGAAAGAAAAACGCCACCTTCCATCTTCCGTTTTCTAGGACAAGACGGAATAAATAGGTTCCCATCTCCTTGATCTTGGTGACTTACACTGCTCCTCGACACAAACAGGATGGCAGCGACTTATCCAAACTACATCTTTTCCATATCTCAACTCCTCCATCTTGATACTGTAAAAACAAAGATAACATTGATAAGCGAATTTATAAAAATCATTTATTTAAATAAAACATAAAATATATTGACAAATGGTGTAGTTAGTAAATGATGTAAAATTTTATTAGAGTTTTTAAAAATGTATTTTGAATTTTCATGCATTTGCATTGAAAAAAAAAAAATAAATAAAAAATAATGAGAAGAAAACAAATAATGAAATAAAAATTATAAATCAAAAAAATATAATTTTATATATTATAAATCATAGAGAAAAACCAATACACTTCTGGTTGAAAAAGTATACATAAATAGTTGTAAATAAATTTCATAAGAAGAAAAAGTAAGTTAAATATAACATAAAATCACTTTTATTCAGATAATTTTCATTTTTATTTTTCATTATCATTTTTTTTTTCTATTCCGACTCAACTAATATTATTTATGACATCCTTTATGACATGCAACACCAGAAATCTATCGTTCAATCAACTTTGTATATAATATTTTTTTCGTTTAATGATTGCATATATAATTTATGTATTTATTCATATGTTTATATATATGTATAGATTTTATTTCTTTATATTACTTATTGTATTTTAAACTTGTATTTTTTTTAAGCATCTTATTTTATTATTTAATTTATTATTTCTAGGCCAGATATAATGTTATGTCATGTCAATGTCATTCTTGAGGGACTTTGTAACAGAATAAAAAATGTTTTCTATTCTTAATGTAAAACAAGAAAAGGAAATGATGAAAAAGAAAACATAATTTTATTAATAAATAAATCAAAGCTTAGCGAACCAAAAGAAGGTTCGATGCCGACACCTTAATCTCAGATCACACACATCCTTCCAAAATACGCCGCCAAAATATATATGCTCTAGCAATCCTCCATCTGCGTCTCGGTCTACCTTTTGGACGTTTTCCCATTAGCATATAACTAAATACCTTTTCTCGGAATTAGATCTGCATTAAATCAACATTAACCTTTTTATATTTGAAATATTCAATTATTGGTATACAAATGAACATTAAATTCATGTAACTGAGAGATACTCTTAAACTCAAAGCAGTGGTTACTGTTGTTTTGTTTATTAAAATAAATTTTGATCAGAAGCAACTTAACGATAAAACTAATATTTACTAAAAAAAATTACTATTCGCTAAATTCTATTTTTTAATAGAATTTAAATTCTATTTATATATACTTTTGTAGCAATGTCGCGATTGATCTTGTATCAAAGAAAAATGGTTGGGGTGTGGTCAATCTAATTTTATCACTTCCTTATCGTGCCTCTTTACACTCGTAGCGATATTATTTGTATTTTTAAATTTAACTTCATTTTTATGTATACATTGTTGTTTATTAGAACGTTATAAGTAATCTTATTAGCTTTACTCTAGTGCTTTACCTTTTACAATTTGTTTAAGCCATTTCCTAAACTTTTAAAAAAATTTTATATTTATCAGACTAGGGAATGGAAGAGTTTTTTAGTCACTACTCCAAAGTATTTGGTAAAAGTAACAGCACTCTATAGAGTCTTTTAATGCCTGAAGTATTTTTTATTTAAAGGCGAATTTTATTCTGATTGAAAATAAATCTATTATTATATTTATATTTTTATGTGTTAAAATTTATTCTAAACCGCATATTACCAATCCTTGGGTTTCAAAATTTTCCTCAACATCTAACCGTTGCTATTGGTTCACTATGGAACAGAAATTTCCAACTCCAATAATATTAAGGCAAATGTTCCACAAGGTAGTGTTTTGAATTCAGCCCTTTTTACTTTCTACACATTTACTGATGGCCTCGTTCTAGACTTAAAAAACAAGAAATCTACAGACAGTTGGATAAGCTGATATTTTTTGGATTAAAGTAGAACTCCTCGTATCCGTCGCCCACGGGACCGGAGCGTGGTCGGAAAACAAAAAAGGTCGGATAATCCGAGGAACAACAAAAAATTAATAAAAATACATAAAAACGAGTATTTATGTATATGTGTATGTAAATGTACGTGTTTATTGAATACAAAACATTTTGAACACGAATACGCATATACGCATAGCCAACTAATTAATTACAAATAAATTCATTTTAAAAAAACACACTTATATTTTTCTGTATTAATGTACTTAATCTTGTTTTAGTAGCGGTATCTTTCCACTTCTTAATGTACAGGACATCCATCGGTGTTGGGTTTGGATGCTGCTCGATGTATTTCATCGCAATTTCGAAAGCCTCTTTAGCTGCCGTGTGACTAATCTTTTCAGGTTCTTCTTTCTCGTCATTCATTTCATCATCCACCATTTCTGCATTGTGAACCGCGGCTACGATTTGATTGTCGTCAAGATCCTCTTTGGTGACCTCAGCCATGTCTCCTTTCAATAGCTACTCTTCTACATCGGCAGGTTGGATTTTGTCATCAACGGTTTGTAAATCTTGAAGAATTTCCATGACACTTGGCCAAAGTTTTTTTAAAGATTTTTGTAGAGAGGTATCTTTTATTTCTTCCCATGCTTGAGCGGCAATATAAATTGCATCTTATATATTGAAAGACTTCATAGCCTTTCAATTCACAGAATCGAACATTCGAGACTGGTGGGAGGAGGGATGACGGATATCCCGAGGTCGGATATGAGGGGTTCTACTGTACTAAATAGTACATTTCACTTTTCCATTAACAAAAGTATATAATCGAGACGATTCTGAATGATACTAGGATCTTAGACTTGAATCGTCGTAAACAAAAAATTATCGAATACCAATAACATTAAGTCCTTTGAATCTTTAGTACTACTCACTATAGTAAATAATATATATTATTTTTCTAACAAAACCGTACATAATGATCTCAACATACCTTTCGTTCTCGACCTCATAACCCTTAAAATTTCGGAATTAAATCTTTCGAACTATCTTAACCCTCATTCATTATCTAGTTCTAATAATAGTGAAATTCTCTAATTAAGGCTCTAGCCTCTGGAACTGTAGAGCTCTCTCTATCAACGCCAACATAATTTTTATTGAACATACGGTAAGAATGGACTCATTAACTATTATAGTACTTATTTCTCTTGAATAAATCAGATTGTAATATATGCATATTCAACACAAACAGTTCAACAACGTGAAAACCATCCGTCGTCGTTTGCACCATTAATCAATCACGGAAAGGTAAGCGGTCTAAGGAATTTAAAAGAGGTTGTTATAGGACCAGGATGAGGTGGCTGTATTGTCCACAAATGTGCCAGAAACGTATCAGGAGTTGTATGAATTCCAGCAGTGCTGGATCTGAGTAATATTGACTTGTTTCAAGAGACGTTGTTGGACATTGGAATGTCTTGGGCGGAATCACAACAGATGTGTGAAACTATGAGATACAACTCGGCCTAGGATTCGTTTCAGAAGAATATATTCAAATATTTTAAACAAAACAGGAATAAGTATAATCAGTATATAGAATGTAGTGTTGCTGAAACCTTTACCTGGTTTCAAGAAAGCAGTTATGATGGAGTGTTTCCACAGCATAAGAATTTAGGTTGTGCCTAAGATACGATTGTAGATATTTGTGAGGAATATAATGGTGAAATTTGTAGGAGGATTTGAGGGATAAAGTTTAGAAAGAATAGGAAGTAGGTGATTATACATTAGTGTTGTATACAGCTTTAGCTTTAGCTGGTTTCAGGAAAACGATAATGATGTATTGTTTCCTCTAATTTATCAGCTAATCTTGAATGTGCTGCAGTATTATAGATAAGGCAGAAGCTGAGATTGATGCATTAAATTGCAATCCAATCTGATTAACATTTTTATTTATTTTTCTTATTATTTTCTTATCATCTCATTATTTAGATATTGTTTGATAAAAACTCCTTATTAATGATACTTTCTTTTTATTACCTATTCCGGTGGATTTACGGAGACGGCAGATTAGTTAGTATCCCCATCTGAGTGCAGTGAAAATCAAATGGTAAAACCATCTGTACCGGAGGATATTCAAGTGACTGTGAACAGCCTCATTGGAAATGTGGACTATGATATTGAAATTTTAAAAACGTTCGTTGAAGGAATTGCCTAGGTATCTATCGAACTAAACGAAGGGCTAGTTAAAATTGAAAATCTGCTTGTAATATTGTAATATAGCTTATGATAATCCATAATTGAAAACTTTTCAAAGCTGTTCGATAAAGATACAGATCTATTTAGATTAGAAAGAGGCCTTATTTTTCTTATGGCCGTTTTTAACATCATTGAACTACTTTTGGGAGAAAACCTTCCATATATAGATAGTCATGTCTAAAAAAAAAAAAAAATAATAAAATAAAAATAAAAAATACCCTAGACATTCGACTTGGCTGGCTTTGGTAATGCTACGCAACGTACACATATATCATTAAAAAAAAAAACCAATTTTATATAAATATTTATACAGCACTAATCGAGAAAAATGAAGTCCAGTTTGAATCTCTGATCCTAGGTTTGATGCCTTTGTTTTCTCAGGCTCGTTCCTCTAAACAAAATTCCTCTAAATTTTGAGCCCAACCTTCTTGCAAATTTTCAATTTTAACTGGTCGTTCTTTTAGCTCGATACATACATAGATGGAGCACTCAGATGGAGATACTTACTAAACTACCGTCTTTGTAAATCCACCGGAATAGGTAATTAAAAGAAAGTATCATAATTAAGGAGTTTTTATCAAGCAAGGAGATTTATTGTCACCAGTATAATTTAAATATTTTACTAATGATGCGTTATTTGTTGACTGAGATGTATCTATGATGTTGGTTGTTTATTGGTGTATTTAGTCGAGAACAAAGCAGTTAAAATTAAATTCCAACGTTTCGGCTTCCATTTCAAGTCTTTATCGGAGCTAGAATAAAAGAAAACAAAAAAAAAAAATATTCTTAACTGCATATCCCAACCAACAACCTACATTTTAAATATTTTATAATTACTATATGATTAAAATTATTATATAATTATATATGGTTTTATAATTATCGCATATTGCCCTATGCCAAAATCCATAAACAATGTCTCTAATATAGAATTTAACTTGTTGTTATAAGATTAATATTATATAATTGTGTAGTATATAACTTATTTCGAATGGGTACAATCTGTTTGAGAGAAAATCTATCAAATTCTTCCTGCAACCAATCTATCCCATCTAATCTCCTTTATAAGATCCCTATTAAATGGCAAATCAACTTCTCTCTAACGAACTTAATATCCCCTTTGTAACTGATAAGCTTAAAATAGGCATCTGTCCTTTCATTATAAACTTCAGACCTATTTATACCAGTTTTATCCCTAACGATTCTTAATTATTCTCTAAGGCAACGGATCGAAAATGGCTTTGTAATCATCCAAGCGTAAATAGAGATTTAGGCCCATTTCAGAATATAGCAAACCAAAATTAACTCTTATAAAAAAATATATGTATATTGAAATAATAATTATTTTTGTTTTCACGTCGAGCTCATTTATTGCCTTTTCATATGGAATTTCCTGATTTAACATCTATTTCTTTATGGTCTTCTTTAAAGTCATTATTAATAGGCTTTTACTAACTTCACCTGTATGTAACGGAATCTTACATGGTAATTTTCACCGATTTCCAGCTATCTGATGATCTTGAAAAATTTCACACGTTTCAAGGACCAATGACAATGCAATAATTGCAAAATTTTGTTTTAATATTTTTACTGAGTCTAGTCTAAATACCCCCAAAACGGGGGCCTGCCTTGCAAAAGATGGAGTAGAAGGTTTTATGATTCAGTACGATCCAGATGGGTCCTGAGAATAAAAAATAAAGAATGTGACTACATTTGATAAGGAAAAAATTTTTGGGGGCAAAAAACCCAACATTTTTGCACATATTTCAGATCTTTTCAAAGAACATATACAAAAATGTTTTAAATCGAAAAAATGTGTTATTTACAAAATTAAAGTTTATTAAATTGTGCGTCTAAAGACATATCTCAAGCTGGATTTGATTTAGGCATTTACAGCCACAATCGATTGTAAAAATCTACGAATTTCTCCAACTTTCTCAAAAAGTTATTTTTGTTCATGTTTAACAGTCTATTACACAAAAATCAAATCCAATCCAATCAAAAAATGTTATATACTAATAGTTTTAGATCATTAGATTTTGTCTAAGACAGATTTAGTTTGTTTTGCTATTAAAGCGTGTGTTTTTTTAGTTTTTTAAACTATAATTTTTTATTTTATTACTGCAACTAATCTGTAGTCATCAATTCAAATCGATGTTTTTATTGAATAAAA
The DNA here is from genome assembly GCA_003667255.2 of Euschistus heros. Classification (NCBI taxonomy): domain Eukaryota; kingdom Metazoa; phylum Arthropoda; class Insecta; order Hemiptera; family Pentatomidae; genus Euschistus; species Euschistus heros. Next base: position 875,399 of record RCWM02000076.1, read on the forward strand.
ATTAAATAAAAAAGAGACAAATTTTGTCTCTCAGTATCACAGCATTTGTACATCAGTACTTTTAAATATTTTATTTTATACCAATTATATTTGTTTCTGAAAGTGTGTAAGAAGAAATAAATTAATTGATTATTATAACGTCAATTAAAATCCACCAATGATATTGTAAAAATCATAGAATTGTACAATTTATATAATTTATAGATATTGATGATTGAACCACCCTATAGACCAAGATGCGATTTATTTTTTTCAAATACATAAAAAATACATCACTTTTATTCATATTTGATACTAACAATATGAATTAAATATCACAATAAAAAAAAGTTTAATTATAAGTTTGAGAATAAATTTATTTTTTAGAAAGTTATAACAGATTTTATTCCAATAATATATATCAAAAAAGCTTTTTAGAATTTTCTTTCTTTCTTTCTTTCTTTTATTTATTTGCTGATGGCACAACTGCCCTCCAAAGACAGGGGACATGTCATCCAACCATCTCATTCTCGGACGACCTCGTCTACGAGCTCCTTCAGGCTTTTCATAAAGTAGTTTCCTTGGGAGACGGTCACTTCTCATCCGTTCCACAAGCCACCTCAACCTTCCCTTTTTTATAAAGTTCACAATATTTGGCTGGCTATACAAGGTTCTCAACTCCTCATTAGTCCTAATTCTCCACTCTCCCTCGGAGTATATTTTCCGAAGAACTTTCCCAAATGCAAAGCCTTCTTTCCATTTTTCTTTTTAGGCGCTCAAAGAAAGGTCTTTGAATTTTAAAACGTTGATGATTCTGAAAAGGCAACGATTTCCTGAGGATATCCTTGCCTCAATTTCCCTTAAGAGTTCATTCACATTCTCGATGACCAGTGCTCCAAGATATTTGAAGGCCTCCCAAACTGGGAAATGATGGCCATTTATTTTAACCGCATTTAATGGCATTGGTGGGGGGTACTGAGCACTCTCCATACATTCTGTCTTTATCTCGTTGATTTGGAGACCTCTCTTATTAGCTCCACACTCCATTTCCTCCAACGCACCATCCAGTTCAGGCAGCGTCCTTGCAACCAGGTGAACATCGTCTGCGTAGGCCAATATATGTGTATCTATTATTTATAGTACCACCTATATTCATACAACATATCTGTATTTGTCAATAATGGTTAAGAATAATTACCGTGAACTTTTTTTGTACTATATTTTTTAATACCTAAAATTGAAATTAATAATTTTTCTATATTTACATATTCTATTTTATTAATGACGAGGCTAAATCTCAGAAAAAGAAATCGCATTGAGAATATATGAAGAACGTGAATGATATAATAAAATAGACTTACAAACAAAATCTCTAATAAATTATTATATCTTGGCATTTACTTTGACAGAGATTCAACATATTTTGAAAATAAAATGAAAATTGTACATACAAACTCAATTACCTACTAATGTCAAGGAGTCTTTCTCTACGGCTAAAGCTCGTAATTTATAAATACGTTTTAATGCCGGCATTGCTCTATGGAGCACCGATGTTCATGCTTCTGTCAAAGACTATGACGAAACGGTTGGAATCGATCCAAAATGGAATTATTAGAAAATAGTTAAGGGGTGGCAATCGGAAGGAAAAAACCAAAATTGATAAGTGAACAGCTTCAAATTCCGATAATATAAAAAATTATAAACCTAAAGTATTTATATTTTCAAAAGTACCACAGTCTGGGAATAACTTGTTCAATAAAATTATTGAAAGACCAGTGCCCCAACGTTGGCAGAAACTTGTAGCAACCTGTGAATAAAGTTTTAGTTTTAGTTCTTAGGTTGAGCCGACTCAAAGAAAAGATGAACCCCTATCATCTTATAAATAAATAAAACCAAAAAAAATTTCAAATTTAAATTTATCACTCATAAATTCCTTGAAATGTAACTCAGTTACAGTACAAGGAGAAAAAGGTAAAATATTAAGCTTGACAAAACAAGAAAATAAGCAAATAAAAAAAAAGTCTTTACTGTGTACAGTATAGTTTATAAATAAATGTAATACAATCATATAAATAAAAAGTTGAAAAAATATATATATATATATATATATATATATATATATATATATATATATATATATATATATACATATATATATATTTTTCAACTTTTTATTTATATGATTATATTACATTAATTTATAAACTATACTGTACACAGTGGAAAGAAGGCTTTGCATTTGGGAAAGTTCTTCGGAAAATATACTCCGAGGGAGAGTGGAAAATTAGGACTAATGAGGAGTTGAGAACCTTGTATGGTCAGCCAAATATTGTGAACTTTATAAAAAAGGGAAGGTTGAGGTGGCTTGTGGAACGGATGGGAAGTGACCGTCTCCCAAGGAAACTACTTTATGAAAAGCCTGAAGGAGCTCGTAGACGAGGTCGTCCGAGAATGATATGGTTGGACGACATGTCCCCTGTCCTCGGAGGGCAGTAGTGCCATCAACAAATAAATAAAATAAAGGAAGAAAATTCTAAAAAGCTTTTTTGATATACAGGGTGAGTATCTCTTAGTGTAAAAAAAAAATTGAGTGAAACTAGATCAAAAATGTAACAAAATGCCGCAGACCTTACTTTTCTATTCTAAACCGTTGCAGGAGTACGATAAATCAAAGACTTTTTTCAGGAAACCACGTTTTTTTTCCTTAAAAGCTATAATATCTCCACTTTGTTTAAATGTTTTTCAAATTTTGACCACATTTTCGGATTTAGCATTACATTTTCTATAATAGCTGAATACTTGTAACCTTGAATTTTACCAACTTGGTATCTAAAAAACAGCTTGATCTTCACCTTCTTTGGAGAAGTTACAATGACGAATTTACTTCAACGCTCACCGTTTTTCAAAAAAACTATTCACAAAACGACAAATTTCACAAAAACTTGTAAATTTAATTAGCTTTCGAATGATATGTAAAATGTATTGATTTTGTTTCAATTTCACGGAGAAATTTACTTTTGAAACCGAAAAAACAAGGTGTTCTCATTTGGCATACAAATCAGTTACTTGTGTAAATAAAACATTATGACAATTCCTTAATGGAAATGTGCACTTTAAACATAATAAACTCTTCATTGGAATAAAAAGCAAAGAAAAGAAATATTGTTTAATAGAAAATAAAGGAAAACTGTCAATAAAGCGACACCAGATCAGAGGATCTTATGTTATTACATTTATTTATTTATTACTATAATTTAGGATTTAATTTATCCGATTTTCAATGTAAGGTTTAAAACTAAATGATAATGAATATAAACCTCAATTTTCGTATTAGCTTCTGAATGCAGATGATATGGGTCTGTTTTTACAGGGGAAAGCATTTCTACCGTTACATGTGGAGTATCGTTGGTTTATTCATATTTGTATTGCTGTCGAATAGTGTTGAAAAATCATCTTCGTCTTCAGACGAAAATAATAAAAAAAAAGAAAAATAAGAAACGAAATAATACGCACAAGTACTGGGTAAAAACTGACTTTATTGCTGTATTAATCCTCTATATATACATTTATCAGTGATTACATCCCTAAATAGGATTATGTACAAGATTAAGTTGTATATTACTTCCCTCCTCACAATAACTTATAAATATATATATTCATACAACGGCTTGGAGATGAAAAAAAGGTTGAAAAATAACAGAGGTTCATATAGCAGCGTTTAGCCGTGAGCGCGTGTTTAGTTGTTATTTTGACCGTTTAAAATTTCATTTCTTCGATATTTGATTCAGAGTAGACCTGCCACACATGCAGAGATTTATTTTCTTGCTTTAACAGTTCCTGACCACTTCTAAAATGAAATGATAATAAATCAATAACTGATAGACAATTAGCTAACCGTCTAGACCATTGATATCCATTGATATCTTATTTTCTCCATCAATTATAGTAATAATCTGGTTTAATGGACACTCACACGCAGCGTTGGGCACAGTTGAACTTTAATGTCAAGTAATCAATAATTGATTTACTTTTTATTTCAAATAAAATAAGATAAGGATGACATTTAGTGATAATTTAATAAATAATTAAATTAGGATTAGCTATTATTCAATTAGTTTTAAGAAGTATTTTAATTGTATAGTTAAAAAGCCGATTTTTATGAAGTTTATGAAAGCAGTTTCATATTTACTACAAGTTTTGTAAATATTAAAAAAATGATGGTCTAAAGTTGACTTGTGACTCACTGTTTTTGGTGATACTTAATTGTTTAATAATTATACATCGAATCCTGAATGAAAAATAAGAAAAAAATTACTACAATATATATATATATATATATATATATATATATATATATATATATATATATATATATATATATATATATATACATATATATTATGACAAAATTATCACTATACTTATACTTTTTCATTGCAATCATTTGTTATTCCACAGGAATTTTCGTTACTAGGTTATAAACTAATGATTTAATTCTTCAGTATTTTTAAAATGATTTATTTTTTTCAAACATTGTCAGGACTCTAAGTTAATTTATAGGTTATCTCTTAAATATAATAAATTATATTCGCTGTTAACTAATTTATTTATAGTAAAATAATTGTTTCTTCAATAAATCTGGTTTGATCTTAATTTATAAATTTATAATTTACGGGTTTAGTGAAAGAAGGGGTTATGTAACGAAACACTATTTTGGATTTATGTTTAAGTTTTTTTTTTTTTTCCCATTTCCGTTCAGCAGAAAAATATTAAATAGCCTATCTTCTTCGATAGCCTAACTAAATTTTTTTTGTTGATTGTTCTGAAATATTCATATTTTGGTACCAAATATTTCTAAAAATAAATACTTAATCCTAAGAACTAGATTGTATTTAACAAAAGAATGGGACATAACCCCATCATCCACCAAAGCGTTCAATTATGTATAGCAATAGATATCGAGCAATGTATTTTTTAAAACCTAAATATAAATGCCGAGAATCGAGAAAAGAGTCAACTTTAACTAACACCTCTACTAATTTAACACTTATTTTCTCTAATAATCTATATCTACATTCAGCCCACAATTCTCAAACTATAACTGACTTACGCCTGTAGTATTACTTATTTAATTAGTAGTGGATTAACTAATTTTTTTTTCAACGGAGTGTCCTTTCTACTGGACATCGCTGCGTCCGCACTGTTTATCCATCGGTCTACTCTAGCCTAATGATTTCGAAATCTCTAATTCAATCAGAAAAAACTCTTCGCTCTCCTCATGTCGAAGAACTTCTCTCATTTCTGGTCAAGTCAAAGGCTTTTCTATATTTCTTTAGGTTTAATGCATAAACTCTCTTTTAATCGTTTCTTCGTATGGTTCTGGAACCCAATTTTCGTTGGTTCCTGAATATTGTATCTACCTGCTCTAATATCATTGGACTGCTACTACGATAGATAGCCCCTACCTATATATTTGTTCAGATCAAAAGCACTTACCCATAATTGGGTGTTTATATGCCTGCTTCCCTTTTGACTCTTAATGGGGGCCTATTGTTGACTCTGGCCTCTATCCCTTAGCATAATAATGTTATCATAATTTATAAGTTGTATTAAGCAGCTAATATACATATAAGTCCACATTGCGCGAAAAGTCACCTTTCAAATTAATGATTTTTTTAATAACAATATATTTTGGAAATTCGCATGGAGTAGGCATGTAAGGAGAGATGGCGTGGATTGCTCAAGTGAATCTAATGAAATAATTAACGTAACTAGTATTTGTAGTCTCCAAATTTCTATGCTCACCTTTTAGAAGCTCTTCTATTTGTAAACCAGAGGATTTCTGTAAAATGGACCACTGAAGACTGCTAAGTCCCAACACTACGTTTAATTATCTCAAGCCCTTGAGGATCGGGTGACTCTTGGCTAACCTTTACTCCAGCCACACAACAGATTCAGCTGCTTAGAAGTCGAAACCAAGGGTGCCTTTGCCAACCCTAGGCTAATTAACCGTGAAACCAAATCTACGGGTGCTGTGAAGTATTTGTCATTTATGAACAATTATTGTTTTTTTATTAATATCATTCATCAACCTTATTTATTTATTTATTTAGTTTGACGGGGTGTTTAACTGCTAGGTCATCATCGCCCGTTGGTAGTTTGGATTTAATGAATTATTAAAATTATTAGGGGCTGGATATTAATTTAGAGTCATAGATGAATTTAAGGACGGCTTGTATAATGGATCCATCGTTTCTTAACGCCATTGAGATATTTTTTGGTATCCCTAAATGGTTTAGGTGGATTCTATTGGGATTACATTCTTCGAAAATGTGTTTGACTGTTAGATTGGCTTGGTATTTCAAACATTTTGGAGGAGCTTCTCTTGTAATGTGGTGAACATGCGTTATCCGGGTGTGTCCTATTCTGAGGCGTGTGATCGCAACTTCTTCCTGGCGTTTGCTTCGGGTTGATGTAATCCAGGTCTTTACATCTTTCTTTATGTTTCTAAGTTTGCTGGGTGGACTTTCATCCCACATTGCTTGCCATCTTTTATTAATACATTCTTTTAAAGGGCGAGCGAGTACTGTCGGAGTTAGGATCGCTGTGGCTTCTCCTGGGAGGGCTAATGCTTCTTTGGCGGCGTTGTCAACCATCTCGTTTTCCGTTATACCAACATGTCCGGGGGCTCAGACAAAGTGAACTGATTTATCTGGTCTGAATATATTGTGTTTAGTCCTTGAAGAGCACTAACGGAGTCAGATATTATTGTCATATTGTATTCATGTACATTTGTCATACAAAAGTAAAGGGCGGATACTATATCATTTAACTCTGTTGTGTAAATAGTGGAAAGGTGATGCATTTTTCTCTTAATGGGTTGAATTTTTTGTCACAAAGGCGGATCCTGTTGCGTTTTCTGTTTTAGAGCCGTCCGTATATATTGCGGTATGACTTGGCAATGTTTCAAGCAATTGACGAAACATTTCTTGGTATTTTGACCGTGTCGTATTTGGTTTTCGGTGTTTGGATAGTTGGAGGTATACATTCGGAGGTTGGTAGGTCCAAGGAGGTCTATTGATGTCTGGGATATTGATAGCTATTGATTTTAATTCTGTGATAGGAGACGATAATCTTTCGGCAACTGATAGCGTTGTATTTATCTTTTTTTGGAATTGTCTGGAGAATTTAGGTTGAAAAATTTATTTATAAGCGGGGTGGGAGGGTTGTAAGTACAATCGACAAAGATAATTTGCAGCCAATGTTTGTCTCCTGAAAAGTAGAGGTGGTATTCCAAATTCTGCACATAAACTTAATATCGGACTTGTCCTAAAGGCACCTGTAGCAATTGCGGCATTTCGGACGGTGTCAAGTTTTGCTAGGCTTTGAAAGCGGGCTGAGCCATATTCGAAGCTTCCGTAATCCAGTATAGAGCAGATTAAGGCTTTGTATATTTTTAGCATCGTTGATGTTTCAGCTCCCCATGATGTTTTGTCTAGGACTTTTAAAATTTTCATTTTGTTTTTAAATATATCTTTAAGTGCGTTGATTTGGGGATTCCATGATAGTCGTCGATGGTATATCAACCCCAAGAATCGATGGTATTCAACGTGTGGTAAATGTGTCTCTCCCAGGCTAAGTTCTGGTGATGGTGGTGTTCGTCTTTTTATTAACCTTAATCATATCTTTTGATATCTGATTGGGCAAAGGAAGACTATTATAAGAACGAGGTATTAATAATTACGTTAAAATATATCAAATTGAGAGTCATATTTAAAAAAAAAAAAAATTAGTGTATTCGTCAGTAGGAATATCTCCAGCCAAAAATCCAGAAGTTGGCCACTGAATCATCGGAACGTGATGTAGGGCTGTCGGGGCATTAGAGTAAGTCCTACGCACCCTTCTTTAAGGCAGTGCACTCTCGTTCGTTGGGGAATCTTAAAGGGCACCGGAGATAGGAAATAAAATTCGAATTTTTCAAAAGAAAATTAATGCGGCATAATGGAGTTGCAAGTTAATTTCGTTAATTTTCTGCGGAGAAACTAAGATGTAATTGAGATTATTTAAGAATAACAACTTTAATGCTCTTTCCCATGCTTAATTGATTGTACAAAAAAACTATAGATTTGTTTACCTAAAATACTACAAACCATGAATGGGACTTGGGTTCAGTACTTCGGTAAGGTTGCACTATTACAAGGCCAACGATTGTCTAAAGGCAATCTACTACATGGTATAGGGAAAATACCAAACCCCAGGTCTTATGTACTTGAAGAAAATTCTCAGCCAATTTTCATGAAACTTAGAAGGATACCTTACGCTCATAGAGGCGAAGTAGACGACGGGATTGAGCGTCTTGTGAATCAAGATGTTTTCACTAAAATTGATCACCAGTTGTAACTATCGTGGAACCAGACGGCACACAATGGATGAAACCGGCGATTATTTGGAAATGGCATTATAATAATGTTTTCTTTTTCAAAAAAATGGGGTATCGATCATATCCTTTGTATTTTGGTGTGTAGAATTAAATGATGAAATCTTTTTCTTGATACGATTGGTGATAATGAAGCAACAATAACTTATAACAATATAAAATACATTTTATTAATAAATTACAACTGAACACATTTTTTTTCTTTTCTCGCCCATTAATTTAAATTGTATTATTCTGAAAATATTTTGTGTATTATTATAAAAATAGTTTGTATAAATTTTTATTTAAATATAAGTTATGTCGAGAAATATCTTGGGTTAGCGCGTAGAAATATATCACCCATTGCAGAGTGCATATCACCATTACTGAAATGTGGAAAAACTGAAAAAAAAAAAAAAAAAAAAAAAAAAAAAAAAAAAAAAAAAAAAAAAAAAAAAAAAAAAAAAAAAAAAAAAAAAAAAAAAAAAAAAAAAAAAAAAAAAAAAAAAAAACGACCGACTAAATATTTAGAAATTATAAAATACAATTCTAAATTGAAAAATTTAAATATTGTTTTGTTTATTATAAATGGAAAGGTACAGTGTTTACGTGAATCGATGGGTCCATAGGCTGTGAAGGGAATACATAGCTCTCTGGCCTTACCTTCCCTCTACCCCAAGACACCATCACCACACAGACGGATGAAGGGGCATAACCTCTATCCAGCTCCCCTCAGCTTGCTGAGGGATCTAACCAGACCACCACGTCCATGACCAGGCAGTGCAAGAACTCCTGGCCACCACTTCATGCTGGCTCGGCAGAGCCACCCCCATGGTACCATTTTGGTATAAAACCTTAAAGGCAGGAATGAAATGGAAAGGTACAAATAAAAATCAAGATTGATAGTTTGATTAGGTAGAAATATGATATTATATAGTATAACAACAATGCCTAAAAACAGGCAAATTCGGCCTCATTCGGATAATAATGGAACGTATTTCTCTCATTAAATACCTAAGGTAAAAACCTGTGAAGTCAATTTTTTGGAATTTGGAGGTTCTCTTCAACACGCAATAATGTACTCGAAATAACCTGAAAGATACTCCAAACTTCATTGTTTTATTAGGTATCAAATTATTCTAATTATAAAACCATCACTACTAATTTTATTTTTAGTTTGAATAGACTTGTACCAACTAGAAAGTGATTGGTTATTTGAGATTATGAGATATAATTATCAGTAAACATACAGGAACAATCAAAATCTCTAGATACGATTTCATGATTTTTATGTCAATTTAAATTACTCTTAAACACAGCATTTTCGCTACGTATTTCTGGAACATTCCCACATTTTATTATTCCTAAGAGGTTGGAAGATGGTGCAAAGTGGTGCAGAATGAAATAAAAAAATATTTATTTTTCGTACATGTCGGGAAATTTTTGCCATTCGTTCTGCTGTGCGAAAACATAAAGGCCTATTCACACTCAGCCGTGCCGTGACAGTGATTCTCGCTGATGTGAGCTCACAGTTTTTTCAATTCACACTGGTCAGTATTTTCTCCGTGCTCTGACGGTGCAGTTACAATTATTTCATTGATTCTCGGTGAATAAGAAGAAGAAGAAGAAACAAGAAGAAAACGGAAGTGGGTGCATCAAACATGGAAACAGAGAGGAACAGAAGAGGAATTAGCTTCAATTTACAAGGAATTAGAAGATGATGGAACGAAATTTTTTTAATACTTCAGAATGTCTGAAAATTCGTTTAACTTACTGCTGAATAGGTTGGAAGTTGATATAGAATAGCAAGATACGCGCTGGAGAAAACAATTACCAAGACTTTGTTCAAGGTGAGTGTGGGGCAATATTAAATAAAAGTCGGATGTACATGGGATGTGTGAGCAAAAATTCAATTAGTTTTTCATCATCCATGTTTTCGGCCAAATATATCAAAATGTGCACATAATTACAGAAAAACACTGCAGTGAAAATCGAAAAATATCGTTCCAAAACAATGTGAAGATCACGGTACGGCGCCGCCAAGAGCACTGAGAGCACCGTCACTATCCGTGCCGATCTAGTGTGAACCACTTCTTCCAAATGCTCGAAAGAATTCTTCCTGTTTCGCCGGGCGGATCACGTGCCACTGTCACACCACTGCTGAGTGTGAATAGGCCTTAAGACTCTGCGCTGATCCCCAAGTTACCTTCAATAAAATATTAAAAGATAAACTGTATACAAACATCTTCTTCAAAATATTATATAAAAGAGATTTTTTCATTTGCGTATAATATTTTTAAATTAATCATTTCTAATATATAACAATTGATACTCCGGTTTAGCTAAATATTTGTATTAGTAGCTGAATTTGTAACAACCACCAACATATTTTATATCTTATTCGCCATTGGGTCAAAATATACCTTAAAATTTCATCTATTGAAATATGGAGTACTTTATTCTAATACAAATGTTCAGAATAAAAATTATTAAAATCTAAAAGGATTGATGAGGGGGGTGTAAGACGAGCGGCGTGTGGGAGAGAGTGGGGGGCGAACCACCCCTAGTCTGCGTTCTGCTCCCTCAGAGAACGCTGGTCCCTGTCATCGTCCGAGCCGTGTCGCCTTGTCGTCGTCCCGACGTTTCGTCGTGTCCCCAAAATCCCACCCAAATCCGTCGTTTCCCATCTCTCCACTACCCCACCAGCACCCTCGGCCTTGAAATCGGGTTAAATAACTCTTCTGATTTTTTCAATTAACAGGTGTTCTGAATAACTTCACTTTCGAAGAGCAATAAGGTGAGTCAAAGCCTCAGAACATTTCTAGTATTTTTTAATTGTAAAGTTCAGATCATTATGATTTATTAAATTTTAAACAAAATACATTTTTTTATTTATTTAAAAAAAATATGTTTATCCAAATTGAATCATGTATAATAATAAATTTGGTTTTTTAAAAACAAAAAAATATCTATCACGAATATTTGATGTGTGACATTCGAAAAGTAGTTTTTATAATCGTACAATTAATTAAAAAAGAAATACCAAATAGAGTTTAATATTCTAACATTTTTTTCTAAATAACTAAAATAAAATTAATGATTATTTAATCACTCAAGACCGATAACAAGCAAACCATATTGTGACAGACATCAGCTGTCTACCGACGAATTAGCCACTGACCTCATTTAATGAAAGAAATTTTCCAAAAATTGTAGGACAACGAATATTAGTTGTAATTTATTTATGGTGAATACTTATTTATTTTTTTTCAACTTTAAATTTATTAATTAAAAATTGAGCATTAGTAGAAACATTCAGATTTAGGGTATGAGAAATGTGTATTCGAATGATAGTATAAATTAATCAGATTAATATTTTTAATATTCGTCAATGTTCTTAAAACTATGTCTTATTATATCATTATAAAAATTTATTAAATTATTATAATATTATTAAAATATTTTCTAGACTAACCAGAGTGTTTAAGAAAAACAAACATGTTTAAATTAATTTTAAAAATCTTAATTCATAGTTTAATTTAATAATTTTAAAAATGACTTAGAATTAAAAAAAAAAGTATGTTTCATCTGTGCTCTCTCAATTTATACTTTCTTATTCAAATTTTTAAATCTATCGTCTTTCTTTATCCATTATTAGTGATATGTTCTGTGATATGCTCCTTAGGAACGGATTCTAAGACATTAAAATAATTGTATTATTACCTGAAAAGAAATAATTGTGTTTTGTAATAACCGGAAATAAATATCACAGAACCAAACATCATATCTAGTTTTTCTAGGTTTATAAATTGATACTGGGAAATTAATTGAGTTTTAGTGAGATTTAAGGAACATAATTTTTTTACCTTTTTTTTCTCATAAATATATATGTGGTTGATATTTATATGGATAACAAATTAATTTAGTAACGTTTTGTGCACAATCTCGTCAATAAATATCGGAAGTTTCAAAAGAACCAATTATATTAAATATTAACTAAGTATATAATTTTTTTGATATATATTTTGTGTTTTAAATCGATAAATACTGAAAGATATAATAAAAATAAATAAATGATCTAATATTATTCATAATCTGTAGCGGAATTCAAATGCATTCAATATTCAAAAAATCGTTTTGTAAATTCAAAATGATAATATTAAGCAAGAAAAAGTCAAAAATAAAAAGCACAAAAGAAAACACAAAAAGGTGATGCGTAGATTTTTTTAAATTTTATTTTCTGTAAAACTTTAGAGTAGTTTAAAATTTTTAGAAAATGTTTAAATTTATAGTATTAAAAATTTCTGATATTGTTGATCTAAATTTGTGATTTAGGATTGTTACTGGATTGGTGCAATATAAATCTAATAATAAATCATTAATTAATTGTTTTATGAAAATTTTTTGAAAAATTTTTTTTTTTCAATTTTTAATTGTATAAAATAAAACTTTTAAGTAGTTGAAAATATAGATCAAAAACTAATATATCTTCTCTAATACTGATATAAGTAGCAATCGAAAATAAAGATTCACGTAAAAACGTTCACAGAATGAATAAAACAGTTAAAAAGTTCATCAATCATCGACGTTTTTCATTTACGGATCTCGTTTTAGCTAAGTGATGTCAAATCCTCATTCGGTATACAAAGAACCTATTTGTTTCAGACATTTCTATTTTAGGAAAACAAGCAAAACATAAGTAATCTCTCAATCGCGTATCAATACCTACTATAGTATAAATGTTTAATATATTACATTATAATAAGACATAAATAAAAAAAAAAATAAATGTTCTAAATTTTGGTACTGTTACTTAAAAAAAAAAGAAAAAAAAAAGTGCAGTAGCTATGAATAATGAAGTTATGCACATATGAGCTAGGTAAAATGACATTTCAAAAAAAATAAAATAAATAAAAATAAACAAAAATAAAGTTTGTTTAAAGTTTCCAGTCCCTTGCAATGTTTTATATAGTTGTAACTACGGTATAAAATAAATAACGTTTAATTAAGATCTAATAATGAATTTATTTAGATAATATCTAAATTTTCATTATTATAAAAATATTAAAACATTCACATGTTTTTTGGTAGGTAATTTAGAATTTTTTTTTTTTTGATTGACAATAAAGAAGGAGCATTTTTTCACCAGTTAAGATTATATAAAATGAGAATAATTATTATATGGATAAGATTTTACAAGATATAGGTATTTGAAAATAAAAATGTTTGAAATGTCTGTAAGTTAAAACAACATAATATAATAATTTAAAAAAATTTATAAATACCTATGTATTTTTTATTTATTTTTTTTTTAGTTGTTTCGACCACAGATCCACAAAACGTCAAGAAATACAATGTACACATTTACTTATTTTTTAATTTTCTTTATATTTTTTATTGTATTAATCTTTGGTAATCGCAACTACATAAAAAAATCAATTGTATTTAATTTTTTTTTTTTTTTAACTAAAAGTCGTTTACATACTGATGATGATTCCAAATATTTTTTTAAAAAGGAGAAATTAATTTTTTCTTTTTGAAGTAACATCATTTTAGAACCCTTATATACAGACAATAAATCATTTTATAATATATATCATTTTTATAAGTCCATTGACTGTTATGTCATAAAATGTTACGAAATATTTAATTGTATTTAAACATAATTAAAAATGTATTGCGGAAGGAAAAAACATACCATTCATTGGTCAAATAATTTGTCTAAAAAAGGGGAAAACATAAGTTTATGTGCGAATACAATTTAAGGCTGTTTGCAAAAAAAAAAATATATATATATAATAATATATTTTATAATATTAATAATAATAATAATAATGTCTTTATTAAACAATATAATATAAACGTACATATTAATGAATAGGGAAAACCTAAATACAATATGAATCATTAAAAATATTAATAAATTACAGCACTATGAAAACAAACAAAATTTGGAAAATAACATTTTACTTATTAACATTGTTTACATTTTTAAAAAATAAATACTTAACTATAATTAAATTCTTGGACTAAACATAAACGGTACTTCCATGCTATTTGACAATATTTTAATAAATATAGCCAACATTTTCCATTTAAAATATTCAAGGCCTCAGCTTCATTATGAAACGGTTTTCCCAGAAATTTTACTCTAAATTCCCTCAAGATAGGACATACCGCTGAATATATTTTATAATTTAGACTCAAAATTTTTTTTTTTTTTGTGAATTTATTTTATGTATATATATTTAAACAATTGGACTAAACAGTCCATAGTGGACTTTGAGAAATACATTAAATTTAATTTTTTTTTTTTTTTTTTTTGCAAACAGCCTTAAATTGTATTCGCACATAAACTTATGTTTTCCCCTTTTTTAGACAAATTATTTGACCAATGAATGGTATGTTTTTTCCTTCCGCAATACATTTTTACATTATGTTTAAATACAATTAAATATTTCGTAACATTTTATGACATAACAGTCAATGGACACAATTACGGAGATTTTCATTATTTTTTTCTGATCTAAGGGTTCTCCTACATATGGTAAGTATTAATTATTTATCAGGTGCATTCATCAGCTATTTATTCTTGATTTTATAATCGGAAAAATATTAAATAGAGTTAAAAGTAATAGAATATTATTTTTTTAATTACTTTGTTTTCCCTAAACAGTCCATAGTGGACTTTGAGAAATACATTAAATTTAATTGGATTTATATGGTGGATATATAGTTTGTCAGAAGTCATCATTAACAATTACTAATATGGTGTTTCGATAATATTATAAAGAAACTGAACTCCCATAAACTGCCTGTATAATAAAGTGGATGCAAATCCTAGTTGCCTTGTTACGACTTATTTAAGTGGCCTCTCCTGAAGCTGTTAGTATTCACTATTTGAACAGTTCCCTCGCATGAATGCAATTGTTAAATATTACACTAAGCGTTTAACAAAAAAATAATTTAAAAATATAAAATAAATAACGGTTTATCCAAAGATACTTAATACTAAATATGAATATTTCTTGTTTATAATTAGTTGAACTTAAACTGTTTATAATTTTTTTTATTAAATGTATGCGTTGCTCATGGAGATAGTTGCTGTATATAAAAAAAAAAATTTTTTATTTTTTTATTTTAGTTAAAGATTTTATTTAAATTTAAGAGGTTCAAAAAACTAAAATGTCATTTTTTTTTTTTTTTTTTTTTTTTTTCAAATTTTGGATTCTAAACACACAAATACCTGGAAGAATGTTTCCCACCTTTTCACCATTTAATCTCAAGAAAAATATTAATTAATTTAACTAAAACATAAAATTTACATTGTAATATTTATGATTGAGAATATTCTGAATTCTTTCGGTGTCATTTATGGTGTACAAACAAAATAATGAACGATTATATTTTTAAGTACTTCAAAAGATACTCGCAAAACCAAAAATAAAGTTTTTAAGTACTTCAAAAGATACTCGCAAAACCAAAAATAAAGTTATCATTATTTATCTAACTCTACGTAATTTATGAATTATTTATCACTCATCAAGAATCCGTCTCTTATAATTTTTTTTTTTTTTGTTATGCCAATTCTTTAATACAGATAATGTACAATTTGCCAAGATTAATGTTCGTAATATGTTTTATTATTATTTTATGTACCTATTGCTTATAATGTAATACCTTCCCTATTTAATTAATAATTTTATGTATAATGTATTTTTTTTTATATATATTATATTATAAAATGATTTATTGTCTGTATATAAGGGTTCTAAAATGATGTTACTTCAAAAAGAAAAAATTAATTTCTCCTTTTTAAAAAAATATTTGGAATCATCATCAGTATATAAACGACTTTTAGTTAAAAAAAAAAAAAAAAAAAAAAAAAAAAAAAAAAATTAAATACAATTGATTTTTTTATGTAGTTGCGATTACCAAAGATTAATACAATAAAAAATATAAAGAAAATTAAAAAATAAGTAAATGTGTACATTGTATTTCTTGACGTTTTGTGGATCTGTGGTCGAAACAACTAAAAAAAAAATAAATAAATAAAAAATACATAGGTATTTATAATTTTTTTTTTTTTATTTTATTATTATATTATGTTGTTTTAACATACAGACATTTCAAACATTTTTATTTTAAAATACCTATATTTTGTAAAATCTTATCCACATAATAATTATTCTCATTTTATATAATCATAACTGGTGAAAAATTGCTCCTTCTTTACTGTCAATTAAAAAAAAAAAATTCTAAATTACCTACCAAAAAACATGTGAATGTTTTAATATTTTTATAATAATGAAAATTTAGATATTATCTAAATAAATTCATTATTAGATCTTAATTAAACGTTATTTATTTTATACCGTAGTTACAACTATATAAAACATTGCAAGGGACTGGAAACTTTAAACAAACTTTATTTTTGTTTATTTTTATTTATTTTATTTTTTTTTTGAAATGTCATTTTACCTAGCTCTTACCTAGCTCATATGTGCGTAACTTCATTATTCATAGCTACTGCACTGGTCAAACTAACTACCCCTCTATTAAACTACCATATAAACTACATATCTGAGAATCTAGAATTTTCGATTGACTACTAATTATCTAAAATTAAATCACATAAGCGTTTGCTTTCTTTGACATAAAAACAACAGGAGGCTAATATGACATTGTCCCACTGACGAAACTGTATCTCTCAGACATAAGCCCGACTACTTACAACACCATGCCCAACTCGGTATCAAAGAACACTGCGCCAAGTTTAATTAGGTTCGCGTTTATCGGATTCTTGCACATCTAATGAACTCGAGCAGGATACTTTTCGTTAAGTTTGCCATTATTTTCAATTTTTATTAATTAATTCTAAACTTCCTTTGTGAAATTAAAACAACTGATGCATTGTAACATATTTGTTTTTGGGTCGTTTTAAATTTCCTATGTTGTACCTTAACCGGTATCGACTAAATAAATAAAACATATGATAAATATGAATACTGATTTTTACGCGGGACAAAACGGAGGACTGGAGAGAATATTAAAAACATTTAGTATAATTATATGGTAGCCACACAGGTTGTTCTCATTGTTAAGCCAAAATTTTCAAGGAGATCCATTTCTATAATTAATTTAATTTCCCTCTGAAATGTCCATCTGTTTGTACCTTTTTATTTCACCGTCAATAAAAGACGTATCATACCTTTCTTTGGTGTTAAAAATGTCTAATTTTAAGCCAAATAAAGAGCATTTGCGGCATGTCATGATTTTCTTATTTAATCAAAAGAAAAAGGCATCTGAATGTCATCGAATTCTTGTTGAGACTTATGGCGATGTTGCTCCAACCGTCAGGACATGTGAACGTTGGTTTCAAAGTTTCAAACGTGGTGATTTTGATGTTACTGATCAAAAACGAGAAAATCGACCAAAAAAGTTTGAGGACTTCGAATTGCAATCTTTATTAGACGAAGACAATACCCAAACCCAACAAATGATGGCAGAACAGTTGAATGTCACTAGGCAAGCCATTTCCGATCGCCTGAGAGCTATGGGAAAGATTCAAAGGTTGGAAAATGGGTTCCACATGAATTGGACGAACGACAGATGGAAAAACGAAAAACTGTGTGCGAAATGCTGCTTTTACGCCACGAAAGAAAGGGTTTTTTGCATCGAGTTGTAACTGGCGATGAAAAATGGATTTATTTTCAGAATCCCAAACGAAAAAAATCATGGGTAACGCCAGGACAACCATCCACATCGAGTGCAAGACCGGATCGTTTTGGGAAGAAGTCAATGCTGTGTGTGTGGTGGGATCAGAAGGGAGTAGTCTACTACGAGCTTCTCAAACCCGGCGAAACAGTCAATACCGAGCGCTACCGACAACAAATGATCAATTTGAGTCACGCATTGATCGAAAAACGCCCAGAATGGGCTCACAGGCACGCCAAAGTCATTCTTCAGCATGATAACGCTCCTGCACATTCAGCCAGATTGACTAAGGAAACGATTTCTTCGCTTGGTTGGGAACTCCTACCCCACCCGCCGTATTCACCTGACCTGGCGCCTTCTGATTATCACCTCTTCTCATCGATGGGACACTCATTGGCGGAGCAACACTTCAACAATTTCGAAAACGTACGAAAATGGCTCGATGAATGGATTTCAAATAAAGATGAAGCATTCTTTGGAATGGTATCCATATATTGCCCGAGAGATGGACAAAATGTGTAGAAAGTGAGGGTCAGTACTTTGAATAAAATATATTATACTTTTTTTTAAATTACTGTGTATATATTTTGAGAAATAAACGACATTTTAAACTTGCATACCTGGTAACTTCATATATGGGAACTATAGTAAATTTAACCAGATTTACGATAGTGTAAAGTAATACGGATGTTCTCGGAGATAATCAAGTAGTTATTATCCCTAATATTTACCTATTGTATTTTTTTATAGCAGCAGAGGAACGATTAGAGTAGTGAAACGTTGAGGAGCCAAGGTCTTTCATGTAACATAGCGCCCCCGGCATAGATAGATAGATACTATTTAATAAACAAAAAAAAAAAAAGAAAATAGAACTTGTCTATCTTAAAAGTCGATCATGTTGGTCTCATTAACCATTTGATTTCAGCAGGACTCTCAATTACTTAATTCTCCTTCATGGAGCTAAGGGGTATTGTTCATCTGATTATAGAGAATATTCTGAACTGCACGTTGCCACGTAACTTCGGACAATCTTTGGAATTAAAAACTATATTCATTCTCTATTAAACAGACAAGTAAGTTATTCTACTGTGTAATAAGTTGTTACAATTTTAAACCTTTTTCGTATGTAAATATTATTCATAATCCTTAATCTATACATTATTCTATCATATTCTTTACACGTAGTTTAGTATCATTTTAATGTATAGAGTCCCCTGATCTTTGGGGCTGTTCCATCCCGAAGTCGGTCTACACCTGAAAAGACAGAATTTAAATTTTCTACCTTCAGCAGCACGACCACGGACAGAAGTCTGGCAGTTAAATGCCTTATCACGCAGTTACCGCGAACCTTCTACAGGTTTATTTACCTAAGCGATTATGACGGATTTTGATTCAACATTACAAAAAACTGTCCTGTAATTAGCGGTATGGTTAGGAATTAAGCTTTTATAAGAATTTATTTTTACATATTTTCTGTATGTATTATTTATCTTTTCTTATTTTCTCATGGTTATTTTATTTAATTTATCCTTCTTATGTTGGTACATTTACTGAAAGTTCTTTATACAATTTTATGTATTATTAACCCGTCACGACGGGTGGAAAATATGACTGATTTAGATGGACAAAATTCTGAAACTTGTCCATATTTAACCTTTGGGGTCCCAGTTTACGGAAAAATAATAAAAAAAAAATCTAATTAATTTTTTGACACGGATGGCGAGCGCAAAGTGGTAAAAAATCAAATTTATTTGCTAAAATCTAAAACTCTCCTACAATTAACGGTTGACGTCCCAGAATACGGGATAAATAATACAACAAATCTAATTATCGGTTTGGAGTGGCGTAAACCTGCTAATAGATGTATTTTAAATCATTTAGGAAACTTCAAATTATAGGTTGAAAAAATTTTATTTATTTATTTATTTTTAATAATCAATGTACATTCAATAGAATTTAAATCAATCACAGAAATAAAATTAGGCATAATTTATAATAATTAATAAACGTAATTAAGCACAGGTATATAAATATTTTAAAAAATATGAATATTAAACAACTAATTATCTTCTTCACTTGTAACATAATATGATGATCCAGATTGATCTGATAACTCTGGCTCTGACATGTCTTCATTTGTTTTCTCAAGATTTAAGTTTGATAAGGATAATTGTTCGTTCGGAGTAGTGCACTTTAGTAAATATAGCACATCTGAATCTAACGGTATTTTATTTTTTTTTACTGGTTTTCGTAGTGAAGCAATAATAGGGTCCGATGAAACTAATAGCATTGTCAACAAATCACTATTTGTCGCTATTCATGAAATTTTCTTGTAGAAGATGGCTATTGAGAGGTAGATGCCTCTTCCACAAATTTGGAAGAACCACGCTTACCAAAAACATAAAACGCGTGCTGTGCAGCGAAAGTCAATTTTTCACAGTCAACCTTCAACAACTCCCTGACTTTTCTTTATTTTGCTTTCTCATTAGAACATTTGAAACATTTTTCAGGGCATTTTGAGCGTTGATAAGTAGGCTGGATAACTGAGATACTAAAATCCAAGTCATCGGAATCAAACCAACTAAATTATTTATTGATAAAAATCTTCCAATTTTCTGTGACATTGAAATTTTATCGGAAGGACGGGAAATTTTAATTTTCAAAGGCCTAATCTCTACATTTTCTTGATTATGAATATGATCGGAAGTTAGAATAAATTTTTCAGTAAGTGGTCTTAGCGGTTTTTTTTGGGAAACTTAACCCACTCTTCAAAAAACTTACCCTCGTGATTCGGAGTGTTGTGTCTGAAAAAAATTATGTATCACCCAAAACGCGAAAAATCGCAAAAATTCTTTGCATCATTTAAATGCTTGATTGATTGATGAAACAAATCCTACAAACGAATCCTTGGGGTAACTTAGGGGTTATATAGTTTTTCGTTATTGAATAGGGGCATACATTTACAAATTGCTAAATTAACTCTACAGCCAGATTCCAATGTATATTCAATAGCGAGTGTGAAAGATCCGCGATCTTAAAACCGTTAAATATTTTAAAACAGTATCCTGGAGGACAACAATGAAGGAAGTTATCCTTCGGATAACTTAAAAAAAACCGTTAAAACAGCAATCCTTAAGGACGAAAAAGCTAATTCTAATTGTGGATGGAGAGAGTGGCCAAGGATGTCCTTCCTCGGCCTCAAAAAATCGTCAGATCCTGGCAGATCTGTAAAACAGTGTCCTTAAAAACAGAAGCCATCTCTTAATCCCGCCCCGTAACGTAACGTTACACTGTTACACTGTTTGGACACTGTTTTACAGATCTGCCAGGATCTGACGATTTTTTGAGGCCGAAGGACATCCTTGGCCACTCTCTTCAACCACAATTAGAATTAGCTTTTTCGTCCTTAAGGATTGCTGTTTTAACGGTTTTTTTAAGCTATCCGAAGGATAACTTCTGCCTATGTTGTCCTCCAGGATACTGTTTTAAAATATTTAACTGTTTTAAGATCGCGGACCTAAAAAGGACACTTACTGTTTTACAGATCTGCCAGGATCTGACGATTTTTTGAGGCCGAAGGACATCCTTGGCCACTCTCTCCATCCACAATTAGAATTAGCTTTTTCGTCCTTAAGGATTGCTGTTTTAACTGTTTTTAAGGACACTGTTTTACAGATCTGCCAGGATCTGACGATTTTTTGAGGCCGAAGGACATCCTTGGCCACTCTCTCCAACCACAATTAGAATTAGCTTTTTCGTCCTTAAGGATTGCTGTTTTAACGGTTTTTTTAAGCTATCCGAAGGATAACTTCTGCCTATGTTGTCCTCCAGGATACTGTTTTAAAATATTTAACTGTTTTAAGATCGCGGACCTAAAAAGGACACTTACTGTTTTACAGAAAAAACGTCAGATCCTGACGGAAGGATACAACCATATGTGCGACGTTTCTTGGCTTTGCCCTATTTTCAAGTCCTAAAAAAACGTAGATAACAATTTAATGAAACTGTGTTATGACAATAAAAATGATTATTTTCTCTTTCCTGTTTTACCACTACATTATATATAAATAGAAAAGAAAAAATGTTCATTATGATTGTTACGACACACTTTTATTAAATTGTTATATATGCTTATATTTTATGTTTTTTTTTAAAGTTTTTTTTTGGGATTGAAAATATAGCGAAGCCACGAAACGTAATATGCACAGTGGAACAAATTATTGATGTCTTACCTGCCTCAGCAATGTCCATTGTTAAATAAAAGCAAAAAGACTTTGCGCTACACACACCTTGAACATAATAAATGGCCATCGAATAAAGATAATCCCACTGTTGGTTATTAGGCACTTGTGTAAACAGGAATGATTCACTCATTTACTATTTATTTGCGAACACGGTATGGCGGGAAATATTAGTATTAAGCGTCTTACCAACTAATAATAAAAAGGTCAACTACTCAGAAATTCCAAACTTTTGTCCACCTAAATTGGTGATTTCGCCCTGTGTGCGGTGTTGGTCGCTAGGTTAGCATTTCCCTCACCCTTCTAAAAAATATTTAATAAGTTCGTCAGAATTTAACTTTCATAGCTGAAACTCAGTATAGCTGAGTTTAGGACATTTGCGAATAAAAATATTCGGTTCCTGAGTAAAACGGATGCAGGTGGCCTGGGTATTGGGATATTGGGATATTTGTACTGGAAATTGCCATGTCTACACTCCTCAGTATCAGATTATCTCTCGTGCAGTTTATTCGTGACATTTTGCTGAGCGAGTTTCTAATTTGTTTCGATTGGTTAGTAATTATTTGGGTTCAAAATGAGTCGTGGATCTAACATACTTGACTTATTGTATAAAAAGCTAGTGAGAAGATAAATTATAAATAATAATAATAATAAATCGTCGTGAATTTTATTTATGTTATTTTTGAATCATTTACTAGGAATCTGAAATTTTTACTATTCCAGATTCTTGTTCGTGGCAATACAAAATAGATCTGGTATAGGTGTGCCGAAGAAATAAAAAAAGAAAAAACGAAAAAAAAGTTGAAAAAGTGCAGTGTTCCAATTCACAATGATCATACTGGATATACTTGTAATAATTGTATAGAAAATGAAGAAAATGATCTAGCTGATAAAAACAAATTATTATTTGAATAGTAAAATATTTAATTTTTGTTTGGTTTTTAAGTTTGTTTACAATAAATCGTTGTAAAAATATATTTTAATCCTTATACTCCATACTAGAATTATTGATATATTATGATGAAATTTATTTACCATTTATAACTATATATATGGTTAAATAAAACTGCATTTTTTGTGAAAATCAAAGAAGTGAGGGAAATGCTCACCTAGTGACCAACGGTGTACCAGATCGGCTACCGACCAACGCCGGGTTAATTATTCTGTATTCAAACTCATTCTATTAGCGTTTGTCTCATTTAATTTTTTTTGTCTTTCTTGTTTCTTACTTAGCTTTTCTAGTCTAAATTTTAATTTTTGACTAATAGCCTTTAAGCAAAAACTGATTTGTTGTCTGTGTTTCTAGATTTACCATGTTATGTTTAGTTCTACTTGCTTTACCGGCGCGCCGGGTTAACTGTATTTACATGTCTTATGTTCTTCATATATAAATAGCTCTGTATGAAATTATATAAGCCAGACAATGAGCTACCTTATCATACATTTCTGTTATTCTTAGGGAACATTACGGCCCAGAAAAAAGATTATTTTTTCATTTTATATCAATATCTGTCGTGGAAATCATCCTTTCCAGATTGCAGCGTATAAATAGTCAAGGATTATTTAATTAATATTGCAGTTTATTAATCAAGACAAATATCGATTTCTCGTAAATAACGTAATTTTTCTTTGTTTGAGGTTATGTTATTATTCTTTTATTTACAAAAGAATTTCTCTAGTGGTATGTATTCGTGTTATAATTTTTTTCCGCTCTACACTTCTTGTTGTCTTACACCGTGGGTCTTGGAAGCGACAAGAAACATATTATTTGGCAAACTTCCCAAAAAATATTCCTTCCTTCTGGCATCTCAACCCTGTTTAGGGCAAAAGAACACACAATGTCAGTTGCTCTTCATTCGGCTGCTTTTATCGAATCGTATGGATAATTAAACTAAAAATATCTTACATTATTAATCTACTTTAAATTTGTAGTTTGTTCTGAAAGTATTATTTTTTAATAATTCTGATTAGATATTTACCAGCAGCTAAGCATAAAGTATATTAAAAAAATAATCGTTTTAGAAAACAAATTACGTGTAATTTTATTTAATTAGTTTGATTAAAATAATACTGATTGTAATCCACGGAGGAAGTGTTCTTTAAACTAATATTAAATCATGATCGCGGGCTAAGTTTACCCATATCAGTAGTGTTATCCATAATATTTACTAAAAGCACGAAACTAAATCTTGACAATATCAAATTTAAGAGAGGTATTATAATATTTTCTTATAGTACCAAATATGGGGTAATTATTATAAATATCTCTCTTACGTAGAACACTAATGATAATCGTTTAACCCTCACATTTAAGGGTGAACGTTTAAACATTTTTTTTCAAACATTTGACATTATTCTTATTTTTATTGTCATTTTTAAGGTAGGACTTTAGTTTAGTGAATCGAATGTTATTCAGTTTTCAAAAGCAAATGTTAGTTTTATTATTTATGCAGATATATATTCAGTTCTAAAACATACAAAATTTTCAACACATCAGCACTGTGTTACATGAATTAAATATACCTAAAGTTTTCAAAAATGTAAGACAAGAAATAAAATATTGGTACTCACCTGAGGAGATCTAACAGATATCTGAAATATATCCATTGTGGGAAAGGAAAAGGGACAGGTAGTTTAAATTTTTGGGGTTTACCGTGGGATTTCCTGTAGGACTCATTGGATTGTTACATTGCTATTGGAAACTAATTTAAAATGGGGCTATTGGGAATGTTTATCTGGTCATTTAAACAAAAATCTGGATCGGTTTTAAACGATTTCATAATTTCTAATGATTCATAAGTATTTAATTTTAAGCTATTTTCTATTAAAATAATAAAATAATTCCAATAGAAATGGCAAATAATTCATCAATCCTAATTGTATTGATCCTTCTATACTATCATGCGTGCCCCAAGAAAAAAAATGTATCGTGACAGATTGTTGGTTAATAAATTAACGTTAATCATTGTTTCATAAATGTTCTAAAGTTTAAATTAATAGATAAATATTGATGCTACTAATCTTAATTTTGTGTAGTACTAAGCTGAGAGTTGTTTACTCGCTACAAAGGAGGCCAGATGAACCACACCCTCATATTTACCACTCCCGGCCAACTTCTCAAGTAATTACTTCAGCTTGGCTTCCCCTTCTCAATACATTGATGTATATCGCTCAGAATGGATCTTATTACCCAAAAGCAAAGTTCGATACAGTACATAATAGGTGAAGATAACAATAGTTTCATTGGTGTGTGATTTCTTGTGTTTAACATTATGATATATAATAAGTGCTGTTCGGGTTGCACGTAACTTGTTATGATGTGAGATAGAACAAACAGTACAAGAATCAAAATTATCGGATACACCAAAACTTTTATATATATATTATATATATATATATATATATATATATATATATATATATATATATATTCAATTATAGAAGTTACACAGGTTATTTCAAAACATAAAGTAAGCTACAATAAAGATATATAAAAACATGCGTTTTACTGTAACCTGTGTTTTCACTGCAGGCCACGATTATGAGAACAATATAGTCTCGAAACATCACCAAAATAGTTGTTTTAATTTATTGCCTAATCTCAAGAACCTTATTAAAGATCTAATAGTAACAGACAAGAAACATATCCATAAAATTTACCTCAAAAAGTGGTATTATTCAATATCATCTGCATTCAGAAGTTAACGGCAAAATTGAGGTCTATGTTCATTATTATTGGGTTTTAAACCTTACATTTAAAATCTAATAAAATAAATCCTAAATAATAATAATTAATAAATGAATGTAATAACATAAGATCCTTTGATCTGGTGTCTCTTTACTGAAAGTTTTATTTTATTTTCTATTAAACAATAATTTTCTCTTTGCTTTTTATCCCAATGAAGAGTTCATTATGTTTAAAATGCACATTTCCATTAAGGGATTATCATAATGTTTTATTTACTCAAGTAACTGGTATGTATGCCAAATGAAAACACCATGTTTTTTTCGGTTTTAAAAGCAAATTTCTCGATGAAATCGAAACAGAACTATTAATTTTAATATATCATTCGAAATCTGATTTAATTTGCAAGTTTTTGTGAGATTTGCAGTTTTGTGGGTAGTTTTTTTTTTTTTTTTTCCAAAAAACAGAGAGCGTTAAAGTAATATTAGACATTTAAACTTCCCTTAGTAAGGTGAAGATCAAGCTGTTCTTTAGGTCACAAGTTTGTAAAATTCCAGGTTACATGTACTCTGCTTTTATAGAAAATATAATTCTAAATCCGAAAATGTGTTCAAAGTTTGAAAAATATTTAAACAAAATGGAGATATTACAGCTTTTATGGTAAAAAACGTGGTTTCCTAAAAAAATTCTTAGATTTATCGTATATCTGCAACGGATTGGAATAGAAAGGTGGGGTCTGCGGCTTTTTTCTGCATTTTTGAATTAGTTTTACACAATTTTTTTTTTTTTTACACTAAGAGGTACTCACCCTGTGTATTGTGATTTTTATGAGGAATGAATAAAAAAATATAAAATGAACATAATAATAAATTAATATAATAATAATATAATATAAAATTAATAAGGTATCACATTAGAATCTTTATAAAGATATTACTTCTTTTTTTTTTTATCTTTAATTTTTAATTTATTCTTATTACTTGAAGATAACCAGCAAATGTGCTCAAAAAATATAAATATAAATAAAACATGGTGACCAGTGCCCATCGGTACCTCCTCCCGACATTATCTTAGATTGTTTCTTATGTAAGGAGGGTCCTTATCCAGCTCCTTTTCAGCCTTCGGGGCATATTGTCAGGAATATGTATATAGCTATGTTTTGTATAAGTCTGTTTGAGGTCATGTAGTTTTTCGAGAAATTTTCGGTATTAAAAAAAAAAAAAAAAAAAAAAAAAAAAAAAAAAAAAAAAAAAAAAAAAAAAAAAAAAAAAAAAAAAAAAAAAAAAAAAAAAAAAAAAAAAAAAATGTGTGGTCCAATACATTGAACATGTATAGGTCTGTCTAGGTATTTAGGCTTTGTCTTAGTTTCAAGGAGGATCTCCTTTGCAACAGCAAAAATAAGAGTCGTAGATGCTTTTTTAAAGTAAGTCGCGTTTGTTTAACATGAGTGGCTAGTGTCACCCTTATATGGAATGTTAGTCGTAAATATTTTTCAGTTTGCGGAATTGGCTTCTTGTCTAAGTATAATGATGGACATGCGTCGTTTTGTAGTGTGCTTTAATGTGTTGAGACTTTTCGTCGTTTAGATTTCCCAAAGTTTAAAAGAGTCTTAAAAAGAATCGGTAAGTAATTTTGAAACGTCAATGAAGCCTTTGTTGATCCATGTGTCTTGTAAGAATGGCTTTATCTTCAGCTTAATTTGTTGTCAAATAGTTAATGTAAAGTTGAATGTCAAACGTACATCTAAAGAAATTAATTATTTAATTATTATAAAAAAATAAAATCGTACCTAAAATGAAAACATGGAATGGATTATAAGTCTCTTCCTTCTCTGTATAAGCTATCACCAAAGTGTATAAACTATAAATTATCACATTCACAAACACACCTTATCAAACATTTATTTCTCTACGACATATCTAAAAAATCTGTATTTTTGATTTACAATCATGTTTAAGATAAATAATCTTCTATGAAATGTCAAGAATGTATCGAATTAACTTCAAATCACACTGTTTGGATTAATACATAATTCTACATAATTCGTTAAAAAATGAAAAGTAAAGCATCTATTTATGAACGAAACTTGTACCTGGGACAGACAGTTTGTTATGCGGTATAGTAGAACTGAAACGCCTTCCCTAGTCGAAAGAAACTTCCCACACTAATAAAATAAGGGATATCAGTTACAACCCTTATTTTATTCGTGTTATTATATCATATAACTATTATAAGTTGCCCCAGACAATACTATAATAATATAGAATTTTACATTCATGATGCAGCTCAGAGAGCAGAGCTAGGATCTTTTACTGTCAGGTTTGCCCTTACATAAGCGAGAGATAAGTTTGTTTCAGAGTTTCTTAGAGAGTCTTGAATACTTTTATCAAATGTTCTTTTCTATTTATTTTATTTCTTTATACCCTTATTATTATTTTTAATTTATTTTAGGTTATTATTTATTATTCTATTATCTTATATTATTTATTTTAATTTTACTTATTGTATGAATAAATTCAATATCATCTATGTTACTTATTGATCTTGAGTGAGGCATGCTATTTTCATTCCATAAATAAAATATGTTAAGAAACCTAATACTGAAAAGAAGTAATATACATATATGATTAGGGTACTAAATGTGATTTGATAAAATATGCCAATTACAAATCATAGGACATTTTAGATGTTTTTTTTTAGATGTTTTTATAGTTTTATCGAAAAAAAGTAACGTTATTTTTATGAGTATATTTATGAGCCTGTGTAGTAACGTTTGGTTTCTTTTTATACTCAGTGAAAAAAAAAAAAGTAAAACAGTTTCAAGGTGAATGAAAATAAAAGTTTAAAAAAATATATATATATATATATATATAATTAATTCACTATAGGAATATGTCATAGTTCAAACTCTTTCAGGTTTAAGAATAACTGTTCATTGTCTATTATTATCACGACTTCAACACTTATACTTAAATAAGTATAACATAATCATTACTAACCAAAATTCAAGAGAACGATTTTATTCATAAATAAAAAAAAAAACAGAGTTTCATAATAAAAAGACTCCGTTACAACGGGGTTATTATGTGTACCCAAAATTCTAACGAGCAAAAGAACAAAACTTTATGGTAACAACTGGCTTACAAGGTTTAGTTACATAAATGTAGATCTGCATGTGGCTTCGTAAAGCATAACATTTTCCCATCACCCTCGTTATAACGATTTTCTCTTTGTTCAGACTTGGTTTATATATTTCTGTAATATTGAGATTTGATTTAATTAAACTACCAACCTGTATTTTTTTTTTTTATTCGTATCTCTCCAAATATAAAAAATAAACAACTAAACAATATCTGTAAAATTGAGCTAAACATTTTTTTTTGTTAATTTTAAAAATGTTTTAGTCTCGGTTATTGCAGCTATTTATTAATTATAATAACCATGAAAACATATACGCCGCTCTACTATAAGTCTGAGCGCTGGCTGATGGCACTTGGGAAAAAGTGGAGGGAGGTAAGGCGGGTCAGGGTCAATTAGAGTGGTGCCGGGTTCACTCCCCTCCTACCTTGAGAGGTTCATCACAGTTCTGCCTCTCATTCAGGTCACCTTGAGTTTTTACTTTTTATGTTTAAAGTTTATGATTGTGTTATAAAATGTCAGGGGAAAGAAGCGCATCGTAAAGTGCTCAGTTCGCAAGCTCGCAAAATGGTATCTGCATTATTGTTTGCCATAGTAATCCTCGGTCAAAAATTTGCTGGTGTTGGGTAAAAAAAAAAGAGGAAAGAAAAGATGGGATATCCCTAGACGGGATTTATTATCATAGGATCATAGACAATAAAAAAAATTCTGATACGTATCTGACAGATACGCGTACCTATCGGAAGATGGATTAGTCGTAATGAAGTTAGCTGACATCAACTTGTTTTTCCCAAATAACAGCATCTATTTTTTTAACGACGCTTCTGTAAGAGCAACTGGTCGAGGACTTTTAATAATATACGTTTTTAATATTGAGATTTGATCTAATTAAACTACCAACCTGTATTTTTTTTTTTTTCGTATCTCTCCAAATAAAAAAATAAACAACTAAACAATATCTGTAAAATTTGTTAAACATTTTTTTTTGTTATTTTAAAAATGTTTTAGTCTCGGTTATTGCAGCTATTTTTTAATTTAATAACCATGAAAACATATACGCTGCTCTACTTTTAGTCTTTTAATTTTCACACTAGCTATTAAAAAAATAAAAAAATTTTTTGTACGTGTTGATGATGTCAATTTTATTTGATTCAAACACGAATCTTGTCAAGTATTTTGAAATAATCCAGCTATTTAAACTGCCATAACAATTAAACCATTATAAGAAATAAAGAAAAACTTAATCAAAGTTTAATCCAGTGGGTCTGACAAAAAAAAAAAAAAAATGATTTTATTTATTAATTGATATTCTTTACTTGCTAATTCATTCGTACCATAAACAATAACTTTAAAATGATATGGTGTGATTAGCATCAACACTCAAATACACTCAAATTTTTCCATATCAAACCATTAAAAAGGTAAAGGAAAATTATTAATATAAATAATAATTAATTTTAAAATTACATAATATTGTCACCAGTATGTAAAACTAACGATTATGAAAAAACGTTTTTTTTTTTATTTCTTCTCTTACCGTTGTATTCTACACGGCCTATCTGTGATAAAGTGCAAGAAATTCGTTAAAAAAAATACATTACTGATTTTGGTCTTTTAAGTGCCGATAGGAATCGAAAATTTACCACAAGGCCTTATATAAAACTACTGTAAACGAACGGAATAGAAAAAAAGCGAGTTTTGCATGGTGCCGACGTTACGGCAAAGGACTGTTCTTTGGTATCTGTTATTCAACTTTTTGTAGCTAGAAAGTAACAAGTAAGGTTTTGATCGTCATGGTTGAAACCATTCCATTAGCGGAATGAAGCAATGAATTGTGAACTTTCATAGACAACTGTTTTCAACGAGTCATCAGGAGACGGCTAAGTCGTAATTTGAAACTACAGACACGGAAAAAACACCCACCTATCTGGCTAAACTTAGGTTTTAAACATCGGTGGATTTTAGTGTTTCGTCATCTTTAAATTTGAGATTATTTTGAGTAAATAATAAAATAAATAAAAAGTGATTTCTTTTGGTAGAATCGTACCTAAAATGAAAACATGGAATGGATTATAAGTCTCTTCCTTCTCTGTATAAGCTATCACCAAAGTGTATAAACTATAAATTATCACATTCACAAACACACCTTATCAAACATTTATTTCTCTACGACATATCTAAAAAATCTGTATTTTGATTTACAATCATGCTTAAGATAAATAATCTTCTATGAAATGTCAAGAATGTATCGAATTAACTTCAAATCACACTGTTTGGATTAATACATAATTCGTTAAAAAATGAAAAGTAAAGCATCTATTTATGAACGAAACTTGTACCTGGGACAGACAGTTTGTTATGCGGTATAGTAGAACTGAAACGCCTTCCCTAGTCGAAAGAAACTTCCCACACTAATAAAATAAGGGATATCTTAGGATTTTAGTGTTTCGTCATCTTTAAATTTGAGATTATTTTTGAGTAAATAATAAAATAAATAAAAAGTGATTTCTTTTGGTAGAATCGTACCTAAAATGAAAACATGGAACAACCTATCTGGCTAAACTTAGGTTTTAAACATCGGTGGATTTTAGTGTTTCGTCATCTTTAAATTTGAGATTATTATTATTATTATTATTATTATATTATACTATTATTATATATGAGAGTAAATAATAAAATAAATAAAAAGTGATTTCTTTTGGTAGAGTTTTGAAATCGTTTAGAGTTTAAATGGTCAGTTCATTTATCGAAATTAATGTACACTATTACATTACTTTTTTTTAATTAATAATTATATTTGCAATTAAAAATTTGCTTAACTGCAAATTTATGTGAGTTCACAGTAGTATTTATAGTAGTAAAAATGAATACAGAAGTTAGAACTAAGACCTTACAATTTCCAAAATTTATTCTACCTTAGTATCATATTACATTGTTTTTTTTACACCAGTGAAGCAGCTGAGAGAGAAGCTCTCTATTGCCCTGGTTTGCCTCTAATGTGGAGGGACAAATCTGTTTAAGGGATCTCTAGGAGAGTGTACATTGTAAATAAAGTATGTCTGTATTTTTATTTTTAGCTTATAGTTTAATCTTATTTTTATTTTTACTATTTTAGTTCTTATCATATTTTTTTTGTTTAATTTATTTTCTTGCATTTTTTTTTCAAACTCATTTTTTTATTGTATATTTTTAGGTTCTTTATTTATTTATTTATTTTTTTACGTTATTTATTGTATTATATATAATGAGGTTATTTTGTTATTATTATTGTTTTACCTCTTCATTCGTTTATTGCGTATTGCACATATTGTATGAAAGGAATTATAAAGCCATCCATACAACTTACTGCCCTCTTTGAGGCAGATTGTAATACTTTCTCAATAAAAAGATTTAAAAAAAAAAAAGGAATACGTATCATATTATACCATCATATATCATATTTAAAATAAGACAGAAGTCATGAAAGGGTACATTGATGTGTCAGTAATGGGGTAGTATTCTAGTTCTTATCTGTAATTTATTTATTTATTTTACAAACCAAATATTTCATAAATAACTGAATAATCACTCGCGAGTGTTTCACTTACAATTAGTTACCTAGGACTGTATCTGTACAAACGACTTACTTGGAACCCACATAGAAGACTAAAACGACAAGAAACAACTCATCGTTTCCGACTCTTTCCACATTTACTTGACAAATGTTTAAACCTTCCGATTACTTACAAAAGACTAATATATATAATAGTAATAAGGCCTCATTGGACATATGGAGTTGAACTTTTGGGCTCTACTAAACTATTCAATTCATCTCGTATCCAATCCTTCAAATCCCATATCTTTCGTAATATCCTCAATGCTGTTTACTTTGTCACGAATGCTCCTTACTTTGTAACAAAGATCTTAATGCACCTTACCTTTCTGAATTATCGCAAACCAGAAATCCATTCTTTTATAGTAAACACCATAAACCATTCAAATCCTTTAGGCTCTCAACTTGCTTTATATCCCACTATATTTCCGACATTATTGGATATTGGCGATAATACGCGATCAAACTTGTCATCGGAGTTTGTCCTCTAGGGATGTTAAGTATGTTTATGTTATTAATACATTTTTTCAGGGATTTGTTTTTATTTATCATTCCGGTAATTGACCATCAGATAGATTTCAACGGTTTTGACCACTGGTCCAATTGGACTTCAAATTGGTACCAGCACGACGGGTGGTAGGAAACAGAGAAACGACTTAAATGGGAGCATAAATTTTGAAACAACCATTCAATCGGGACTTGTAGGACCACAAATTGGCGAGACGGGAACGGAAGCAATCGACTACGTGCAACCGAACAGAACACCAGCGGATGGAGACTTAATGACTCCGAGGTCATAAAATTAATGGATTCCTTAGTAAGGGCGACTCCTCTTTATCGGCTAATGAAGTATCGTGTAATTTGGCTCGGAGGAGAGGAGGGGTGAGGGGAGGGGGGAGTGGTTGAAAGGTTTCGCGGCGGTGTAACCTGGCTGCCTCTCTAATTTAGCGATCTTAATTAACACCTTGTTAAGGCAACCCCCCTCCTCTCCCTTCCCCCCCACTGTGTGATTTTATACCCCGCTATATAGGCCATCATCGGCGGAGGGCCAATATCTCGTAGGATATTGCTTTCTGCTTCCCATATATTTGCTGTTCACCACCATTTAATAAGGCAAGATCGTCTCATTTTACTTGTTTCTTATCGAGGCTTCCAGTTATGGCATTCAATACCTGATAATAAATATTAGATAGACTACATGGAAGTCAGTAAAAGGGATAAACTATTAAAAACAAACAAAACAGTCTTCTTATTGTAGAAAGATTAACCTAACGATAGGCGCGCCTCCTAGACCGACTAGGACGGGAAAGCGTATCTCTCAGGTAATACTACTTTGCAATAAGCGTATCTGCCTTTTGAATCGCCATTTCTGTAATATATCCATATTTAATAAGATATACATGTTAGTTAGTATTGTTTATTTGGTATAGGACATGGGTTTGTCACAAAAAAATATAAAAAATTACAATAAAATATTATTTAAAACTAAACCTTTTATGTTTTATCAAAAAGGTATTTTTTTCACAGCTTATTAATTACCTAAGAAATTATTCAAAATTACGTTAAAAAAAACCGATACGCTATAGAAAATTATTGTTAAAAACTAGTTTTTATTTATGAATATCGCAAATTTGCTTAGAATATATCATTTTTTTAATGATGCAAACAAATAAATTGCCTGCATATCTTGCAAAGACGGGCATTCCAAGACGGCATAGGATCAAAGAATAAAAAAAAAAGAACCAAACACTTCCGATTGATACTCTAAAGATACGCCTAACGGTTAACCTTGTCAATAACACTCTACGCCTGAGAGGCATAGTGACGTTCTGGAAAGTTATTAAGTATCTGCAATTTTCAGTACCACTCACCAAATTCTAGTTATCCTATCCAAAATCAATCTTCTTTATGTTATCGTTCCAATAATATCGTTGCGGCTCTCTCAAGATTAGTAATAGTCTGTTTTTCAAAACATATTAAACCTCTGAAGCATAAAGTAGGCTTCTAATGGATCTTTACACGATACAGTGTGTTGCTGAACCACATGACTAATTGTGATTTGTAGTGTTTCTATCAACCGTTCAAATTTCCTCAAGGTTTAATTAAAGAAAATACATTTAAAAAATAGTAAAAGAAACAGAAAAAAAAAAAAAAATGGAATTCCTGTTTATTAAAAACAAAGACCTAAGAAAATATAAAAGGACGAGGATGAAATCAAATAGTATGAAAATATGTTACTGTTTAGAAAACCTAACCAATTTATGTTGTAAAAACTCCATCTAAAAGCATTGTATACAAAACGTTTTAGTATAAGGTAGGTTATAGAATATAAAAATTTACATATTTCTAAGAAATTTATATGCTAATTGAAACTAATGTATATTATTTACTACCCAAGGTATATAATAAGCATACTTAATTTAATCCCATATACGTTAATTTTGATTTGTTACGAATATTGACAATATCATCAATTAGAAACTTCTTTGTTATAAACTTATATAAACTGAATTCATTTTTATTTATTTGTTTTTTATTGTGAGCATTTACCTTTTCAAATAAATATCCAGAGTAATTATTGGTTCTTACTTAGAAATCTGGGCCAAAGACATCATGCATTTAGCATGTTTTATCATGTGCGCCTAAAAGGCATATAGTGTTTCTAACAAGGGTAAAATTGAGGGTGTTATTTGCAGGGTTAAAAAAAAAAAAACTTTTAGCTACCACAGAAAGATTGTAAATTAATAACAAATTGTAAGGCACATTTTATATGCAGGCTAAATTTTGGATTGTCAGGTAAAAAGCAAGTTTTCTAGTTTTATTTAAATAACCCTTTGTCTGTAATATACTGTATATATTTAATCGATTATTTTTAATGGTTAGTAAATTTTTTTTTACTTAATCCAGTTTTACACCCACTACGCGCCCCAATTATATTTTTCTACTAGCCAATGCAATCCCTTCCCTTGTTCTTACTTTCTGCAAGTCATTATTTCTTCTTCCCTTCATCTTATTTTTTAACCTTATACGGGGTGCGCTTGTTGCTTTCGTCAACCTATCTTGTATTTCCCACTTAAGTTTTCCCAAACTCGCATTCACTCGCTTTCAATCGCTAAGACTTCATATTAAATAATTATCATATTATTTAATTTTGTACTTGTGATAGAAAAATATTCTTTCATTTACTTAGGTTTTGATTTAAAAAAAAATCGAGAAAGGAGGTGCAACTGGGTTTTTCTGCTCCCTCTCTAGTTTCTATCTCCAAATCATATTTTTTCAATGATTGTTAGTAGTAGGTGTAAAAACATTAGAATTAAACGGGCGTTGGTCGCTAGCCGATCTGGTACACCATTCTTCGCTAGGTGAGCATTTCCTTCACATTTTTAATTTTCATAAAAAATGCAGTTTTATGTTCTAAATATGTAGTTATAAATGGTAAATAAATGTCATAAAAATGTATCAACAATTGTAGTATATAGCATAAGGATTAAAAATATATTTTTACACAATTTACAAAGATATTTATCCTAAAAAAACCTAACCAAACAAAAATTCAATGTTTTAATATTTACATAATAATGTATTATTTATCATCTAAATCATTTTCTTTTATATCTATACAATTATTACAAGTATTTGTAGTATGTACATTACAAATTGAAACATAACACTTTTTACGATTTTTTTTTCGTGTTTCTTTTTTTTTTTTTGGGGGGGGGCACACCTATAGCAGATATATTTTGTATAGCCTCGAACAGCCATGAACAAGAATCTGAAATAGTAAAAATTTCAGATTCCAAGTAAATTATTGAAAAATAATATAAATACAATCCACGACAATTTATCAACTAATCTACTATATATTTGTCAAATACCACTCACTCATTTAACACGAAATCTCAGAAACCACCGAACGGATTGGAATGAAATTCGATATGTAGCTTCCTCTAGGGCCCTAGGTGCTCGCTAAGAAAGGAATTTTAAAAAATCGGCCTGGATCGCGGCTAATTCGCGTAAAATGCGATTATAATTTTTATTGGGTGAATAATAATAATAGATTAATAGTCATATGGTATTTGGAGATAAGCTAAGTTAAAAAATAGATTAGATGTTTAAACCGCACACTTTTACCACAAATTAAGTTCCTTTTAGTTGTAAACAAACAAAAATGCGATCGATGTCGAAACCTTATAATATTGGTACTTTCTGTGAACTGTAATGGTGGCTGCAGAGGTGGACCCTTACAAGTTTGAGTTGTTTCGTGACGAAAAGCAATTAAAAAACTAATGTTAAAGAGGAGGTTAAAAGACTTATGTTCTCTGGTGATGACGTGTAAGGCCAGTTCGATGTAGGGACAAAAAACTGATAAGAATCAGTGAGTTCTATCAAGTGTATGATTCTCTTCAGTATCGTCTCATGTTTTACCATGGAGAACATGGGTACAGTATTAACATCCCTCAGCGTGACTCAAACACTAATACACCACTTTAGAAAACCGTGTCTGAAGCTGATTTTTACACCTAAATGTTATGAGGTGAAGAACCTTATTTACTTTAACTTCGTAACTTCCTCAACCAATTTATGCTTGATATGTAAGCAAAAATAGAAACAGAAAGACTACACTTTATTTGAAAAATCAAAAAAGGTGAGAAGTTGAGACTATATTCACTTAAAGTATGCCATAAGAAAAGCTGATGGTCAGGTATCAGAGCTGGTTAAGATGGTAGTGCTGCCTCGAAGCTTCACTGGAAGACTATCAAAATAAGATAAAATTAACTTTTGCAAATGGTGAAATTTACTTATTGAAATTATTCTAAGAATGGAACTCTTTAGGTTTATTTAAGTAATAATTATTATCAATATTAACCTTAACTTTTACTAATTTAAGTTGTCCTTCATCCTAATGATATTAAACCGTAGCGGAGCAGGGTCCTTTCAGCTATTACTTATAGTTTATCTTTTTTATCCAAAAATTCAAGCATATTAGATCCACGACTAATTTTGAACCCAAATAATCATCAATCATTTAAAATAAATTAGAGAACTCGCTCAGTAAGATGTACTCGCTCATTTCCCACAATTTTCAGTAAAAATCTCCCAAAATCCAGGCTAACTGCATACGTTTTTCTTAGAAACCAAATGTTCTTATTCACAAATGTCCTAAACTTAGCTATACTGAAGGTCAGCGATGAAACTTAAATTCCGACGAACTTATTAAATATTTTTTAGAAGGGTAAGGGAAATGCTCACCTAGCGACCGACGCCGGGTTAAAAAGTAAAAATATGATTTTTTTTTTTTACTTTAAATACTTTTCCGTTAGTTATATAACCACATAAGATAGAACCGCCTTAAATTGATGGGCCTAGTAGTTGAAGAACTAGATAGTTATACCCATGCCCTGTGAGAAAGATGTGCACTAGAAGGTTAACTTGGAGGAAACTCTAACGATCCTATACAATCTTCTTTCTTCTGCTACAGATACTTCTTTCAGGGCCATCTTAATACTTTCCACCTAATGGTCTCGGGTACTTTTATCAGTTTTCTTCCGGAGCATCACCAATTGAATTGAAATCCTTAAAAAAAAAAAAATCAGTTTTCTTCCGGAGCATCACCAATTGAATTGAAATCCTTAAAAAAAAAAAAAAAATTTACGAAAAATATTCTATAAAGTACATAACAAATAGGCATTAATTAATGTTATATTGCTTATATAAAGCCTTATGATAGATATATTTCATTTTTACTTCATATCACTATTCAATAGCAGCCATTTTACACATAATAATATTGATTATTCCCTAATTTCTTTTTTATAAATTTCAAATTTCGTTTATTTTTCGCTTAAGATTGTATACTTATTTTTATTGGGTAGTTTTTAAACCTAATGTAATATAAATTGATTTAAACTGTAAGCCCACTATTTTCTAATCAGTTTTTATTTTCTTTATTTGTCACCAGTCACAGTGACGTAAACTTTTAACATTTGTTTTTTTTTTTAAATTGGGACACCCATCTTTCGAATTATTTCTTATTTTATATTTTCCCCCCCATGAAATAGAAAATTAAACTCAGCAAAATCGTTGGGATCTATTTATGGTGTAGTTTTTTTTTGGGGGGAAAATATGAAATCTTTGGATCGTTAAAAATGGATCGTTTTCCAAGATGGCCACTCTATTTTTTGAACTAGAAATCCCTGAGTTTGCAACATTCTCGTAAACTAACTATTTGCCATTAGCTGTTAGTTATTTATTTAAGCTGTCTCCAATTTTGATTTTTTTATATAGATATGTCTTTCGGCTATAAGGGGGTCTATATTTTTTTGGTGTAACGTTTTTCCACCCTCAAGATGATTTTAACACGCTCTACCTCATTAGGCTTTCCTCACATTGAGATATGCCGATAGTTCCCCGATTCAAAATTTAATGAAAACTATTTTTCTTATATCACATTTCTTAGGACCGACTATTTAGAAGCTATATCGGTTCGAATGCAAAATGTCACTTTTGAAACCTCTATTTTATCTCAAATTTGTTTATTTCGAGTAATCATTAATTGTTAATTTAATTTAATTATTAATTTAGACAATTTGATCCTTTGATAGATAGATATATTCATGATCTATTGTTTTTTCTAGTCAGAGAGAAGTTGAATTATCTGTTTGTGTTAAACATATTTTTTAATTTTTACATGAAAGGAATTGGAATAATGATATTTTGGACCATGTTCGTAGAGCGCGTGGAGGCGCTAAACATTTGTTCGAATTAAGAATCAAGCAGTTAAAAAATTCTTGTACTAATTAGATTCATGTTTCAACTAACAATGTAAATGTTTCCTTAAAGGTTTTTAAATGGTAAACATGATGGTGAAAATAGATTTGAGCTTACTCATTTCTTTCTAAGATATATTTATATTTCTTAAGTAAAGGAATTCTGCAAAACTAAGAAATTATATTCTTAATTTGAACAAAAAGCTTTGAATGATAGAGAGGAACATTTAAATTGTAGATCTACAATAACAGAAAATATTTTTACATAAAAATTAAAACACATTTCGGTTAATTGATAAGTAAAAAAAGAACAGATCGAATAATATTATCGCAATGACAAAAGCTTACCCTATGATTTTGATCATCTTTAGTAACTGCTGCTAAATTGCAAAAGCTTCTATGAAAAGTCGTTGAACCTTCAATTAATAGGGTTTTTAGCAGGAAGTGAAGGTTTCAAACTCATTATTAAGTGAACAGAGGAGACGAGTAAGTTGTACAAAATGTCACTATTCTCATTAACGTTGGAGTTTTTAGATACAATAGGCAGTGTAGGAGTAGCTCCGTACTCAATTTTCTCCACGAATACGAGTACCAGAGTTATGTTTATAAAATGGTGATTAAACTACTACGTTGTTATCCAGAAAGTAGAAATACAACACAAATTTAATAGAAGTTTTATCTAATGGTATATTTTCAACTGTAAATAAATAACATATTATAACAATTGAAAGGTATTTTTCATTTTATTTAATGGGAAGTAACTTTCAGTTGTTTAAACGTTAATCAGTTTGGCTTTATCTGACGTTACCTTGATTATTTTTTTATTCATTTAAGAATAGAAATTTACAACTATATTACAAAGATACATCAAGTAAATATGTGGTAATTGCAAAGCAAAGTAATGACATGAAAAAGGCATGTAGTGCGACTACCTATCAGTAAAACTGAAATGAAAGTTCTATAAGTGGCACTCTAATGAAAGTTCTACAATAGGACTTAGAAGTCCAAATAGGTCTGATAATGAGGGTGAGTTTCTTGCCTAGATAAAATCCAAGGTATCTCATCTGTTAAATATTATTTAAAGCAACTACATTGCAGGATATAGGAGAACGGGATGAGGTAGGTTTTCGTTGGGTAATGGTTATTGGTTGTGATTTACTGGGATCTTAACTCTCCAGTTACGACACCATGCTTCAAAGAAAGTGATATGTGAATTTCTGGGATGCTGCAAATGGAACATCATTGACAGAACACGCTGGTGTCACCTTATGTAGGTCGCGAGGATAGTATTGTAGTATCCTAATATCATAGGATGAGTTGAAATATCAGATGTATACACGGTATAAAATATGAGACCCAGAATACTGCCTTGAGGAATACCAGCAGTCTGAGGAAGGTGGGATAAGTAGTTAGAACAATAGGTAATTTTTAATACTTTATCCTAATGTAGGAACGGAAGATGAAGATATATGTGAACACCTACATCTACATAAGTTGGAAGCTGATGTGTAAATATATGTTTTTATGTACCTATCTGTAAATATCTCGTCTTATTAACATTCAAGTAGTTCTTAAATTTTTTCGATATATTTTTCATTTCTATTCATTATTTGTACTTTATTTTATTAATTATTATTATATATTTATATACTTTCTCGAACACATTGTAATTATATAAGCATATAATTATTATATCATCGTATTGTTACTATTATTATTATTTATTTTCTCCTTCTTCTTTTTCTTACTTATATATTTATACCAAAAGTGCTATTTTCAATTGTATATACATATATTACCTCTAATACATATTATTATCTCAGTTTGAAATTAAGAAAGCCAGACTATGATACAATCTTATTATACATGTTTGTTATTATTTTGTCCCAGAATAAAGATTATTTTTTTCAAAAATATGTAAATGGAAAGAATTGGCGAAGTTTATAAAGCAGTCCTGGATTCAATATCCGGACTATGACATTAAATACAAGAACCTAGGATTTCTAACTATTGTGAGGAGGATAATATAATAGTGTTTGAATTTTTTCTTTCAATTTTAGTTATGTAAATTAAAAAAATAAAAAAATAAAAAACTTGAACAAACTGAATAAGTGATGATTGATCTAGGTATTCTGTATACTTAGAGAAATATATCTGCGTTTTCCGTTTCACATACACATAAACATTCTTTTTAATATTCATAAAATCACTTAGTTTATAAGACTTGAAATGATTGCGTTCCTGCTCGTGAGGGGTCCTGGTGAAATATCACCGAGCACTACTTGCTGTAATAAATAATAAAGCTACAACGACCGAGATCTTTCATGCAGACCCCTGGGTGAGGAAAACTTTGAAAAGCAAATTTATTTTGGTTTATTTATGGCTTTTCTTCCGAGTCCGTACAGTGTTTTACGACTAACCTTACGTTTTATCACATCGCTATTTTATTTTGGATATCTGTTAAGCTAAAAATTAATGAACCCAGGTTGTAAACATAGACGAAATACTAACAATAAAAAAAAATTCTTCCTGATTGGAAAAACAACAGATCATGGACATGGCTATCTTTACTGATTTTCTCAATTTACATTTTAGAATTGAAAGAATCAAATTATTTAAATAAATAATTAAATTACTTTACAATTAATGATTGTTCGCACCAATTAGTCGGAAACGTTGGCTAATTCGTATTTCTCTGCTTAAAAATATGTTAATTGAAACAAAAACATTTTTTTTTTTCTTTTTTGAAATCAATCATTTATCTTTAAAAAAAAAAATAGAAATATTATGACATTAATAAAAATACACACACACACACACACACACACACACACACACACACACACACACACACACACACACACACACACACACACACACACACATACATATCCTTTATCTTTTTTTTTATTGTTTCTTTATACTACCAGTAATTAAGAGGTGTAATGAGTTCTATAATAGTAATAGTTCTGTAATAGGCATTATTAAAAATAAATAAATAAAATAAAACAAAAGAATAGGAAATATAACGGGTAGACAAGTTGATTTTTTTTATGTATGTCTTTAATGGTTTTCCTTATTTTTTGATTAGGGGTGATCGGTCATCTTTTTTCATGTATGTGGTCTATTTTCCAATTTATTTAGCGAATTCCATATATATAACTTCTACAATACTCATTTAATTTCCGCAACCTAATTATTTTTTAGAATCATAGGTTCGGTTTTGTATTATCACTAAAAAAGAAATAATTCTTCTTTGAATTTTAATATAAAAGTAGGAATTCTTTCCTTTGCAGTCATCTTTCTGTAGGCATTCGATTTCTCATTGTTACATAAAAGTATATATTTAGCTTTGGAGAACTGCCGCTTGCTATTTAGTATTATACTGCTCCTCCTTCGATTATACATAGATTTGTTACATTAAAATAGTAATGAGGAATGGAAGACGTACATTAATCTACACAATAGTATTGATAATAAAGAAGAATATATAATATTCTCATTATGATATAATTAATTGTTGTTGATTAATATATTTTTTATTTTGAAGAGAAAAGATTTGCCCGGTCGGGATTCGAACCCGAGTCCCCACTTTCTAGCGTGGTGCCTTATCCACTAGGCCACCGAGCTCTTATCCGAACCAGGGAAATCTTTTCTCTTCACTGATCCATACCCCCGGGCACTCGCAGTTGCTCAAGACCCATTTACCCCAATCACTATACCTAGTTATACGATCCTATCTTTCAAATCGCTCCTTTCGAGTCCGCTGTGGTTCATGAGTTCTCCAACTGTTATCCTATTGATGCCGGTGTGCCACAAGGTAGTGTCCTAGGTCTTGTCCTCTATAATCTCTTTACTGCTGATATACCAACAAACCCTAATACCTTTTTAGTCACATTTGCAGATGATACTGCTATCCTATCATCCCACCCAGATCCTAAACTTGCTTCCCTCACCCTCCAAACACATCTTTTACAGATTGAAGCTTGGTGCAACAAATGGAGAATAAAAGTTAATGAAGTTAATTGCAATCATATAACTTTTACCCTTCGCCGCAAATCCTGTCCTCCCATCCACTTCAATAATATCCCTATACCTATATCCGACACAGTACGTTGTTACCTTGACTTTCATCTTGACAAAAGACTGACTTGGAACCCTCACACTAGACTAAAAAGACAAGAACTAAACAGGAGATTCAGGCAACTTTACAGACTACTAGGCAGGAATTCTCATCTCTCAGTTGATAACAAACTCCTCATGTATAAAACAAGATTAAAACCTATTTGGACCTACGGACTTGAACTGAGGGGAACAGCAAGACAATCCAATATTAAACGTATTCAATCCTTCCAATCCAAAGTCCTCCGAACAATAGTCAATGCACCTTATTATGTTACCAATAAAACCCTGCAATATGACCTAAAAATACCTTTTGTCCTTGATCTCATTCCTTCAAAATTCTCGAAATTTCATTATAATCTATCCAATCATCCCAATACTCTGGCTCAATCCCTATCCAACCATAACCATCCTTATAACCCCCCAAGAAGGTTAAAACGGCAATAGCCCCGAGACCTTTTGTGATGTATAAAGTTATGTTTGAGTTCTG
Source organism: Euschistus heros (assembly GCA_003667255.2). Classification (NCBI taxonomy): domain Eukaryota; kingdom Metazoa; phylum Arthropoda; class Insecta; order Hemiptera; family Pentatomidae; genus Euschistus; species Euschistus heros. The sequence continues at coordinate 919,546 of RCWM02000076.1, forward strand.
GTAATGACTAGCTTCTCCACTCTAGTCCTGAGTATCTGTGGCCATAGCACTCCCACTCAGCCTCCACTGGATATTACCAGTGAAGCAGCTGAGAGAGCAGCGCTGGGATCTCTACGCGTCGGGCCTTGACTCCCAATAAGTGGGAATAGTTTCGATTCGGGGTTTCCCGTGCTGAGTGTGTTTGTATTGTATATAAAGTATGCATGAATAATAACGTGTGTATTTTAATTTTAATTGAATTTTGTTGTTTATGTTTATTCCGTTTAACGTCACTTTATGCTGCTATGGCTAATCGGACGATGCTACGGTAGGAGTCCTAAATTTTGCATATCCAGGTATAATTAGGATAGGGTACCTGACATCGCACAGGCTCGGGACCCCCATTTTACGTCCCTTCCGAAGGACGGCATAGCTAAGGATTTTTTACTCCCTTTAAAAAATCCTAAGGTCATCTGCTGGGCTGCGAACACGCGATCTTGGGTTTAGTAGGTTGCTATGCTAACCACTACACCACAGGTGACCCCAATTGAATTTTGTTTTACTTCTGATTATTGTAAATAATTATTAGTTTTATTTTTATGAAGATATTTATTTTATTTTATTTTTTTTTATTATTATTAGTTGTGTGTGTGTGTGTGTGTGTGTGTGTGTGTGTGTGTGTGTGTGTGTGTGTGTGTGTGTGTGTGTGTGTGTGTGTGTGTGTGTGTGTGTGTGTGTGTGTGTGTGTGTGTGTGCGTGTGTGTGCGCGCATTTGTAAATATAGTATGAATGAATACATTTATCTCTGTAACTATTGCCCTTTACTGAGGCAGATTGTACACTTATTTCAATAAAATATATATAATAAGAAAAAAAAAAAAGGAATATAATTAAGGTTAAACGTTATCTATGTTTCATCTTTTTTTTTTTTTGTGTGTGTTTAATGTATGTTCAGTTTTCCCCATGTTGTCATATTGAACCCTTATTGTTGTTACTCTGTAACACACCCATGTGCACACTGGAACACATTTGTGATTTGAGATAGCAAAAAAAAAAAAAAGTTGCTTTTAACTATAAAAAATATTCTTATATTATTGGAAGCTTAATATGAAAGTTGGTTTTATAGTAAATAATTAGAGGATTATATAATAAACTTTTTTTTTTACATTGTTCCCTACTTGACTCGATCATGAGATAAAATGAATATTAGAATAAAATGCATGAAATAATAATAATAATAATAATAATAATAAAAACAAAAAAACATTACAACAATGTTCACTATTACTGAGAGGAAAAGTGATCCTAGTGCAGCATTCTCAGCTTTCCTTAGACAACCCTAAACTATTGAGATGACATTGCGTTCTGGATACTTCAGTATACTTGAGGCATGCATGATGGTATTGAAAGATCAATACAATCAGGATTGAAAATTATTTGCCACCAATGATTTTAATTTTATTTATTTTTTCCTTTTATTTTATTTTATTTTTTTATTTAAGGACTAGTTTTCAAATATTTTAAATTCATTACCAGTTCTAAAAATTCCAAGCTTTTGTCATTTTCCTAAATATTGCATATAAAATTTTAGAAATGTCAGGCAGGAAATCACATGTTAATACTTACCTATGAAGACAAAAATGAATGGCTTCTAAAATATATCAGGACGATAAAAAGAATAGGGAGTCTGTTGTTAAGTAAATGCATTTTGATCCCTACACTTATTTGCAAGGTCAATTGGAAGTTCTTTAGGTTTTTTGTATGACTGGTCGGTTTTTCTGTTCCTACTGGAAGCAACTTAAATGGGACAATAGGAAATATTTATCTGGACATTAAAAAAAAAAAAAATTAAATAAACGCTTTTGTTGAGTATCGATATGTTCTATTTCTCTTCTTAATTTTTTTATTTTTTTTTTTTTACATAAATTTTTTGAAATTTACAAGTAAATGTGTTCAGCAAATATCAGCAAAAATCAGCAACAAACGGTACATTAAGATCTTTATGTTTATTAGTGATAAAGTAAGGAGAATTGAGGATTTTTCGAAGGATTGAATACAAGCTGAACTGGATGGCTTAGTGGAGCCCCAAAGTTCAACTCCAAATATGTCCAGATAGGTCAAATCACAGCCATGTATATGACTCTTTTGTAATTAATTAGGAGCTTTAAATTTTTAGAACTGAATATATATAATCTGTGTTGCAAATTACTAATGATTTGATTTTTTTGTATGTTTTTAAAAAAATGATGATGAATGTTTAAAATTTGAAACAAGTCTTAGAATGCTAAATAAAAATAAAAGTGACAAACAATTTATCAATCCTAATTAAATTGATTCATCATCAGGCCAAAGATTCTGTAAATTTAACTTCTATAACATTTAAATTTTCTAGTATTTTTAAAACTGGTAATCAAGATCTAATTCTATATCTTAATTATGATTATTTAATGCTGCCTCTTGTTCGTTTTTTTATTTTTTTTTTATTTTTTAATTTATATTATTTTCTCATCACTTTAAAAAAATAATACATATATATTTTTTTTTAATTTTAGAAGATATTTCAACTGCTTATTTTTAATTAGGAAAGTTGTACTTTTTTCAATTATCATAACCAACCGGCTAAAAACCTCTTTAAAAGTTCACTTGATTAGATAACTTGGTCTTCTGGTGCGTTCATGTTTCCCAAATCAAGTTTCCTACTTCTGCTGATTAACAAAAAATTGCTTGAATACATTAGAATATTACAGAGGCGTAAATATATATTTTATTTTTTCTGCCCTGGAGCATTAAGTAGAAAAAAAAAACGTACAGTGGTTCAAGAATGGAAAATAAAAATTTGGATGTTTGAGCACAGAAAATATTCTATGCCATAAATTATAACTTGGGTAGCTGTAGTAACGTGCTCCATAAGAGTTACATGAGAACAAATTTCAGTAGTAACAGAAATACGCCATGAATGCAGAAAAATCATGTTTTTGCTTTTCTCCGGACTTGCTACGTATATGTCACTTTTAATCCTCACAAACGATAATGGAAATTAAAATCCAATAAAAAGACAATTTTTTTTGTAGTGTATTAATTACTAGCAGCAACTGCTGTTTAAATCTTTTTGGATCGAGTTTCGAAATTTTATTTTCAGTATTGTCTTAAGCCTAGTCCAGACTGTAAACAACTGTAAAACATTGTTCCCGATGTTTCTGAACAGCTCAAATTTGTTTATGACTTGTTTCGGAACTGTTCAAAAATATTGCAAAACAAAATCAGCGCTGTTCCTTGTTTCCCGTTGGAGATGAAATACACTGGAACATTGGACAAGTTGCGACAAGTCTGGACGTGATCCTGAGCACAGTTCATTTGTTTACTTACTTTATTTCTTTACAACTCTGTAGTGTTGTGATAATAATGTTGATTCTTAATGTTTTTCTAGTTTTCCACATTGCAGTAACCCTGCAATGGGTTCATGTAGGTATTTCCACAGTCTAGTCCAGACTGAAAAAAAATGTTTCGGAACAATGTTCAGAAACATTGTTCCCGATGTTTCTGAACAGCTCAAATTTGTTTATGACTTGTTTCGGAACTGTTCAGAAATGTTGCGAAACAAAATCAACCCTGTTCCTTGTTTCCCATTCGAGATGGAAAACACGGGAACATTGAACAAATTGCGACAAGTCTGGACGTGTTCCTGAGGACAGATCATTTATTAACTTACTTCATTTCCCTACAACTCTCTAGTGTTGTGATAATAGTATTGATTCCTAGTTTTTTTTTTTTCTAGTTTTCCACATTGCAATGGGTGCATGTATTTCCACGCGTACCATCTCTCGATATTATCATTAATATTTGTACAAACATGTTTATTAATATATAATGCAAAAATATCTTAGAATAATATAGAAATTATTGTTGAGTGAATATGAAATATAAACAATAATTAGTTAATGGAATTGGAAGTTAATTAATTAATACATTTTTTTTAATTAAAAGGGGAAAAATGAAGCAAAAAAAAGTTAAGAAATGAATTAAAAAAAATAAAAATAAAAATGAAATGAATCAAAAAAATAAATAAATAAAAATAATATATAAAACAAATGATAGGTTTCCCCTCAAAGTTAATAAGACTAGTCCAAATAACTCTAAACCATATCAAAGGAGCTGTCCAAGTGCAAGGAGGGGTGACTGAATCATTTGATATACATAAGGGAGTGAGGCAGGGAGACCCACTGTCACCGGTACAGTCATAAGGGCAATAAGGACGAACCCTGGAAGCATTTATACCCGTATGACTCAGCATCTAGCATTTGCGGACGACGTCGTAATCACTGGCAGAACAGAAAACTCTCTACTAGGAGCATTTGAAGAGTGTAGCAGAAAAGCAAGAGAAGTGGGCCTCCAGATAAACGAAGAAAAGACGAAATACCTAGTGACGTCGAAGGAACAAAATGTGGTGGAAAACCTAGTGTGTGACAGCTAGCCTAATCGAGACTGGAATTGATAGTCTAAATATAGTCTTTTTTCGGGATATTTTCCCTCCAATCATAACTATCAATTCTTCGAAATTTGTTGGGGACATCCTTGTAAAATTTCTGAAACCTGCCCCATCTTCAAATTTTAGGTCCCTCATTAGGTCATTGCCATAACTGGTGCCTTCCATTAATGCTTTTCTTATCCACCACCTTCTTTTCCTTATTCTATTCCTTTGCCTGTTTAGTAAAAGAAATGAATTGGCAGCACAAATTCTTGCAATAGCCTCACTCGACATGTTCAAAAACACTGACTCAGGTCTGGACGCGAAACATTGTTTCGGAACAAAGTTTCTAAACTGTTTGTAAACAATTTGGGAACATGTTCAAAAATGTTCCGAAACATTTGTTTACAGTCTGGACTAGGCTTTACAAGGGGACGTTTTGACTTGTAACTCACAGATTTGAATGCCGATCGGAGCGGGTAGTTGGGACCTACAGTAATATGAATGACACTGGGGCTTCTGAAGTATGACAAAGCAGGACTTAAGTTTGGAAAATGAAATAATGAAATGAAATTCATAAACAACATACTAAAAGTGGAGTTAAAAGTGAAGCCTAACTGGCCAGGGCATGTTATTGAAGTGGAGGAGAGACGAATTACAAAAAAAAAAAAAAAAAAGTTTCTGAAAGTTCCTGGGTGCTGAAGTAGACAGAGTAGTCTTTCGAACTTAGCCGACCAACGGTCCATCCATCAATCGACGACAGCCTGCGGGTCAGGGACAAGCGGACAATAACGATTAGAATGGAGCTAATTTTCATATTGTTCCATTTATACAGTAATAGAGAGAAAAGAACAACAAGAATGTGCAAGAGGCATTAATGACTTTATTGTAGGATATTACACTATATCATACAACGCATAATTGATAATAAACAGGAAAATAAAAGATATATATATATATATATATATATATATATATATATATATATATATATTTTAACAACTCAGCAAAGGTACTTATTGATTTGATTGTGATTGGTTATTTTTAGCTTAAATTGTATATTTAAAACAAAACCAATGAAGAAGAGAAAGGTGACCAAATTAAAGGAAAAAAAATCTTTGCTTTTATAACTCAAATTATACAACTTATACAACTTTAACCAATGATATGTTAATTTAATAGGCTTTGGTTGATGACGAACAGTTAATATGAACAGAATAAACAAAGTACAGTTGTTGTTTTTTTGTCTTTTAACTGGTAATTTTGCCTGAGATCGAAATTGGTTAACCATTTATTCAGTGTTACGCTCTGACACTGAATACACTGTTTAAAAAAATGATATTTTTGTAAAGCATAAGGTAGAAAAAGTAGCTCAAAAGATCAACTGATAAATACATTTTTCATTTATGTTAAGATCAGTGGTATGTATGTAAGAAAATAGATGATCTTTAGTAGACCAGTGAAAGATTTAAAATAGCGTCAAATAAATAACTTCTTAAGCAATACTAATAAAAGATAGAAAGGAAATCGAAAATCTTATTTTGATGAAAAAAGTCTATTTTTGAATTAACGTTTACGACTTCATTGATCATTAACACAAATGGCTCTAACTAACTTCATAGATATCGATTCGACTAAACGTGTTTTTTGGCACGACCATAGCTTTCAAAAGGGAGCAACAAGACCACTCGTGAACGAGGGATGATAAGGGTGGTGATATCTGATTATCATATGGCACCTCACTAAGGCTTGGTGGTCCCAAATCAGTATAACATACATAAATGTGCTGACATAAAATGTTCCTATCCACTACCTCCAACACTTTGCCGTACTCACTGCAATATCTCAAAGTTTCCAAAGACTACCCTGGCGAAACGAAGCCTTGAAAACTTTCAGGGGACATACAAAACTGTGCACTATGATCTGATGCTATAACCTTTTGAAGATACTGTAACTTGGTTGCTAATTATGCAACCCCTTTTCTCTGAGGGTGGATTCAGTGTCAAAAGATGGAGGGGGTTCCAGTATAGGTGGATTTGATTTAGATGTTAGATGAGGATGTTAATTTTTCACTTTGTTTTTAGTGTTGTTAGCTACAGTGTTTTTTTTTTTTTTTTTTTTTTTTGTAAATTATATTGGTTCGTATTATATTGAGCTTTGTAACCAGTAACATTTACAATAAAAAGAGCCTGTCCATAAAAGCAAAGATCAGGCACTACAATACTGTAGTAAAGCCAGATATACTATATGGGACAGACACCATGAACCTCCCTAACCTGGAAAGAATGCTGAAAATAGAAAGAAAGATCCTAAGGAGAATTTACGGCCCTAGGAAAACCCCGGAAGGATACAGGTTAACATCAAACGAGGAGATCTACAAAGAAACAACGAACATAGAGACGGATATAAGAATAAAGAGTTCTATGGACATATGGTAAGAATGCCTGAGGAAAGACAATAAGGTTATTTTTCAGAAAATGTGGGATTACAAGAGTGCACAGGGATACATAAAACAGCTAAAAGAGGAGACCAGCAAACTGGGGATTAAGGAACGTGACTGCCTTGATAGAGAAGAATATAGAAAGAAACTACAAGGAATAGCGGTTCTTGTGGACATGAAGGAGCCGAAGGTCTCCTAAGGCCTGGACAGAGGAGAGGAGACGGAGGCAATCAGAAAGAATGAAGGAGATATGTGTGATGAAAAGGAACAGAATTAAAAATCCATCTTCGTAATATTCGCGTGGTCTCTATGGCCTTTTCGTGAAAAAAAAAAAAAAAAATTGGTTCGTAATTCATAATTTAATGATTTAAACACTCATTAAGATTGGAGTACATTGTGATATTTTCTTCAATCCCTTTCAATTAGGATTGGTGAATTAATTGCCTCTTCTATTAGAATTATTTTATTAGAATACTAGTTTCGAATGCTAAACATTCATTTCAAAAATGTAAGACAAGAAATCAAACATTGGCATGGAAATCCCATAGTAAGCCCCAATGTATTGATCCTCCTATACAATCATTAAAAGTAAATCCCTCCATGATTATTATTTTGTTTTTGTTATATTTGTTTTTTTTTTATTAATAAATTAGGAGGATAATAAAAAATAAAAAAATAAAACTAAAATAACACTACAGTGGAACCTCGATATATCGAACCTCAAGGGGGAAGAGAAAACTTCGAATTATCGAGGATTTCGATTTATTGAGGCGATTTCTGACAGACTTCGTAATATAGAGGTTTGTTGTTACGGCACTGCTTTAACCATTCCACAACACACTCATTGATATCTAGGGATTCGGGACCTTTTAACCACTTTGATAATGGAAAAGCTCGATTTTCATACCTAAGCATATTTTTCAAAATTGTGGATAAGGTATTCGCTGGTATTCCAAACCTTTTTGCAATATCACCCTTTCTCTCGACCCCGGCATTTACGGCTTGAATAATTTTCAATTTTTCAAGGAAAAAAAAAATAAAAAAAACAACACTGTATATAGGAACCCCATCATCTGATAATAAATTAATAAACGAAATTTTTCATACCTCAATTTTTGCATATAAATTCCTTAAAATGTACTGAATTACAGTACAAGGAGAAAAAAGTTAAATATTTAATTATCTAATCTAAAAAAACCCAGGAAAATAAGGTGATTAAAAAAAAAAAAAGAAGTATATATAGCACTTAAAAATTCATCAATCAGTAAGAAATAATTTTGTAAAATAGTGACCTACTTGTCAATTCTTTTTGAGGGTTGTCAACTGAATATTGTTTTGATACCCCTCCCTCCGCTCCCTAGTCAGGATGAAACTCATTTGTTTCGTAAAGGCTCTGCCAGTTCTCGTTACAACTTTATTGCTCAAAGGGGGTCATTATGATTGTAGTCGTGTCGTTGCGGAATATCTTTGAAACAAATGAACTTGGGTCTGAAGCACTGTTTTGCATTCTTATTGGGTAAGTAAGAACAAAACATTATGCACGAAATATTATATGATCACCATTATTATGAATTTCCATAATTTTATAAAAACGTTACATTCCTTTTGGTGTGTTTAATTTTTTTTTTTTTTTTTTTTTTTTATTGATATTTAAAACTGTATACAATCTATACAATAAGTATTTATGAAATTATTACAATAACATGTTATTAACTTGTGAAGAAATACCCATTAGTAGCACTACAATAAATGTCTGCATTAAGTTTCTTGGACATCTTCTTTTCTACGTCTCGGAAAGCTATTGGGAATCGAGTGAGAAGCCGGTTGACAGACTAGTGGATTCGAGTAGGTATGAAGCTTGTCAAAGAAGGGTAGGTAGGTATCTTTTTCGGCCATATTTGCAACATAAGGAACATTTTGATTGTTAAGAATAAGTTTGTTTGTGACATAATAAATGGATTTGGTGATTTTACTTAGGATTTTGTATTGCTAGGATTAGATAAAATAATAATTGAAAGGTTTAGTGCAGGCCTAAAGTTCAACTCTGTATGTCCAAATGGGTGTAGTTACTGCCATGTAAATAAATCTTTTGTAATTAATTAGGAGCTTTGAACACTCGTCTAGTATATATTGAAGTAGTCGGTTTTTCTTTTAAGCTTCGGATGTGATTTCCAAGTAGATCGTTTGTCTATATAAAGTCCTAGGTAACGGTTCTGTATACATATTTTATACAGCTAGAGATAGTATAGAGATTGTTTTGAATTTATTTTTTATCTCCATTTCTGGCAGTATTTATAAAGTTTTGGGATATGAGATTGTAGTGATGGAGATGTAATTTAAATATCATTATTTTTTTATAACAAACATGTATCACCAGCGTAAGTAGTGAGGACAGTGTTAGGGATAGTCGAGATGTCAGCTTTATACACCGTGCAGAGGATGGTACCTAGAATACTACCTTGAGGAACACCGGCAGATAAGGTAAAGAGGGAAGAAAAGGAAAATTTATGGTTTACTTTTTAAGTTCTATCAACGAGACAGGATCGAATGATAAGGAAATATGTAGAAGGTAGGAATTTACGGAGATTGCAAAACAGTCCTACGTGGTAGACTCGGTCAAAATCCTTAAATTGATTTGAAAATATTTATTTTTAGACTGATCCTTGAAAATCTATCTATCAAGCAATTCCAAAACCCATTTATCTCAATCGCTGTTTCTATTTTTTCGATCCTACCTTTCTTTAACAGTTTCTTATGTGAGAATAACACAAATCTAATCACATGATTTGGAAGTTGTGGCGGTGTATGTTGTCATAATAATTATCGAAAGCTTTAATCTATTTTTTTTTTTTTTTTTTTTTTTTTTTTAACTTTTATTGAGTAGGGTGAATCACTAGTTATGGTCACCTTACCAGTTATGGGCAGGTTTTTACGTTTTTAACAAAAATAAGCCTTTGCTTGTTTTCTTTGTTAGATCCTATTAAGATACGTTTCACGGAAGGGCTTATGACTCACTTGCTAATGAATCCTACTCTCCCATCCATTTCCGTTTGGCTTAGTTAATGTTTTCCCGAATTAGTGTTGTGCAATAGCTCCTGTGTGTAGTAGGTGTGATTTTACAAGTGAACATTATTAAGGAATTGCTTTGAAATTCTTTGTCAATTTCAGGTTTTTAAGTTATGTATCTGTTCATTTTGATTTCTGTTTTTCTTTAGACCCCTTTGTTTTTCATTTTGTCACTTTAATCAATTAAAGTTTTCAACTGACCACAACCGGTCTATAAATATCTATGATTTTAGTTATGGTCACCCATGACCATTACAAGTTTTTTGGCATAACAAGTGTTCTTACTCCTAAAAAAATGTAGATTTTCCCTGGTTTAATTGTATTATCTTAAAAATAAAATACGATAACGTTTACTAGTTTTGGTCATAGGTGACAATGTTAGGTCTATCAGTGACCATAACTAGTTATGCTCAGTGTATAAATGTATAATGGTCACTTGCTTTTACGATTTTATTTTTTCTTCAAGATGCTTTTTTAGAATCTTCTTTTTTTATAATAAATACATATTTGTAACTATGCCTAAAAGACGATATTCGTACTCTGAAGATGATGCCACGCAGGCAAAAGAAGAAATTTTTAAAGGGGCTTCTGTAAAATCTATAGCGAAAAAGTATGTGTTTTTGAAATGGATGTTTTTCTTACTTAAAATATCTAGCACTCCCTTTTATTATAACAGGTACAAAATTCCAAGGATGACGTTAACTCGAAGATTAAAGGGCACAGGAAGGTTTCAGTGTGGTGGCAGACCCCATTTTGTCTGCTGAAGAGGAGGACCTATTAGAGAAATGGATTATTCATTGCTCTAGACGGGGGTTTCCCAAACGAAAAATTGATTTATTCTTGAGCGTCAAAGAACTAGCAATAGTTTCGAACCGACAGTGTAAATTTAAAGATGGTATGCCCAGTGACGGATGGTATAGGGGTTTTTTCAGTCGCCACCCAGATGTCTCCAGTAGAACCACTGAAGCCGTATCACCAGCCAGCTCTTTTGTGTCTGAGAACGACATCCATGGTTGGTTTGACTCAGTGGAAAATATTTGGAAGGAAGAACACGTCTTTGATGTTTTGTGTCATCCATCGCGGATTTTTAATGGTGACGAGTCTGGATTTCTTTGAAATCCTCGAAGCAGCAGTAAAACTGTAATACAGCGTTTTAAGAGTTTTTTTTTTTGATTAATTAATCCTTAATTTTTTATTAACCTCAAATGATTGATAAGTACGCATAATTAGTGAATTTTAAAATAATAAAAACAATTGTTTACAAAATTTTTGTTCATATGACCATAACTAGTTTTTATTATGACCATAACTCATACACTGTGCCCATAACTGGTATTTTTAGGATATTTGCATAAAAACTGAAAAATCTATTTCAAGGAAAAATACAGAGCTTTAGTAAATTTACCATTTATTAGAAAAATAATTTGTGAACCTAAATATGTAAAAAAAATAGTAATCTGCGAAACAGTCCAGACGATATCCTCTTTTGCATCAATCAATTTCCTTAACTATGACCATAACCCGTGATTTACCCTAATTATTACAATCTGCCACAAATATGGGCAATAAGTAATATAGATGGCATATGATTAAATTCACACATTATGTACAAAGAGAAAGAAAAGGAAAAAAAACATTATATATATATAAAATAAAATAAATTAAAAGATAACAGAAAGAATTTCCTATACATAAACAATATACATATAAATAAAATGAAATACTAAGATAATAAAATAAAACATTGAGTTAGTAATATAAATAAATATTAAAAATAAAAATAAAGATAAATTAAATTAAAAGTTAAAACTACATTCATACTTATTTACAATACACACTCATCCTAGGGATCTCCGAACCAACCCTGTCTCTTCACTCATGGAAGGACAGGCCCGGTACAGAGATGTCTCAGCTCTTCTCTCTCAGCTGCGTCACCGATGTTAAAGAAAACCCAGTGGAGGCTGAGTGAGAGCGCAATGTACAGTCATTCAGGGCGTTAGTAGAGAAGCTGGCCAGTGCCAGAACTCCAACATAAATACATTTTTACAATAGATCTCGGGGCCACTGCCGTTTTATCTGCGAGGGGGGTTATCAGGGTGTGTTGAACTGGATAGTGATTGAGCCAGAGGGTTAGGATGGAAAGAAAGGTTGTGATGGAATTTTAAAAATTTAAGAGGTATGAGGTCGAGGACGTATGTTATGTTGAGATCATTGTGGAGGGTGGATTGTGGATAGGGTGGATTCATTATTGGATACGTAGTAAGGAGCATTAACTATAGTTCGGAGGACTTTGGACTGGAAGGATTGAATGCGTTTGATATTCGACTTTTTAGCTGTGCCCCACAGTTCAAGTCAATAAGTCCAAATAGGTTTGATAATGGTTTTGTATATGAGAAGTTTGTTTTCAACGGTAAAATGAGATGTCCTGTTTATTAGTCTATACAGTTGGCTGAAGCGTCAGTTGAGTTCTTGCCTTTTGAGACGAGTATGAGGGTTCCACGTAAGTCTTTTGTCTAGATAGAAACCAAGATACCGAACTGTGTCAGCTTTAGGTAGTGGAATACCATTGAAATTGATAGGAGGACAGGATTTTCGGCGAAGGGTAAAGGTTACGTTGGTGCATTTAGTTTCATTTACTTTGATCCGCCAATTATCGCACCAGTCTTCAATCAAGGATAAGTGGTTTTGGAGATAATAGGAAGCTATTATAGGATCTGAATGACACGCAAGGATAGCAGTGTCATCAGCAAATGTTGCAAGCAAAGTATCAGAAGTGGTATAAACCGTCATGCCATACCCGGTCAAAAGCTTGGGCTATGTCCAGAAATGCACCGGAGCAATATTGCTTGCTTTTAAGTGCTGAAGATATATGGTCAACAACTCTCAGGCCTTGTTGGATCGTGGAATGTCTAGAGCGGAATCCAAACTGGTGTGAAGGAATATTTTGCGATTCAAGGATGGGTAGGATTCGTTTAAGAAGGAGCTTTTCAAACATTTTTGAAAGGATTGGGAGAAGACAAATTTGTCTATTGGTTGTTAAGAGGTTCGCCCGGTTTCAGGAAAAGGATAATGATGGAGTGCTTCCATAGCAAAGGGAAATGGGTTGTCCCTATTGGTAGGTAAGGAATATGATGGCTTTATGAGGAAGTTGCCTGAGGATCTGTGAACTTAGGAGATCATATCCAGGGGATTTTTTGAAGAGGAATTAGATGAGGGATAACATTTGTGAGGAGTGAAATGAGAGGGGTGATAAGGGTTTTCAATTCAGAAATGAAGGAATTAAATAAGGATGTGAGATCAGAGGTAGTAGGGGGGATAGGAATATGGGAGATCTGATGATGGATATGTGGATTGGGTTGGATTAATGGAGCTGGGGTATATTAAATATTTTGTTGGAATTGAGATTGGAGCTGTTGCTGAGGTTGAGGGTTATAGGAATGAGGCTGTTGAGGCGGTTGCGGCATGGCCCCTGTTTCATTCTGGCATCTGCTTCCTCCAAGCATTTCTGCAAATTATACTGACAAGGTTGCAATTTTTGAAGGTTGCCTTCCTCTTGTCTGATGTGCTTCTTCATTCTGTGGCTGCGTCCTATGGAATCTGTTACGGAGGTTTTTGTATGTTTGACATCCTTTATAGTTAGCTGGATGTTCTTGTTGACATAAGGCACACACTGCAGGAACTTCTCGTGACTTTGTACATTCTTCGGATCTGTGTGCTTGTCCACACCTGTCTCATCTTGGAATATGGTGACAGTAACTTTTTGTGTGGCCGTATGCTTGGCGGTTATGGCACTACACAATATCTCGTTCAGGATACGGTTTTTCTATTTTCACTTTTGTATAATAAATAGACGTGACATCGTAAATTTTTTCAACCGCTGGCATCGGTTCCAAGTCAACGAAGAAAAGTGGTAATGAGGTTTTACCGCTTGCTCCTGGGTGTCCCCTGGTATCTTTTTGTACATTGAGAACTTGGCGGACTTTCAACTCCATAGACATCAATTCTTCTTTAATTGTTTCAGCTGGCGTTGTAGGGTGAAGATTTCTTACTACCACCCTAAGGGACCTTTCTTCCTTGAGCTGATGTGTATGGAAATTAGCCTTGGTGTCCGTCAGATATTTAACAATGTGACGGTATGTATCGGAGGAATCTGGCGTGATTTTTGTGTTATTTGTACGGCTGACGCATGAGTATTTTCCTAAGCCGACTATCTTGTTTAATTGGCAACACATTAGGCCGAAATTTTTTATGTTGCGAATGAAAATAGGTGGAGGTTTTGGAGGCTGTGAGACAGATGTCGATTCCATACTTTCAGTGGGTGTGTTACTAAGTACCTGGAAAGGATTTGCAGTAAAAAAGGGTGATTCTTCGTTTAATACTTGAGTAGAAGTCCCAGGCATTGCTTCGTTGATTGGTGAAGTGTTTGGAGGAGTTTTAACCTTAGATTTACGCGGACGCTGTTTAGCAGGGCTGTATTGTACATTTTCAAGAGAACGGCTTCTTTTAGACTTATTAGTTTTAGACGACATCACCAGGTGGAAATATCTCATTGGATATCATGGAGGTATAGAGGGAAAGAAAAGAAAAATAATGAGAAGCAACTGGTTTGGAATAAATGAGCAACGCATAGTACATTAAGACCTTTATGGATAAGTCTGTATGCGACAAAGGGAGCATAGAGGATTTTGGATTCTAAGAGTTGGATACGAGACGAATTGTATGGTTTAGTGAAGCTCCAAAGCTCAACTCTATAGTCCAAATACTATCATATAAATGAGTCTCTTGTAATTAATCTGAAGGTTTGAACGTTTGTCTAGTAAATGTGGAAGGAGACGAAAGCGTTCGTTTTAGTTTGTCATGTCATTTATTATTTAATTTATAATTTTTAATATTACCGGTAAACAGTTTCATAGTTCGTGATACGAGTATTTAGGTAGATCATGGTTATAAACAGCTGCACATGTCATCAATTATTTTTTTAATTTTTAGTATCTGCTTCAGTATTTATCTTATACGTTAGTAAAAATAACAGTATGGTTTTTAATAAGGTGTGTAGTCTTAAATCTATGTGTCATTTCAGGGATATTCATTGTGTCAAAAAATATTCTGACCGATATAAAATACTTTTTTTTTAATATATTAATGTTTATGAAGGTCTGAAATTGAGTAGTTTAAATATAAAATAATATAAATTATATCAGCAAATTTGCAAATGATATTGGAAATTTGGTTCTTAATCAGTGAATGAAAAATGGGAAAGTTCAAGACATGCGAGTGTAGCCAATTAAACCCTTTATTAAATAAAAAAAAAGAATTTAAAGAAAAAAAACAGAGATAAAGGAACAGGGAGTGATCTCATTAATTGATCAAAAGAGCTACTTTACAGGAAAAAGAACAGGATCTTTATCAGTATCTCAATCCCTTGATTATCTGTTAATATACAGACAAGGTGGGGGGGGGGGGGGGACTCAGTCTCTCACGGATCTTGTTAGTATTTTTTTTTGGAGTTTTCTGGTGAAAAAATATTAGACTATAGAAAATATTTAGTCCTGAGTGTTGTACAAAGTACAACAAGTGACCCCTCTGGTGGTTTTAATTTTTTCTCGTCCCTTTCTCGTTAACCTTCTGGATTTGACATAATGTAGGTAGGATTCTTTTGGATTTTTACTTTTGTTTATACTAATACCTGTTGAACAGATCCGCTACCTAGAACTCCACTTGGAAAATGTCTTACTTGGAATCCACATGCAACTACCCGTCGTTAGAGATTAATTCAACATTTATTAAACAAACGTTCAGAGCTCCCAATTAATTAAAAATAATCATATACATGACTGTGATTAGATCTATTTGGACGTACGGCTCCACTAAACCGTCCAATTCATCTCGTATCCAATCCTTACAATCTAAAACCCTTCGAAAAATCCTCAATGCTCCTTACTTTGTCACCAATAAAATTATCCATAAAGATCTTAATGTACCTTATATTGCGGATTTAGCCCAAACCAGATACCTATCCTTTCACAGTAAGCTCCATAACTACTAAAATCATCTAATTTCTCAACTTGCTTCCCACTCCATTCCCGATAATACTCCGAAGCGTCTGAAAAGAAGATGGCCCAGAGACCCACTAGTGCACAGTTTTTATTGAAGTGCTACTGATGAGTAGTTGTTTTCAAGTACTGCCATGTTATTGTTATAGATAACAAAACATTTACTTGATGAATATTTTTTGTACAAATGTAAATTTCAATAAATGTATATATTTAAAAAAAAAATCTTAATTATGATTATTTAACGCTGTATCATTCTCGTTGTTTTACTTGTATTATTTTCTCATCACTGTAAAAAATTATTTTTTTTTTTTTTTTTTTGATATTAGAAGATATTTTTAATGGTTAGTTTTAATTTGGAAAGTTGCACTTTTTTATTTTTTTTAAATTATTTTAACCAACCGGCTGAATATATCTTTAAAAATTCACTTGATTTGTTAATTTTTCCCTATTATGGTACGTTTATGCCGCCCAAAAGAAGCCTTCAAATTCTGCTGATTTACTAGAAATTACTTACTTATATTAGAATATTACAGTGGTGTAGTTATATATATATATATATATATATATATGTAATTTTTCTTGATATAAATCAATATTATTAAATATATTATTTTATTTTTGAAGAGAAAAGATTTGACCCGGTCGGGATTCGAACCCAAGTTTCCACCTCTCTAGCGTAGCGCCTTATCCAACTAGGCCACCGGGGTCGTATCCGAACCAGGCAAATCTTCTCTCTTCGGTGATCCATAACCCCCGGGCACTCGCAAATCGCGATGTGATTCCGGGGATGAATGTTCATATTGAACATTACATTTAACTTGGATCTATTGACAATCCGTCACCGGTATATATATATATATGTAATTTTTCTTGATATAAATCAATATTATTAAATATATTATTTTATTTTTGAAGAGAAAAGATTTGACCCGGTCGGGATTCGAACCCAAGTTTCCACCTCTCTAGCGTGGCGCCTTATCCAACTAGGCCACCGGGGTCGTATCCGAACCAGGCAAATCTTCTCTCTTCAGTGATCCATAACCCCCGGGCACTCGCAAATCGCGATGTGATTCCGGGGATGAATGTTCATATTGAACATTACATTTAACTTGGATCTATTGACAATCCGTCACCGGTATATATATATGTAATTTTTCTTGATATAAATCAATATTATTAAATAGAAGAGAGAAGATTTGCCTGGTTCGGATACGACCCCAGTGGCCTAGTTGGATAAGGCGCCACGCTAGAGAGGTGGAAACTTGGGTTCGAATCCCGACCGGGTCAAATCTTTTCTCTTCAAAAATAAAATAATATATTTAATAATATTGATTTATATCAAGAAAAATTACATATATATATATATACCGGTGACGGATTGTCAATAGATCCAAGTTAAATGTAATGTTCAATATGAACATTCATCCCCGGAATCACATCGCGATTTGCGAGTGCCCGGGGGTTATGGATCACTGAAGAGAGAAGATTTGCCTGGTTCGGATACGACCCCGGTGGCCTAGTTGGATAAGGCGCCACGCTAGAGAGGTGGAAACTTGGGTTCGAATCCCAACCGGGGTCAAATCTTTTCTCTTCAAAAAAAAAAAAAAAAAATATATATATATATATATATATATATAATATATATTGTACGGTTGTAAATTTCATTGATATAAAAAAAAACATTTGTTTTATTATATTGAGCGAAGTATTAATTATTCGGAATATTTTCATTAGGTGTAAATTAATAAAATTGGAAGATATTCCTCGAATTTTGCAGGAAATAGAAAAGCAAAATTTGGAATCTAGTGAAGCGGAAATAGAGAATGTTCTAGATCATGATTCAAAAACTGATGAAACTGATACTGAAGGTAGTGATGGAGATGACGTGGGAGGAGGGGGAGATCTTGGGGATTTATACATTTTATTTGTAAAATAATTCTGAAAAAAAAAATTGTTCATAAAAACTATCATTTAGAGAAGAAATAATTATATTTGACTGTAATATTGGAAATAAATATGTATCTAGTTATGAATTTGTTTTTTATTATTTTCAATGATAAACATATTTTCATATACGTTTAAAATATTATTTTATTTCCTAGAAGTGTCGACCCCCAAACAGAAGACATATCCATGTCAAAAGAATATTATTAATATATCTATTAAAATAATAATCAAATTGAAAGTCTAGAAACTATTTCCCATATCGTATTGTTTATTCAAAAGGTTACAGTATTAAATAAAATCGAAAGATAAAGGATACTGACCAGCAAATATTCCAAAAAAAAAAAAAAAAAAAGAAACAAAGAGGACTGGAAAAATGTAAAAAAAGAAACAGGAAAGGGCCTTACATAAGTCTGAAGAGGACAAACAAAGAACTAGCCCCGGGTGAGAGGGTTCCGGTAATGTGGGTTCGGGTCCGACCAGGGTATTTCGGTGGCGGGTTAGCTTTATCGGCTCCCTCCTATTTATTTTACAACCCCTTTCCTCTTAGCAAAACCGCAACTTGGTAAAGAAAACTTTATTTGAAATTCCACTGCAGTTAAACTTAGATACTTTTAAAATTGTAAAGGTTAATAATTGGAAAATTAGTTTTAAAACAAGCAATCACGAAGTTTGTGTATACTTGAACAGTTTTAATTCAAGAGGAAAAAATAAATTATTTAAAAAACGGTCCATGAATGAATGGATTATATAAGACATGCCATACTGTGATAAAATACATTATTTATGAATTTGAATAGAATCGAACTTTTCCAAAGTTCTTTCCCTGAATCACATAAAAACCTATATATTAAAGACCAGCCTTAGCGTAAGTATTCTATTAAGCATACATATCATTCCAGCGTTGATTGTCGCCTTAAAAAATCCTTCTGAATCCAGCTCAACAACTTTAAACGCACATTTAAATTGGCTTCGTGATATTGACCCTCCAAGACAGGTTTGTCCACCGGCAATTGTCTGGCGCTATTAATTATAAATTAAATACTTGACGGGGAATTTGTTTTTTTTAAAATTATTTATTGATATTTACATCTGTATACATATATGTACAGTAAGTAAATTATTACAATGACTTGTCAATAACATGCGAAGAACCCCTCACTAGTAGCATTTCAATAAAAAGAAAAAAATATAAGGAGGTCTCTGGGCTATGTTCTTTTCCGACACCTCGCTTCAGTATCAAGACTAGAATGGGAAGCAAGTTGAGCTACTAGTGGATTAGAATGGTTATGGAGTTTATTATGAAAGGATAGGTATCTGGTTTGTGCTTAATCAGTAACTTATGGAGCATTAAGGTCTTTACGGATAAGGTTATTTGTGACAAGGTACATTAAGGATTTAAAGAAAAAAAAAATATAAACACAATTTTTCAATTTTTCCATTTTTCAAACGGAGCAGTTCTATGAAGGGGGTAAACAGATTACGGTATGAAGGTACGATGAAATAAGAAGGAGTATAACCAATTTAAAGCACTATGAGATAGGATGAAGTTTTGAAGTTGAGATAGGAGTATTGGATGGTCATCCCAATCAAAAACTTTTGAAAAATCAAACAGGACAAGAATCGTAATTTATTGTTGGTCCATAGAGGAATAAAGGTCCTGTGTATTTTTAAACTAATCTGACTGGATCGGAAAACTGATAGGAACGGATTAAGGAGGGAATTGTGCTCTAGAATAGAGATATTTTGCGCATTGACCAATCCAGTATACAGTTTAGTATATAGCAGTTTATAGTAATAGTATACAATAGTATATAGTATCTTTGATAAATTTGAGAATAAATCGATAAAGTTATATTTCTGAATAAATATCTTCTATCAAACAATATAATATCAAACACTCTATAGATTTTACTATATAAACTATATACCAGCTTGTCATTGACAGCGGTATTGGGAGATGAAGAAGAATAAGAAAAGGTTATTCAAAACACGCAAAACATAGTTATTATTAAATACTTATTATTACGAGTACATGACATCATTTTAATATTTTCTTTTTAGTAACAATGGGTTGACTTATATGTCTTTTATATTTTCGTTTTCCCAAAAACATTTGTATCCTTCAAATTATCATAATAACAATTTTAAAGTTCTATTAATATATTTTTTAAACCAATACAGCACAGTTTTAGTTTATGTTCTATAAGACAGCATTTTTTCTTGAATTTATGAATTATTGATTTTGTGACCATTCTTTGGACTATATAATGAACCTGGCCAACACAATGTGTATATATATATATTTTTTTTTTTATTTCAGGAAAAACATATGAGATTGCTTTACTGAGAAATCATTAAATTAGGTCGGTTGTTGTGGGAAAGGAAAAAAAACAGGAAATTCGAGTTTCAATGTTATTCTGTTCTTTTGACTGCAGTCATTTAATCCAAGCCTCTAATTAAGTTTGAAGAGGACTTGAATATATGCGAAAATGAAATAAGTACTTAAATAATTTTAAAATTGAAATGTATAATAATGATCAGGTCAACACAATTTCATTGTAAAATATATTGTGGAAATATGACATTTATGATTGAGGGTAGCTATTGAGACAGATTATTCGCTTACTTAATGCACAACACTGTATTCACTATAACATTCTCTCAGCTTCTGAAAGGCTCTAGGTTTAATAACGGGTCATCATAAGTTACAAGAGAAACGAATCATGTTTACTATTGATCTTATTGTTCTTATTATTATTATTATATTATTGCTTGGTTTCCATCAATTTATTATTTTCTGGTGTCGACCATTCACCCAGTCAATAACTTAAAATCTTCATACGAAGGGGTCGGGACATGTCTGACGTTGACAAAAAGTGGGTGTTGTTATTGTTTCTATTTGTTAGGTTTCTGCTGCTGCCTTATCTACTTCTTTTAAGTTCGTCTAAGTTAAGCTCAGACGATCTAAGTATTCACAAATTCTAGAAAACTCATATTAATATCCTGAATTAATTATAAAATCTTCAACGCTCTTCATCGTGACTCAAAAATATTTGCCATAAGTGACACTAATATATCTCTTTGTAACTCATAGTGGGCCAAACCAAATACATATCCTATCGTTGTAAACTGAATTAGAGTTCATTAATTTCATTGCTTCCTATTTGATTCCCTGTAACTGAGTAATTCCTCTGAAAATAATTGCAACAGAATGCTGGGTATATGCGAAAAATAGCATCGGATAACTTAAAAAACCGTTAAAACAGCAATCCTTGAGGACGAAAAAGCTAATTCTAATTGTGGATGGAAAGAGTGGCCAAGGATGTCCTTCGGCCTCGAAAAAACGTCAGATCCTGGCAGATCTGTAAAACAGTGTTATAAAATTGTTAAATACATAATATTGCAATACGACTTATTTAAATTTTTAAATAATTTTTGTTGATTAGGAAGAACAATTGATCATTGATCAATAATGACTGACTTTAATAAAAACGTGTTTTTCTTTTCTTTTCTTTTTTTTTTCATTTTACCTCAATCCATCCATGATAATCTTCTCAAATTTGCGTAGGACTGTTAAAGCACCAGTCTAAATTTTATTCAAATATTTTACGAGTAATAAATTCGTAGTAATAAATTTAAATTAAAAAGAAAACACCAATTTCACGCAGATCGGGAAAAACAATAGTTCATGGATATGTCTATCTATAATCTACTATTTAAAATAAGAAAACTGTAGGAGAATTTTTGATTTGAGCAACACCTAAAGAGCTAAAGCGTGATAAAAAGCCCGAAAAATTAAAATTTTTTTGGCAAAACCAATATTGGTTCAATACAAAATGGTAAACTACAGTCTTAGTATTTCATGATTCTACTACTGGTTTATTATTTTCCTGTTTTTGAAAACAATAATATTGTTTGCCTCCAACATATAAAGAAGAATGGTTTGATATAAAGAAAGTATTTGAAGCATGATCCAAATGAATGCTGGCTATTTATAGACCCCTTCAAGCTTAGTTCAAAAGCTGTATCACTTCAAAATGACATACATCTTCCTTCTATTTCTCTTTGTCATGAAAATCACAAAAATGAGACTTATGCAAACATGACAGTCCCTCACAGAAACCAGAGATAATTAAAAATTACTTTAAATACCTGATATTATAACTATTCCGTCGATACAAATGAAACTTGCCGAATGTGAAAAAAAGCATTTTTTGTTTTTACCGAATACTTTAAGACTGGAGTTCATTGTCGGGAACTCTCGCATCTATGTTCTCTTGGTGATTGACTTATTCTTCATTATTAGAACTTTTATGAACTTCTAAGAAACCTGAAACAGTTTTTCCACTCTCCTGGATGATTTTTCTATTAGGTAATTTGCATTTGTAAGATATATTATAATACCTTGAAATAATGAAGACATTTAATTACACATTATACCTGGAAATCAATGCAATCATTTATATTAATAGCTCGGCTGAACTTAATGTGTGTTGTAGGTCAAAGAGGTTCTGCTCCAATGAATAGCCAAAGCTTTGGAACCCAAGTTCAGTTGAATTATTTCTAATGCGATGACGTATTCAGAGTTCACTCATGTTTCCATATTTTAATGGTCATAAATTGAATCGTTTTGCTTTTCCAAAATACAATTTCTACTATTATAAAAATAATTTTTTTTTTTCTTTGTCCGATATGTACATGTATGCATTTATGAAGTAAATTGCTGAAGAATATAGTACAATGAAGAAATAAAGAATGAATTATAGAATTATGATAAGTATTTATGTTCATAAATATGTCCACCTTTTAAGTGATAAGGCTTTATATTATAACCACAAAGCAACTTATTTGGCCTTATATGTTAATCATAATTTTGATTGCTTTTCTTACCATCAAAATATTGTTAAATTAATAATTTCAAAACTATTTAATGATATAATTTTCATTATATCATTGATAACCAGGGATTTAAAAAGTTATTCCTTAATACAAAAGAGTTCTAAAACAATTTTTTGAAAAAACAAATAAAAAAAAAACTTTTATTAAAAAGAGATGTATCATAAAAAGTTTTGAAATAAAAGTTCTAGCTGTTAAAGTATTAGTTCCACAAAAAAAAAAAAAAAAAAAAAAAAAAAAAAAAATTGTTTTACACTTTTACATAAAAGTTAAACTTTTATTTATTCCATTTAACATAAATGTTATAAGTACAATAAATTATAAATTTTATTGCAAGAGCATTATTGTTCTATAAGACTCGTTTTTTTTTTTTGTTTGTTTTTTGTGGAGGAGGGAGGGAGGTTTAAAGTAGCACTTAAGAGGGATTCATCCGATTTGCTTTTCTAAAATACCAATTCCCTCCTTTAAAAAAATTATGTTTCAGAGCTGTTTTCATATTCTGAAAGTGTCAGTAGGAATATACAATACTTGAAAATCAAGTTTTATCAAAATCGGCTCTCTTTCTAAAATACTTGTTTAACCTCTCCCTCCCTCCTCCCAACAGCTCCACAAATTTAAAACGTTATGGTTTAACTGTAAACACATTTTCTATTGATAGAGATAAAAAGGAAAATATTTTTTCATTAGATCTTATTCACGCAAGTTTACAATAACTGTTTGAAAAAAAAAATTATTAAAAAAAAAGGTTGATCATAAACGTTCTGAATTAACCGTGAAATAATGGTTCTTGGTAATAAAAGTAAAAATAAAAAAAAAAAAAAAAAAAAAAAATGTATTACTCTACACTTTAATATAAAAGTTAAAGTTGTTGTTTTATCGATAATGGATATATTTTTTTAAATTAAATTAATTTCTGATTGAAACTTTATCACTCGGTTTTATTTTATTTATAGTTATAATCAAAATTATTTTTTCGAAAGTTATCAAAAATACTTCATAACAACTCGATTACTTCTTGAAAGGATGATTCTTTTTTTGTATGCTCCGAACAAAAACCGAAGCTATAACTATTTCCTCTAATTTTAAATGTTTCTTTCGTGGATTTGATCGACCATTTGTAAAGTATGAAGCAAAGAACAAAAAAAAAAAAAAAAAAAAAACAACGCTAAAGTGTGCAGGTCTTCTAAACAGAGAAATTATACTCCTTCTTTATCCTTGAGCCCTAATTATCATGGACATAAAGACAACTGGGTAAATATTGCTTGTCTATTGTCCTTGAGAGGGTGTCGAAATCTCATTCAGCTTAAATGCAACCAAGATATCATATAATAAACCAGAGAATGTTCCGAACGAAACTTGTGCTACTTCAGGATGAGAAAACGTAAGTCCTTCAGTTTTTTCATCTTCAGGTTTGAACCAATTTTCCCGTGTTTACATGTATAAATGATTTACGAATCCACAAAGTCAAAGACCCTGGCTAAACATAGCAGTAAGGAGACCTTCTTGACTTGAAGGCCATGTACGACAATAGATAGCGAAGTGCTCTCCGACCGGGTTAAGGCAAAGTGGAAGTAGTTAGTCGAGTTTAATGGAGCGGAAGGGCTTCTCTTTGAAGAATTTTTGATAAAAAGGAGAAGTTTAAACTCAAAATGAGAGGGAATGACTTTTTGAATTTCATAATACGTAAAATATTTAAATAGGCCCATTTCAGCTAGGTAAAAAACAACCCCCGGGATCACAACTCGTAGTTTTGTGTAGGTATGTAGTTACATTATTACAAAAAATTAGAAAGATATAATTATTGCGTGTACCGACAATCATCCTGTCTTATTTTTTATTGAGAAAGTATTTCAATCTGTTTCAAAGATGCTAATAAGTAATATGGATATGGTTTTATGGATTTTATAAATGAAAAGAAAAAAAAAAAGAACTGATTTTTATACAATAAATACATTTAAAAAAAAGAATACAATTAATCATTTAAAAAAAATAAATAAAAGCACTGAAAGTTTAAACAAAAATAAAGTAAAAACAAAATAGGATTAAACATTTTCGTTACTTTTTTTCTTAGAGAAAGTATTACAATCTGGCTCAAAAAGAGTAGTAAGTAATAAAGGTAACTTTATGAATCCAGTTACACGATATGTGCAATGAGAATAAATTAAAAGAAAAACAAAAAATAAAATTTCTTACCTCAGTATCCCGGGTTTCGGCATCAGTAAAACTTGTAAAATAAAAAAAAAAAAGGATAAAAATAGGCACGAAAGAAGAACATAGTTTGAAATTTTAAAGATAGCTGACGTTATTGTTCTGAGGCTCCTTATACATGTATCTTATCCGTATTTATACATATACAATGTTTATTATGACGATAGATAGGATTAGCTGTAAGACAGTCATGCTTCAGACCGTGACTTATATATATATATATATAGGACAGAAGAAGTGCCACCAACATCAGTATATTTAAAATATAAGAAAACAAACAGTACTAAAACAAAACAAGAATAACTGTTTGCCAAGTAGCTTTTTGACTGACAAAATTAATGCAGTATAACCTCTGGGTATGGGGGTTCACGGGTAATCGAATTAAAAAATTTTACTGACCTGATTTGACAAATAAGTAGTTAATAAAATAAAATAAAATAATTGTACGGTAAATCACTTATATAAAAAATCAAACGTTTTATATACATTTATTAAAATATAATATACAAAAACTCAAAATGAATGAATGCATGTTTTAACATAAGTATTCAACTTTTATTTAGAGAAAAATAACAATAATTTTAGTTGTTTTTTTTTTTTTTATGAAACATTCTTTTTGTAATATCAGTTTCGATATTCCGTAGAAAATAATTCTGCTATGATCGGCGTGTTTTTTTGTTGTTTTTTTCAAAATAGTTTAGTAAGTGTTTCCATACCTCCAACCACCTTATTACCTCCATTGTTTGGATGTTAGGTTAATTTTCAATTTTTTGAACCAGTATTGTAATAGTTATAAGTAATATAAATTACCATAAAAACTAGGGAAAAAAAACTGTTAGTAATAGTTAAAATTTTTGTCAAATAAGCAACATAAAAATTTGCCAAATGATTTAGAACGAATGTTAGAAGTAGTATCGTGTATATATCAATTCATATTTTTTAAATAATTGAGAAAAACAAAATATGCTTTTGCATAAATATCCGGGCCTAAGCTATATTGTATGATAGTAGTCGTATAAATATTTTTAAATTTGTTGATAAATGAATAATTCAAGACAAAATTCATTATCATTTCAACTTCTCAATATTCATGAGCAATACTTATATATTCATTCTTAAATAATGAACTAATTAAAGATAAGTTAAATATTCCTCAAGTGTAGTTTAAAATTGTGAATCCGCTATTTACCCCATTCAAAATATTGATATTTATAATAGAGGTTTATATTTATCATAGTTTTGATATTGGTTCAATATTCCACCACGAACTAGTGGAGAACAAAGGAAGAAAAGAAAAGGATCGTTAAGTGTAATCACCTTTTTGGCTTCTGAATCCAACACCATTCTTTTAAACTGGATCTTTTCCAAAAGATCCCTTGGTCGGTCCGTTCTAGTCTCTTAGAAAATTTTTAGTTAATGTCTATATATTTCTTATCTCAAACTTCAGCTGCTTGTATTGGTTTATTTTGTTAGGTGACTGCTTCTTTTGTGTCGTAATCAGGTAAAAGGTAACTGGTATGTATGTTTTCCTTAAATGCTTATTTTTTTTTTTAATATTACAATCTGCCACACTCAAGGGCACTAAATAATAGAGATATTTATGATTTATTTCATGCAATATTTACAAAAAAATAATTAAATTACATTTAAATATAAAAATTACAAAATAACCTAAAAAATATTATACTATTTATGTAATATTTTTATCAGTCTGGGAAATACTGATTCATACCTCCTCCAATAATGGAGAGGCAAGGCCTAACTCTAAGAGTCCTACCGCTGTTCTCTGTGTCAAAATTCACTAGAATATAATTATAATTTTAATTTAATTATTGTTTTTCGTAAATATTTAAATTCATATCTAATTATATTATTTTAGGGATGTGTCGATTACAGATGTCGATTCTCGGGTATATCGATTCTTGAAAAAGGGATCGGTTTCGAGAATTTAATTGCTTGAATATATTTTTTTTTTTTTAAATTCCGCACTTAAAATGTTTACATTATGACCTTAAATTAAATTAAATTTCACATGCATAAGTTTTAAATTTTAGAAAAACCTAGAGTGCTGAATAACGGATCCTCGACGAATACTGACATTATTCCACTCCTGAAGATTGGAGTTCTGATCAACGCCCCTGAAATACGAAAATAACATTATTCAAACGGGTCATGAGGAAAGAAAGTATAACAACATCAAAATTGTATCTCAAAAAGGAATCCAAAATTTACTTCAGAAATATTTTACTTATTATTCATTAATAGAAAATTTACTCTGGGAACGCTCTTATTCCGCCCATACTCGCTTTGAGCAATAACGAGTAAAACATAGACCATCATGGAATACTTGTTAGTAGATTTTAAAGCTGTCACCAATATCGTTCAAAAATATAATACAGGATTTAGAATTTCATCGCAGTATTCACCTTAAATGTATGGAAACTAGATTCATACTTGTTCATTGCATAAAAAAATATGACGTCGTTTCTTCATTTTCAGTTCGTTTCTTATAAGTGTTCAATTGAAGAGAAAAGCGTAAGAAGGGAAAGGATTTTATTTATTACATATTTTTTGTATCCTATTCCTCTAGAAAAAGGGGATAAAACAAACATTAAAAAAAAACTAGACTAATATATATATATATATATAAACTACAATAAATTAAATGGTTAGGCTACCATGTTCAAAATACTTTATAATTTCAAACTGAATTTTCATAAACTAATGCGGGGATAAGAACTGGCAAGTTAAATTCGATAATGGGGCACATCTAATATAAGGAAAAGGTAAAATCTTATATCTGTCACAAAATTAACTTAAAAACTAATTGTGAATGTCTATGATTTTAAATTGCGTATGCCATCGGATAAGTGGTTGGGTCAATGCTTGAAAGATTTGATGGATTTGTGGTTGGTTGGGAGTTAAAAGTGTTCGTAGAAGGCCAAACGCTTTATTCAGTTAAGCTTCCCTGGCCATCTTCCGAAGCATGAAGTTCAGACATTTTTTAAATGGCGCCTAATAATGTAGGAAGGAATGGGTGATCTATGGTAAAACGTATTAAATGACTGCTTGCAGCTTACTTTCTAAATTAAAAATTCGCAGGAGAGGTAATGAAATGATACAGGTGAGAAGATATTTTTTTACCTTCGAGTGGGAATCGTAGCATAGGGTTGAGACTTTCAGACACTTGTCAAACGTGACACCTACTTAGACAATCGAGTTGTAGGGGCAGTGGTGGCGTTAGCTACTCGCAGAGTCTTCGATGATTTAGATTTCTTTTTCGATCAGTAAACAGGCACCTAGCTTGTTCTGGCCTAATTTACTTAAACGTTAAGTAAATCCAGCTGTCCAGTGTTATCTTAACAGGAATTTTCGATTTGGGGTGTTTGGTGAAGTTTGTACTACTGCTGGTTAGGATACCGTTCGCATAGGCAGGGTAGTTAGCTCGATTGTAATTTTGACCTACTACATCATTAGTGCCTACATCGAACAATTCTGGGGAGAGGATCTCTCCTTGGAAGTTTTTCAGAGGACTCTATGTCTTTGAGCTTACTAGATATAATACAATGAGACACAGTATTATCGTGTTTTCTGTTAATGTTTATGCAGCTTCATTCATGTTTTTGCTGCAGAGGAAGATTAAGAGGAAGAGGGGAAAAAGGAGATGAAATAGAAGAATGTATTAATGATTGAACTTGAATATTAAATATTCTGCGTGTAATATTATGGTTATATTGTTACATCTCTTAATCATTTAGATATTTTTTTAACTTTGTGATGGATTGGTTTATGTTTTGTAACAGCGTGAAGAGATTGCCTGAAGCAACCAAGTATTTTGTAACGTATTTATAAATTATTTTATTATGATAATATCATGTTTTCACTTATGTTATAGATACTGAATCGTATCAATCGTATTAATACAAAGCTATTTTGAAAAAGCGCGATTTATTTCTCCAAAAAAAAAAAAAAAAAAAAAAAATTTGCTTTACCTAGAACTTAAAAAGATTCCAAACATGAAGACATTGAGATGAGACTTGATATACTACCCCCCCCCCTTAGCTAAGGCATAACTTTAAACCTGACTTTATTACCCTACAAAGTTTTATCTCCCCTCGCGAGGGGCGTAAGTGCGGGTGCAAAAAATAACTGATAAATATATGTTTTTATTACCCCTATCATGGCTGAAAACTTGTTTTGGTTGGGATATTACCTGGGCCTTATAGGAATTTTTTCCAAGCTGCCTCCAGCAATGGCTTTAGTCTAATGGAGAGCTCATGTATGTCATATAAATCAAATGCAAAAATTTAAATTTTATCAAATATTTCGCTCTTTGTTAGGAAGAGCGAAATATTTGAAAATAAGTGTTAACAAAGCAATATTCATCAAGACTTGTTATTGTTTTTGTCAGAGATGTTCGATTCATCTGATTCTTGAGAAATATTTCGACGACACAAAGCCTGGTATGTACTTACATATATTTCTTGGAAATTCATTTACACACATTCATTCACTATACACCTTAGAGGCGTAGTGATGTTCTGGAAAGTTAATAGATATCCGCGATTTTCAATACCACCCAACAAATTCTAGATATTTTGTCCACAATCAGTCTTGTTTATGTTACCTACCGGTCGAATAATCTCATTGCGGCTTCCTCAAGATCGGTATTAATCTATTTTCAAAAGATACCATGACTCTGAATGGTAGAACGTGCTTCTAAAGTAAATCTTCACACGACTCTTGAGCGTAGTGCGTGCAGAACTACATGCCTAAGTTTCATTTGTTGTATTCTTATCAATATCAAGGTTCCTCAAAGTCTAATTAAAGAACACTTCTTTCTTTAGCTCTTTCGTGCCTTTCAGCGTAGAGCTTCGACCCGCCTTTTCCATTCCTCTCGATCCATAGCCATCCGTTTCTTCTGGCTCATGGTCCTTCTGCGTTCTCTCTCCAGCTTTTCAATTTAATCACAATATGTGTCTTCCTTCTGGTCTCGCCTCCATATACCATTTTACCCTTCTTTCCTCAAGCATTCTACATATATGCCCAAACCACTTTAGCTGTCATTTCTCCATCCTAGTCTTATAGATGGCACCTTCAAATCATCTCTAATGATCTCATTCCGGACAAAATCCCTTCTTGTCTTTCCAATCACTCTCCTAAGGAATCTAATTTAATTAATTTAAAAAAAGGACGAACAAAAAAACAATTGTAAAAGCAAGAAAAAAGTATTCCTGTTTATTTAAAACAAGGCCTCAACAATATTAACAATATTAATAATCATTAGAAGCTTCCTTCCTTTTGTAAACTTATATAAATAAAATTCATTTTGTTTTAATATGACTGAGAAATAGGTCTATTATATTCTATATGTTGTGTTACCAGTTTTTACGTAACTAACACTAGTTAGTGGCAATCAGGTGATGAATAGTTAATTGTATTAGCTATTGTAAATATATCAAATATATTTGATTTATAGATTTATATTATTATATTATTATATATATATATATATATATATATATATATATATATATATATATATATATATTTTTTTTTTTTTTACTATGGAATCATTTCTCAAAAAATATACAATTAGATCTACTGATGGGGCAGTGTACAATTTACATTATTGAACTTATTCGTGACTGATTTATACAATACTAGCGGAAAGTACCCTGCTCCGCTATGGTTTAATATCATTAGGGTTAAGGACAACTTAAATTAGTAAAAGTTAAGCTTAACGTTGATAATTATTATTACTTAAATAAACCTAAAGAATTCCATTCTTAGAATAATTTCAATAAGTAATTAGGATTGACGAATTAATTGCAATAATTGTATTGATCCTTCTATACCATCATGCGCACCTCAAGTTTACTTATTGAATAAATTTGACAATTTGCAAAAGTTAATTTTCTATTATTTAGATAGTCCTCCAGTGAAGCTTTGAGGCAGCACTACCATCTTACCCAGCTGTGATACCAGACCATCAGCTTTTCTTATGGCATACTTTAAATGAATATAGTCTCAACTTCTCACATTTTTGATTTTTTTGAATAATGTTTAGTATTTCTGTTTCTATTTTTGTGTATTTATCATGCATAAATTGGTAGAGGAGATTATGAAATTAAAGAAAATAAGGTTCTTCACCTCCTTACTCCATCAACATTTAGGCGTAAAAATAAGCTGCAGACACAGTTTTCTTAAGTGGTGTATTGATGTATTGGTGTTTGGGTCACGCTGAGGGATGTTAATGCTTCTCCATGGTAGAACATGAGACGATACTGAAGAGGATCATACACTTGATAGAAATCACTGATTCTTATCAGTTTTTTGTCCCTGCTGTGGAGAACAATGTCCCGCTTTTCAAACACCTGGCCAACAATCATGACAGCAACTTCGTTAGTGGTAGGAGTATTGTAACGTCCTCAGTGAGCATTTGAAGACTTTTTGTCAGCACTGATAACTACCTGGAAATCTTGTAGATATTTGGGGACAGACTCAACAGCAGCTCTGAAGTCCTTGATATCCTCGTTATGTTCGTGAAGAATTTTCTGGAGTTGGCCTACGAATAGAGGCTTGACATTTTGAAAGTGACCACAGCGAATGCCTCTTTCATGGTGGTTGTTCACCAACAAAATTTACCTGAATAAAAGACAGTTGCTGTTGTGTTCCAGGCATCAAACTCCCTATTCTGTGATATATACCTGTCCTCGCACCATAAATGTTGGCATTATATCTCCCTCATTTATCTCATTTGCTCCAAATGACGTCATTTGGAAACAACCGCTCTATTTCCAAATATTATTTAGAAAATGCTCAGCCTCTGGATGTTCATAAGAAAGGAGGTTGTGCAAGTGTTCAGGATATTCTTGAAAGGGAGGAAGTTGGACTTTCCCGTTACTGCAGCACATGGCAGGGCTCTCACCAATTTCAAGTAGACCGTGATCCAATATCGACGGTTTTGTCTTTTGCATACTTAGTTTTTGGTTCATACTGGCTGTAACCTTTCCATTGAACATCTTTCATCGTGTTTTGTTACAGCTACACGTTTAACATGAGGATTATTTTCTGATAATTTTTTTTTAAGACTTTCTATGGATTTCAGGAAGGGTTTTCTTATACTCCTGTACAGTCCCTCTAAGTACGGTTGGGTGATTTTCAGAATATGTGTATACAGCATATCCTTTAACTTCGGGTTGGCTTTCTTTATGTTTGTTAACCACTTTTCTGTTAATTTCAGGATGATTTGTCATGTATTTTTTAACAGCTTCCCTATTGACCTCTACATGTGCTTGAATATATTTTGTAGCCGAGTTCCTTAGTTGTTTGTTGCGAACTGAATCTGTGAATCATTTCCTACGTTGTTTATTTTTAGATTGATGGGTTTACTTCAATGTTGCAATAGACTTATTTGAACTGAGAAAAAGGTATATTCTAGGTTCAGGGAATGAAATTCAGAAATGCTAGGTACAACTTGGGCCTGGTTGAGAAAATCCGATTATCTTGTGACCGGAAAACTGAAGGAAGAGTAGTTAGGGACGAAGCTACTGGTGAAGCAACTTTGGTAGGTTGCTCGTAAGGAATATGTACATCGAACTGACCTTACATGTTATCACCAGAGAACATAAGTCTTTTAATAGCTTCTTCTGCAGCCACCATGAGTTCACAGAAAGTACCATATTATAAGGTTTCGACATCGGTCGAATTTTTGTTTGTTTACAACTATAAGGAACGTAATTTGTGGTCAAAGTGTGCGGCTTAAACATCTAATTTTTAACTTAGCTTATCGCCAAATACCATATGACAATTAATCTATTATTATTCACCCAATAAAAATTGTAATCGCAATTTTCGCGAATTAGCCGCGATCCAGGCCGATTTTTAAAAATTCCTTTCTTAGCGAGCACCTACGGCCCTAGAGGAAGCTATATATCGAATTTCATTCCAATCCGTTCGTTGGTTTCTGAGATTGCATGTTAAATGAGTGAGTGGTATTTGATAAATATATAGTAGATATATTATTTATCTTTATTGTAAAGATCTAATTTGGCATAAGAAGGTCAGTTCCTGGTCTTCCATCTCTACTCCGCACCGGCTTCTTGGTCCACCAACATCCTAATCGATTCTCTCAGTCTAACAATTTCTTTCTTATTACCCGGGCTCATCTTAAATAGGGTTATACCCCTCCATTTAACCATTGTATTTGGTTTTTATTGTATTGTACCATTGTATTTGACTGTGTTTCAAGTATTTTTCTAATGCTCTATGTACTTCACAGACAAAGGAGCTAAGAAGGATCTAGAGATAGATATGAGTGGATATGAGTATACCCTGATTGGGTTCTTAGGCCATAAGTCAGCGACTAATGTGCCGCTCATATTTTAGCTTTTAATATTTAATAAATATTAATAAGTTGATTAACTTCTATGAATATACTGTAAGTCGATAGTCAGGAACCGACCAAATCTCTAACGCTAGTGATAGTTTTGAGCTAGGTAATTATTATTCATAAATTCTTATACCAACAAAGTATATTTCCATGTACAAGATCAATACTGCTTGATATAAAACTTAAAACAGTGGTGGGTTATAAGGATACGTGGAGCTGGATAATGAATGTGCCAGAGGGTTAGAATGGTTGGAAAGATTTTGATGGAATTTGGAGAATTAATTAAGTATCGGGTAAAGGACAAAAGGTATATTAAGATCATTATGAAGGGTTTGGTTGGAGACATAATATGGAGCATTTACAGTAGTACGAAGGACTTTGGATTGAAAGGATTGAATACGCGTGATATTCGATCGTTTTGCTACTCCCCACAGTTCAAGTCCATAGGTCCTAAGTAAATAGGTTTAATAATGGTTTTCTATGAGGAGTTTGTTTTCAATGGAGAGTTGGGATGTCCTATTTAGTATTCTGTTCAATTGGCTGAAGCGTCTAAGTTCTTTCCTTGTAAGTCTAGTGTGAGGGTTCCAAGTAAGCCTTTCGTCTTAGTAGAATCAAAAATACCGTACTGTGTCAGCTACGGGTAGCAAAATATTATTGATATTAACAGGAGGGCAGGATGTGCGACGAAGAGTAAATGTTACCTAGGTATTAATTAATGTAAAATTTTGAGAATGGCAAAAAAACTAATTTTTATGAATCATTTATTAGTTGTTGAATGTGCTAATTAAAATGGTTGAAATAAAAAATAAAAATAAATAATGAATTTTGTTACCTTACTAAAAAAAAATGATGGGAATAAGAGAAAAAGTGATATTTTAGATACAGGTGAAGGCAACTATGATTTATAGTCCTACCTGATGCCGGTGCATTGTCCGACATGGCTCCATTCTCTCCTCCCTGCCATTCAATAACTGGATCTTTGTTCGAAGCTATTCAGCTGGCTCTGCAAATACTAGCTTCGGCTGTGAAACCTATTGTGATTTCAATAGCCTAGTGTTTTTCACAAGAATTTGATAAATACACTATTAGAAGAACGGAGAATCAAATAAAAAATCACCTTGTCATTTCTTCAGCAGATGACTCTTTTAGCAACCATATGTTTTAAACATATAACTCGTTCAGATTAATCGATATTCAAATAATAATACAATCTATACTACTGTATAAAAGGATAAGCCATTTTTCGTTTTTTATCACTACCCACGAAAACTACTTAACCAATCAGTACCAAATTTTAACTACACCATCATCAAAGTTCAAGGAAGGTTTAGCAACAATAAAATATACATATTTTTATTAAATTGCTGTTAAAAATACGATAAATATATGGTGCTCAGTGATTTTTAATTATTATTTTTTTATTAAAAAAGTGATGATACGTGTGAAGTTTGAAAATTGACCGATAGGTGGCGAGCGCATCTGAACGAGATGTTACAAAGGTACGAAGAGCTTGAAACTTAAAATTTATAATAAAATTTACTTATATTCAATTAGTTTATTAAAAAACTATTTAATTATATGGTGAAACATGTGGATATCAGTGAAGTTTAAAAAGCGCTTGATATGTGATAAGCTACTGAATCCATTCGTACCGAATTTTAACTAACTACATAATTTTCATAGTTCTAGAAAGTTTTACCAATAATGAAAATTACAATCATAAAAGCCTAGATTTACAATGTTGAGTCGCAGAAACGAGGTTTGTCGCAAGTTATATGACCCATTCATGGTTAGAAATTAAAATCCAACCCGATAAAATCAATAAAATCACTTCCACCGAAAAAGATGATTACCAAATAAAAAAGAAAATTTGAACTTTGAAGTGCGAAATTTTGTTTAAATATGCCTGTGCTATTCTTCTGGGATTTTGGTACCTGGAAATCAGTGCTGAAAAAGCAAGCTGGTAATTTTCAGTTGCAAGTTGAAAATCGGTGATGACTGAGAGAGCACTGTATCGGGCTCGTGGTTAGGGGTTGTCGTGAACTAGGTAGGAGAAAAGCGAGAAAAATTCAGGCACTGTTCTATATCGCCTTAGAAAGTTGGCAAGTTAATTTGCGGTAATGAGAAACCACCCTGAGAAAATTGACTAGGGCTGCCAACAGGTGTGGAGGTTATAATGGGTTCTTCTTTTTTCAATTGAAAGAATTTAGCCTAAATTTGGCGTAATATATCATTAAAGGCTATAGCCGGGGCTTGGGTATTTACTTGGTTTTGTTTTGATAGGAGAACATTTAGATCACTGATTTTTTCATTTACCGATTTTTAAACTTACCTTGAAGGGAGGGTAAATCCTCGTAAAGAGCCTGAACAGAAAAAATATCCTCAACAGAAGAAGCTTTTATTTGGCCCCAACTACTAGTTATATCAGCAAACTGCGTTTCCCTTTTTGCCAGTAGTTGTGCTTGAAGTATGATATTTTTGTCTTCTACAGGCATTATGAAAAATTGTGATTTCGAAATAAAAGGAAATTATAATATACAAAGCACAGAAAAGGAAAGGAGAAAAAGTTGCAAAATTGATTACACTAGTTATATCGTAAATGTAACCGACGCTAGAATAAAACAAAATGGCGGGGATTGGTACGAGATGAAATAACAAGTACGTCACTAGAGATGTTGGTAGTAGAGAAGTGTGACGTCAGATCACAGCTGACGATACGAACTAGAAAAAAATGGCTGACTATAGCGTCGGTTTTAAATAGGCAATTACTGGAAATTATGAAACTTGGACACAAAATGGACAAAACTTTGCAATTTATGGAAATTTCATGTAAAAATCTGTAATATAAATAAAACACGGATTAATCGCCTCAAAACCTCGAAAACACTCGTTTTAATGTGGCACAAAATCCGGCCTGGAGGACCAAATGTTTGATGAAAGATAATGATAATTTCCGGTGCGACTCCTCAGTTATCGCACCAGCCTTTGGACAATGGACTGTATGTAAAACTATAAAAGCGAGTGGTTGCAGTCTTGGGGAAATCGTAATCAGAAGATAACCGTACCGAATATCACAGAAAAAATCACTCACCTGGATATAGCCGCCGACGTACTTCCGCGTCTTCTTGGAGGCCTCCCAAAGAATCGCGGGCGGACGAATGATTCTCGAAGGCTGAAACACTTGGTCAGGATATCCCCCTCTCAAATCAACACTCATTAGTTGGGGATACTAAGTCTTTTTTTAACAACACAAAAAAAAAAAAAAACACTTTGAGAAAAAAAAGGGCTTTTGGAAGGTTAATCTTAGCCTTGGTCATAAAAAAGGCAGGAAGACCATAAGGCCTTGGACAAAGTTAATGCGTGCGTACTGGAGAGCAGACAGCAACAGAGTGACGGTTATTCCTGTAGGGATTAATGCAGATGCGATAAGAACTCACATTATTTAGTTTCCGAGAGTTAAAGTCAACTGCCCTCTGGGCAGCTATGGTGAAACTAAAGAAAGGGCCGATT
Organism: Euschistus heros; assembly: GCA_003667255.2. NCBI lineage: Eukaryota > Metazoa > Arthropoda > Insecta > Hemiptera > Pentatomidae > Euschistus > Euschistus heros. Next base: position 956,508 of record RCWM02000076.1, read on the forward strand.
AATCAAGGAATTTGGTAGAGGGCGTGACTATGTACAATTACTTCACTTTTCTCCTTTCCCCCCTTCACAAAAGCGCCGATTGGCGCGAACACATTCTTATTTAGAGTTTGAAATTGATAATAAAATTGACTTATTTTCAATTAATCCTAGGATACTACGTTTGAAAATAACTACACCAAAGCTACACTGGTTTTCAGATGTACCCCAAAAAAAAAAAAAAAATATACTTCTTTACAAATACTTTTTTTTTTTTAACATACGAGACATTATTTTATTTTGGTGTTCTAAACACATACATTTTTCGTACTTTGCTTACTTGATCGGCTTTTTCGTTAGCAGAAATTAACTCTTCCCGCTGTAGATTCTCTATTTGTTACCAGTTTTGCTCCGGGGTAAATTTTTAGGAATTCACTAATAAGAAACGGGATTAGGACCTGCAAAGATAGACTATTTAGGCTGGCCAGCTTGTGTGGCCTAATGAGCTTCCATACCAGACTTTTTATAAAATATCGCCTCTTTTTCACTGTTTGAAATATCACTCTCTTCGGTAAGGTATTATCCAAAAAAAATTTTTATGAATTCTTTCAATAGAAGTGAGAATCCTGGTTTTTAATGAAGCCATATAATACCACTCACAAAATATTAATCACTATATATTGACAAATCTTTTATAATACGGCCAGATTGTTAAAATACAACAACACATATATAAAAATATGTTTAAATATAAATAAAAAATATTTTATTAAAAAAACGCAGTTATACAGAAACTAAACTAGAGTATAGGTGTACTCTAAATCCTAGTTTTTTAATAAACACTTCCATAAATTACCCACAAATGTCAGTAATGAACGACGTTTTGGGACTGGAAAATACAGGCCTCCTAACCCTCCATGCAGAATGTCTGCGAATGACATAAAAATTATAAGCGACGAAAAAAGGTTTAAATCTTGCGACATGTAAATCTCTGTGTGGTTTAATATTTGACCGGCATACTGCTAATAATATATGTAGTTAATATTCCCTGTCCATCTAGATTACCAACTTATACATTTAAATTAATAATTGGATGTCCAATATATATATATATTTGTCTCAAATGAGGGTTTCTTCTTCAAATGAGCTATGATATAAAAAGGTAAAAGGTATAAAAATTCATAAACTTTTATTGCAACTATAGGTAAACAGACATCACTAGTAATAAAAAATAAATAAAACGTGAAACTCACAATTGAAATATTATTTGTAGTATTGAACATACTAGAAAATATTCTCGGTTTAGATAGTTCTAGTCCTCGGTAGTTCTAAAAGCCCTTCGGACAAAAAAAAAGAATAGATATATATATATATATATATATATATATATATATATATATATATATATATATATATATATATATATATATATATAATTTCTTGGCTGTTACTATTAGATCATTAATAAGGTTCTTGAGGTTCAGTCAATAAATAAAACAACTATTTTAGCGATGTTTCGAGACTAAATTGTTCTTATAATCATGCCAATATTACAGGTTGATATGCTATTGCCACCAAAGAAGATGCCCAGCCCAGTTTCACTTGATCAATCTTATCCTTCTGGGTGTGTCTGTGAGCTCTGTTTCTTTTTTGATCTTGGCATTTCTCACCCAGTCACTTTTCCTCACCTTCATAATTCATCTTTCGATGTCGTTCAGCCACACTTGGTTCTTCCTCTGTTGAGCTTATGTCACTGACCACATTTGGCATCCATAGGTATCGGCTGGGCTTATGCAACAGTCGAGGTCCTGTCATTTTAGCTCTATACTTCATAATATGTCTGAGCGAACAAAACTTGTTCCATCCGAATGTTATTCTCCTCCTCTTCCATTGCTCTTCTATCTGCAAAGGATACTATTTGACCCAGATAGATAAACTCCACTTCTCTAAACTGTTGTTGTTTAGTTTGCATTCTTCTTTTCCCCTAGTTATCATTAATTTCGATTTTTTTTAGTTAGGGTAAGGACAAATTTCTTCATATGATTTAAGAAGATGATTGAGCATTTGTCACAATTTGCGTATGCCTTTGGCAAACAGCAAGATGCCATCTGCAAAATGTAAATTGCTTAAGCATTTACATTTATTCTGATTCCTAAGTTTTCCCTACCAAGACTCCAGAAAAACATCTCCAAAACGAAAACAAACATTCTCGTATACTGATACTATATTAAGATGTCAAAGATTTTAGATTTCCCAAAATCTAGTTTAAGTTACGTTTTTATTCGCCTGATGTTGAAAGTTGAAAAATTGATCGGCGCACGGGCATCAGAAGTTGATCAGCGAAAGGATAAAGGCCGCCAAAAGGAAAATGTAAGCCTCCTTCTAAAATTCCAAGAAGAATGAGTCAAGTCATGCCGCACGTGCCAGCCTCACTAGCGGTACCTGTCTCGAAGGAGCGGCAGGAAGAAGAATTACTCGTCAGTATGTTGTTTGATACCGACTAGAAAACTGGATAGCAATCAGCTCCCGTGCCCTTTGGCCTCAAAAAATCGTCAAATCATGGCAGATCTGTAAAACAGTGTTCTTATAGCAGGAGCCATCTCTTAATCCCGCCCCGAACCTTCACCGCTATGGTTCTATATTGTAACTTAAAAACCGTTGAATATTTCAACATATTATCCTTAAGAACAAAAAACTAATAAAATCGTTAAATTCCGCCATCTTAAAACAGCATCCTTAAGAACAAAAACTAATTCTAATTGTGGAAGGAGAGAGTTGCCAAGGATGTCTTTCAGCCTCAAAAAGCCGTCAGATCCTGGCAGATCTGTAAAACAGTGTCCTCATAGCAGCAACACCTTTTTAAAGGCCGCCAAAAGGAAAATGTAAGCCTCCTTCTAAAATTCTGACAATTTTTTGTGGCCAAAGGACATCCTAGGCCACTCTCTCCTTCCACAATTAGAATCAGTTAGCCCCGGACGCCAAATAGCCTTGGTACGCGACTGATATTTACTAATATAAAGCTTATAAACAAAAAGTCAATATTTTTATTTTTTATTTTCTCATGTTTATATAATAAATATTTATTTGTTGGAAACATGTATACATTTTTTACATTTAAAAAAATTGGTATTTCATTTCATTGCATTTAAGAAGGGAGGTCAATCAAATCTTATATATTTTGACAATGCTTGATTAAGTTTGGCCCAATCGTTAATGTTATCAAATAAAAAAGACATTTAACTAATTAGAATTAAAGAATTTTATGCACATGAAATACGAAAATTCCTTGCAGGGAAAATTCGATACCGTTAAATGTATTCCGTTGCCGTCGTAAAATAAATGCTATGCTGGTCATTGAAGTTGAACTCGGAGCCCTCAGTTCTTTGTCCTACATTCGCTGATCCAGCAGCCGTCAACTGTAGCTGAATGTAGCTCACTGTCAACACCAGAGGTCGTTATTCACAGACACTTCTGAGATTTCCAGAGAGAATTTCCTTTTACATTTTATACTTCTTTTATGTGTCTAATTCAACATAGTTTAACAACACAAATAAATCTCTTATGAGGTAATGAAATATTATGTAGATACTTCTGTTAAAGGGATTTTAACAATTAACATAAAAAACTTATTTCTTTACAGTGAAAATATAATGATGTAATATTTTTGAATGCTAATTATTCTTATGCTATATTAATTTTACAAGAATAACTTAATTTTTAACCATTAAAGTATACAATCATGAGGCAAAACTTGTTCCTGCCATTCTACATTCAGCGTTTAAATTTTAATTATTGCAAATTTTATCATTGCTAAACCTTCCAAGAACTAATAAGATGATGCAGATAGTATTTGGTACAGATGGGTTTAATAGTTTTATCATTGCAAGCAATTCCTGGAAATCATCAATAATAAAAATGATCCAAAAACCTAAAAAAAAAAACGCCAGAAAACCCTTCCTCGTACCGACCTATTTCTCTCCTACCTATCATAGGCAAAATCCTTGAAAAACTCGTTTTGAAACTCCTTTATCCCATCCTTGATTCCAAACACATTATTCCTGATCACCAGTTTGGATTTCGCCAGTCTCATTCCATTATCCAACAATGCCATCTTGTGGTGGACGTTATCTCATCTGCATTGGAGCGCAAGATGTCCCGCACGGGTGTCTTTCTTGACGTTGAACAGGCTTTTGACCGAGTATGGCACCCAGGTCTACTTTATAAACTTCGCCAATTCCTTCCTTCTACATATTTCCTCATCCTCCGATCCTACCTTTCTGATAGAGTATTTAAAATTAACCATAATTCTACATACTCACCTACCTTTCCTCAGACTGCTGTTATTCCTCAAGGTAGTATCCTCGGTCCCATCCTTTATACCGTATATACAGCTGATATCCCTATTCATCCTAATACTATTCTCACAACCTATGCTGATGACACAAGCGTGTTATCAGTCAATGATTATCCATTTGCTGCATCCCAGACATTCCAGTCACATATCATTTCCCTTGAAGAATGGTGTCATAACTGGAGAGTTAAGATAAATCGCAGCAAATCCCAGCAAATAACCTTTACCCTACGTCGAAAACCTACCTCATCCTGTCCTCCAGTATCCTTTAATGGAGTACCGTTAAATAATGTGAAACAGATAATATACCTAGGATTTTATCAGGACAAGAAACTCACCCTCATATAAGAATGGACAGACAAGAAGCTGCACGTCGATTTCGACTGTTACAACACTTACTTGACAAACGTTCAAATCTCCCTATTCACTAAAAAAAACTCATATATATGACGATTATCAGACCTATTTGGACATACGGAATAGAGTTATGGGGATCCACTATACCATCGAATTCTTCCCACATCCAATCACTCCAATCCAAAATCCTTCGAAAAATCCTAGCTGCTCCTTACCTCGTAACAAATAAACTTATCCACAATGACCTTAATATCCCATATGTTGTTGATTTGGCACGAACTAGATACCTCTCCTTTCATAATAAACTCACTGCTCATCCAAATCCACTTGTTGCACAACTTGCTTCCCATTCCATTCCTGGCAATCCTCCGTCTGCCTGGCGTCTGAAAAGAAGATGACCTCGTGATCTTCTTTTGTAAATATTTATTAGAGTACTGCCAATGGGTAGTTCCTCTTCAAGTTTCATTCATGTCATTATATCTTATATACACCGCATATTTACTAGATGTATTTTGCAATACAGTTGTAAATTTATATTAATAAAAGAATAAAAAAAAAAAAAAAAAAAAATCATTGCAAGCTGTTGCAGAATGAATGGTGCTAGGCACATATCAGTCGATTTTTAAACTTCACAGAGATTCACATATTTATACTTTTTTAATAACAATTTAGTAGATAATTAGTAAATTTTATTTAAGATTTTAGCTCTATATAACACCGTTCCTTTATAACCTCCCTTGAATGGCGCTCGCCACCTATCAGTTAATTATCAAACTTCACCACACTTAACATATTTATGGCTTTTTTTCATAAAAATTCAATAGAAAATTAGTAAATTTTATTATTGCTAAACCTTGGTTGAACTTTGAGATGTTGATAAATTTTGGTACTGATTGGTTCAGTAGCTTTCGCGGTTTGTGATCACAAACGAAAAATGGCAACTTTGGTTATTATTATAGTTATTATATTGGTTAATATATACTTTGGTTATTAACACGGGACAGATATATTCAATTATCATGACCCTTCACCCTTCCTATATTTAAAATATGCTTCAATTGAAATCAGTAGTCAATTCAATGCACACAAGATCCCGTCTTTCTGACCACTCCAATCAGTCCCGTTAACCATTGCATGACGCACAGAATTCTATTCCACTACATATCAGACAAGCAGATAGAAAATAATGTCTTATTTTCATGATATCTTGAAATGTTTTGATTCGATTGAGATTTTCTTTACTTTTGGTATTTTGTGCATTCCACAAGAATATGTTCTATAGTCAGATTAACTGGCTTATCTTCCAGTAAGTGGCTGTGGATTAGTTTTGAATTCTTAATTAGTAACTTTGTAAAGATTTTGTAGGTCCTGGTTCTTTGTTGTTCCTGCTTACCATAGCCCTGGGGTAGGTCTTATTTTATATTTTTTATTTTTTTTTAGTTTGTTAGTGTCGTCGATTCTGAGCCAGCTTTCATGCCATGCTATTTTAGGCTGGTTGTTTTAAAAAAGATTTGAGATCTGTTAAACGGACAGGAAATAAATTTTATAGAAACATTTTACTTTTTTAAATAAAAGCATTGTTTTTAATATGCAAATAAGCTTATATCAAAACAAAAGTTTTGATACATTTTCTAATTAAATACGAAATGCCAATGTATGTTTTATGAACCATTGCCAAATAAACTAAAATCAGATATAGAGGTAGATGTATGAAACTCACATAATGTAAGCAATTCAAGTTCTAATTTATACAAAAGGATTTATTTTTTACTTAAAACTAAAGAGATAACTCTAATAAACTACTTCGGTATCTTGGTATCTACCTGGACAAAAGACTTACTCGACCAAAAGGCAAGAACTCAACAGACGCTTTAGCCAATTGTATAGACTACTAAATAGGACATCTCATTTTTCCATTGAAGACAAACTTCTAATATACAAAACCATCATCAAACCTATTAGATTTGGACTTATGGACTTGAACTGTGGGGGACAGCAAAAAAGTCGAATATCAAACGCATTCATTCCTTCCAATCCAAAATCATCCGAACTATTGTAAATGCTTCTTACTAAGTCTCCAACAAAACCCTGCACAATAATTGCAATATACCATACGTGTTCTACATCATACCTCTTAAATTTTCGAAATTCCATCGAAATTTTTCCTTTCATCCCAACCCTCTGGCTAAATCAGTATCCAGTTCAACACATCCTGATAACCCTCCTCGCAGACTCAAACGGCAGTGGTTCCGAGATATTTTGTAAAATTTATTTATGTTGGAGTTCTGGCAATGGCCAGCTTCTCGCTCATGTCCTGAGCGAATGTATTTAGCGCTCTCACTCAGCCTCCACTGGGTTTTTTTTTTGCATCAGTGACGCAGCTGAAAGAGAGAGCTTAGACTTCTCTGTGCCTGTGGCTTGTCCCTCCAAGTGTAGGGATAGGTTTGGTCGGGGGATCTCAAGGATGAATGTAAATTGTAAATAAAGTATAATTGTATTTTTAACCTTTTTATTTTTTTATTTTATTTTATTTTTTTAATTTATATATTTCACCCAGATGTATATTCTACATTTTATATTATTTATGTATAGCATAGTTCTTTTCTTTCTTCTTTCTTTTTAATTATTTCTCCTATTATTATTATTGTTTTTATTATTTTTCACTTTTTTTTTTACTGTACATATTGTGTGATTGTAATCATTAAGCCGTCTATATTACTTATTGCCCACATTTGTGGCAGATTGTAGACAGATAATTACTCAATAAAAAAAAAAGTAAAAAAAAATAAAATAAAATAAAATCTCAAGGATCTAAATGTACATACACACGTAAAGTGGAACGTTTTGCGAATGTTTGTTGTTGTTTTTTTTAAAGAACGCCTAGCCCTGATGACTTAATATAAGTTATTAAACTGTTGGAAATAAACAAATCAACAAAAACAATCTCAATAAAGTTTTGTTTGTTTCAAAACAAATTGTGATAAGCTTAAATAAAGGTTGGTGAAAATTTCGAAAAATTCTAGGTAAAGGCTTGTTAGTAACTGATGGAAGCTACTTTATATGAATGTATGTACTATGAAGAAATATTTAAGTATAAGAAATAAAAACTGGGATGAAGAAATTTAAATGCAAATCATGGAAATTTGTGTATTTTGTAGTATTATGAGGACCCATGTGTGCTAAATATTTATATAATAATATGCTAATATATTTATATAAAAAATGTGTTACACATAAAGCTACGTTGTCTTATAGGTGAAGATAGAAAATTTTAAATTTTTGTTAGTATTATATGTTATGTAGTGATAGTTGTTTGTTTAAAGGTTCTAAACTTAATATAGCAAAAGTTGTTTTTCAAAAAATTTTTTAGTAATAAATATGAAGTGAAATGCTGAAATTATATATTTTCTCATATAATTTTTAAGGCTTGAACGCTGTTTATTTTTTTACGTTTGCCTCGCTAAAAACACATAAATAAAAAAGCTATTAATTACTCGTAAACTCTTTGGTATCCTCAATAACTAAGGCAATTGTTTTTTTTTTTTCCAATAAGAAAAAATGATAAAACAGCATTCTTAAGAGGCCATTTACCATTGTGGTTTCTTGCTGGAAACAATAAAACCGAAGGACCATTTTCTTTTCCATTTTTTTTTCCCCGGAGTAGTAGATGACTTCCATAATGGAGGGCATTATAATTCTGCAACGTCACAACTTTACAAATGGTGGAATTAGGTCGCTACATTTATCAAAACACAACTGGTGAACGATATCCGCTTAATGCATTATTGGGGTCATTTATTTTCCCAGCGTTCACAACTACCTGCTAATAACATCCGACGACGGCTCCAGATTCAACACCTATTTCTAAACCTACTAAACCCAAGACGTTCGCAGCAGGAATTAATCGTTAGATAGAAATGGGGGTTTTAACAGTTGAAGTAATTGAATCTTGAACTTTACAGTTGAAGTAATTGAATCTTGAACTTTACTGTATAAATTAATTTGGGTATTTTAATCTTATAGGCCTATGAACCAATATTATTAGATTTTAAAACAAATTAACAATGAATTATTGACATATAATTTTATAGTACTATATATACTATAGTTTCTTGTGTTACGTAAAGCGTCGACATGCCCACCAAGAGAGTAACGTTTTTTTAACCTTCAAAAATGTATCATATTGACACGCTCTAGCTCTGTTGGTTTTGTTGGGATTGAATATCAAACAACAGATTCCCACAATCAGTCAGAATTTTTATGGTAAATATGTTTTGTTATATAACATTTCTCGCTAGGACTTAAGGATAACGCACAATACTTCGGCACGTAAGGAAGTAAATTTTGCTATATAGCCTACTTTGTTAAATTTAAAATATCAATCAGATCAAAAAGCCTGATGATACTATTGAGTTTCCATTAAATATTAATATACAATGAAAATTAATTAATATAGTTAATTAAGTAAAAAAAATAGTTAAGAACTAATTAAATAAAATAGTTTTTAAAAATAAATCGAATAATTAAGGAATGCATAGTGCGTGAAATTTAATTCATATATAGACAACAGTAAAAGTATATCCTAATATGCATGGTTATAATAAATATTTGCCAAAGTACATAGAAAAACAGCCTTCTAAATATATAAAGTCATGTTTTCGAAGGTATTAAGTAGAAAGCACTGTTTAAAGATACTCTGTATACAAACGTGCAACATCAACAGATTTAGAATCACATCTGCAGCAGGTTCATGTCACGTCCTTATCCTTAATGCTTATGGTTAAGCTGCCTTTTGAGTAATCCTTAGACTCAGTTGCACTTTTCCCCATAATCTTTCATGACTACTACAACAATGTTTTAAATTCAATATTCCTGGGGCTCCACTAAACCCTCCATTTCGACTCTTATGCAATCCTTACAATCGAACAACCTTCGAAAAATCCTTAAACTCCTTACTTTGTCTGTCCAAAACAAACCTATCCACCAATATCTTAATGTACGATATGTAGCACCATTAACCCACATTCGATACTTATACTTCCAAACTAAACTGTATATCCATTTAGATCCATTAGTAACTCAATTTCCCGATAACCCTCTCAGTCGTCTGAAAATAAAATGTCCTAGGGACTTTCTAATATCGAACATTTATTATATAAAACATTATATATGGTTCCCCTATATAAGGACTGTTAATTTATATATTTACATGTTACATGCCTTGGAGGCATACAACATGTAAGAATATAAAATTACAAAATTTATTACGATTAGCTATTTAAACATAAATTAATAAGATAACTAAACATATATAAACAAAAGTAAGAAAAAATTAAAAATTAAAGAAAAAAATCCTATACACTTGTAAAGTGTATTAACAGCTAGGAAATAAAAATAAATAATAATCCATTTTGTAGGGGAATAATTCATCTATAAATAATTTTTATATTTCAAGGTTTAAAATATGGAAACAAAATACCTTATCACCAAGTTTCAAAAGATTTGAAAAAAAAAAAAAAAAAAAAAAAAAATATATATATATATATATATATATATATATATATATATATATATATATATATATATATATATATATATATATCCCTTTGCATGACACGTATCGTTCTCTGGTGTTGGGAGACACATAGGCCTTTTTTGCGCTTCAACCTGTTTTATGCAAATTCAGTTGTGACTTTCCAAATATGGCATATTCTGTTTTGAAATGTACCTTTAACTATAAGGGTTGTAAAAGAACATTTTCACCTGTGTTTTATTTATAAAGTACTTCAACATAATTATTAGAAACCTTTTTAACATTTCTTGAATTATGGAAAACTAATGTTGTCTTATTAAAAAATACAATTAAACAATTCTTATTTATAATACGATTATACAAAATGACATACAATTACTAAAAAAACAAAAAGAAATTTTTTTTCGTTTGAAATAAAAAAACGAAGATTTTTATTGGCAGTCAATATATTTGTTTGATGTCTTAAGTCGTGAGTGCAGGTACTTGGGTCAAAGATAACAGTATTTTATTTTCTTCAGCTTATCATCCATCGTAATATTTGATGTAGGAATCTGAATTTTTAGTATTTTATATATTTATGATTTAACATCATTATTCACATTGAAGTGTTTTCCAGCCTTGCTTTCATGTGCGGTTCCACAAGCTGCATCTCGAGTTTCTTTCCTACTTTCCGACTTCCATTCCAATTTGTTAGAGATAAAACTTTGGTGAAAACGTGTTTATCATGAAAATTTTCAGTATTCCACTGCATTCACAAAGGAGCCACTTTTCATTCTTTCGTTGTGGATTTTCTTCTAATTCTTCATGATATTTATGAAGCTTACTTGTCTGTTAATCAAAAATATCTATGGATTCATTGAGCAATCCCAAAACCTGTGTCATCGATCCGCAGTGTGTTCCAAGCTGGACAGTTTTCAGATAATCTTTACTGTGACCTCTCCAAAGAAAAAAAAAAAAAAAAAAATATATATATATATATATATATATATATATATCGTAATGTTAATAAATAAATTAATGATCGTAATTTTATGTATGCATTATTTGATTACACTTAGGTTAAATAGCCCTGATAAAACATCGGCCGAAATGGCCTTCAAGTCAATATAGCCGGGGTGACACAAGGCTAAATAGGCTCCTAGTGTTTTACGAAACTAAAGATTAACCTTTATTTGAAATAGTTAAGTCCGCAACTACCACACCTAGCTCATAACAACTTACTGAACAGAATTTCCATTTTTCACTCAGCGCTTTTATGAACTCCAGTGTCACCAAAACAATGTCCTGCATGGGCCGAAATGCAAAGGGATATATATATATATATATATATATATATATATATATATATATATATATATATATATATATATATATAGTGTGTGTGTGTTTGTATAGCCTTGTAGATGGGATATAAGACACAGTTCCGTAAATCGGATTATTCAAAAATAAAAAAAAATAAACTTGTGGAATTTATGAATTTTATAAGTTTAACATGAAAAATTGTTGTAGACAAAATATCGATCTATTCTGAAATTAGGCCGGTTAAGAGAAATGAGGTACTCGACCCCGAGATGCGAGCAATCAACAGCAGGCCTCTTCGCCCGTCCAACCAGTCAGGCATGTTCAGTAATAAACTGTGTTATCTCATGTCTGGATTCGACTGGAAACAAAATTAATTTCAGTCAATCAATTTATAGCGCACAAAGTAATTAGGTAATTAGTTAGGAAGTGTGTTCAAAATATTCTTTAAAATCGAAAATTGAAAACTAACAATATTTTTTTTCTTTATTTGCAGAAATGACGTATGTGGATCATTTTCAAATAAAATGGCGATTTAGCTTTCCACGAAATCCAGGAACCTTAAAAAAGAAAATTTACTTATTCATGCTCTGTGGCATACTGTTATGTAATGTTACTACACTACTTGAGATTATATACTTTAGTTGGTTCGTCGAAAAAGTTTTTGGAAAAACAATATTAACGTTATTAATATTAGACAGTAACGTCCGTCAAATGTTTAATTTTTTTTTTTCTCAATCAAACATTTGATATTGAAGTTTTAAGGTCCGCATTAATTTAAACAAATGAATTTGGCAAGATAAAATCAACAACAGTGAAATATTAGTTGTATTGTTTTTTTTTTTTTATTACAGCCATTCAAAATGCTGCGACAACAATTTGCCATTTTATTGAAAATGTCCCATGTATAAATAAGTATTATATACCCATAGGTATAATGTATAGGGGTGTGAGCAGGTAGTGGAATCTATACTATCATATAAAAGGACTAGTTATTATTTAGTTAGAGATCACTAACCACGAAAATTACAGAACCGATTCTATACCAGATCTTAATCACATCATCTTCATTGTTTAAGGAATGTTTAGCAGTAATAAAATTTACATATTTTCAATTAAACGGTCTTTAAAAAAACCTAAAATATGTGATGTGCAATGAAGTTTGAGAATCAACCGATAGGCAGCGCTATTCAAGAGAGTATTCAATATGTAAAATAAAATGAACGAAATGAAAACAAATGTTATTCTGCGGCCATTGCCCCTTAAGAATAATTATAATGAACAATTAATGGCGACCTAGCTGCCGTATGTATAATTAAGAAACATAATAAAAGCAAGAAAAATACAATTAAAATTAAATTTAGGAATTTAAAAGAAATTTAAATTACAATATAAAAGTAATAAAAGTAACATTACATGTTTTAAAATATCACACGAAAAACAAATAATATTATAATAATAACAATAATAAGATCTTAAGGTTAGAATTTAAAATAAGCTTCGAAAACAAAAAAAGGTAAAAATACAAAAAAAAAAATTCAATAAAAAAAATATAGTAAAGAAAGCTGAGAAATATAAATTATCCGGAAAAATAATGTATCTTGTCTGATAAAATAATATAAATTATGCCAAAACCAAAATACAAATTTAGTGCAATAGTACTAAAATAATACTGTACAAGATCAATATTATATTCTGAATATTCATCGATATGACTGTTAGACTGAATATCTATGAAGTAAACGAAAAGTCGGAATTTGAAGCTATTATGAGTGGAGGAATGGCGAATGGTGGAAGGGAGGGAGTTCCAGAAGTTGGAAGCTGTGGAAATAAAGGAACGTTTGAAGGATGTTGTGTTGAAGGGAGTTAGGTAAAGGTCCGAAGAACGAGATTCTGGTTTTGCGGGAACTCACTGATGACTTTAATGTTAATGCTTTAAGGATATAGGGATGTGACTGAGAGGAAAGTGATTTGTAAAGGAACGAACCAAGGAAGTATTGTCTTCGGAAGGAGGGAAATAACCATTTTAATCTTATGTATTGGTGAGATATATGGTCATGGCATGGTATCCCTAGAACGCATCTCAGGCAACACTTCAATTTGTAAGTAATGTGACCTGTGGATTACACTGAATTACCATCTGGGTTTTCAATGGTAAAACAATTGAACCCAACTAAGCCAAATTTTAATTGCATAATTTTCATAGTTCTAGGAAGGGTCGCAGTAGTATAATATTAATTTAAATATACAGAGTTGAGTGGCAGAGGTTTGCCACTCTGAACGTTTATAGTTAGAAATTAAAATCCAACCGAAATAAATTATTTCTGTCGCTCTAAAATTAGTTATCAATATATCGGCCGCTTGCTTTATTTAATTGTGTGTAAAACTATGATTAATGGGTATTTAGTTGTGAGCACTGACAGTGCAGTTCAGAGTTTTGGTCCATCTGGATCTCACCATCACATGCTTTTACGAAATCTTCAACCCCCTAACCCGTGCAATAGTACGAGGATAAAAATTACAGATATTCTTGAAAATCTCATTTAAGAAATAATTCTTTATATCATATTTCAACACAAGATTTAATCGTTAAAAAAAATAAAACTTCATCAGTTACGTAAATAGTTCAAATTACCTCAATTACTTACTTATGAGAGCGGGTGAAGCTGCGACGGTGATTAAATAATTGTCTTGTTATTAACCGAATAGGTAATCATAATTGTCTTTGATAGAAAGAACATGATACTTACTTATTCAAAGCAAACCTCACTTGTATGAAATGAAACTCTCATTCATCAACTGTTAGATAGCTCATCAACTTATCAGATATTAGTTTAAAATATTTATTTAAATCCTTTTATATCAATTTAACCTTTTTCGTTGAGCTATGACTTGCAGTACTATTAATAACGTTAATTCTATCATACTGACAATATAATATGATGTTCCACTGATCCATGTTGGACAGATCTTCTACCTAATACTCCATTTAGACAGACGTCTTACTTGGATTTACGTACAGACTAAAACGACAAAAAACAAATTGTAGTTCACAGCTATTACGATGTGCACTGGATGATCTCTCTAATCCTCCTATTAATTACAATGACTAGATATTAGATGAAATCTATCTCTGCCGGCGCTTTGGTCCATAAAGGACTTTGGACTCCTTAACATTCCTCTCCATTCAGGCCGATCTTCTGCAGCTTTTCTCCATCCTGTCACTGTTAGGATCCGAAGCCCAGCTTTAACACCTTCTAACCACCGTTGTCTAGGAGATATGTTTCTTCCTCTTCCGCTACCCGGGTGTCCTACTGGCTTCCAATGTTTCAAGTCGTTACTAGTTTATGTGATTACTGGTTTATGTGATGCACAGGTCCTATCTATCCGATAATACAAATCTTGTCCCCTTACAAATCTCTGAGTTTCCTGTATCCGTTTTCTATTTTGGTTGCGCCATATATTTATCTTTGAATATTCTTCAAACATGTATTCAAGTACCTTTTCTGTTGCATTATGATAGTCCACGTCTCATTGCCTTACATCACTACTGGTCGTAAGATTGTCTTATAAATTCTAAAACGCAATTATACCTCTTTTGAAATAGGAAGTTAAGTATTTGGGGTCCACTAAACCATCCAATGCAACTAGTATTCTATCCTTACGATCTATTATTCACCTCCTCACTGCTCCTTGTCATAAATAAAAAGTCGTAATGATGTAAATATCCCATTCGTTGCAGATGTAACGCGCTCCAAAAAGTTTCTAAATGTGCGATAATCCTCTGATCGTCAATAATAATTGTCTAAAATGAAGTTGAACTAGGCTCCTAATATATTTGTAAAACTTAATTCCAGTGCTAATAATGATTATGCTTTCCGATATACATATCATTCAGATTATATTTATAAATGATTTGTTTTATTAATATAGTATTTTTTCTTTAAATGCGTTGCGGAAACTAATAATTATTAATAAATAAAAGAATAAAAAGTTATAATAAGTGAAATGGCTTTTCTGATAGTGAATGTGGTTTTTATTTTTTAAATCAGTCCTTTCAAAGTTTGAAATTGAATCCAATTTATTTCGTAATTAAGAGTTAGTGAAGGCAGGATGCAATTAATGGGTGATGTGACAGTACCTCTCTGGTGGGTTTTGTTCGCAATAAGAGCTTTATCACCAAAAGGGACGTCACCTGTACTGAAGAGTTCCAATTATCTAATTTCGAAGTTACTTGGGGCTTTATTGAGCGCACAGAAGATATCTCTGCTCTTTGCCCCCTATACTGATGAACTTTTCAGACAGAAATTAAACATGGATGAGATAATGCATAGAACGGAGAAGAAATTTAAGTTGAAAGTGAAATTTTGAGCCCTAGACTTTGTAACGTTCAAGAGCTATTTAGCAATAAACTAGTGGCTTACAAGCTTATTACCAAATATGATGAAATATAGACAGTGACTGTTGGTTCTGGACGGAATCTTATCACGAATAAATGTTCGTGTCAGATTAAATATGAATAAGGATAAAATTAAAATAGCAGTTAAAGAAGCTGTAAACATTAGTTAACTTCCAGCTGAAATGAATCACTCTATTCATTTATATTCTAGACAAATATAGAATTTAAAAAAATAAATAATAATGTCGATGTGCTTAGGGCCTCGCGCTAGCAGTGTAATCTTCCAAATACACATAAAGATATGAGGAGAGAACAATAAGAAATAATTTGTTTTAAAATGAGTGTTCCATTCAACTGAATTTTATTTTTTGATGAAATAGATATTTTTCTGAACAGTGTGTATTTCAAATGTGTCTATCTAGCAGTCCTATTCTTATCCTATCATAATCTTCTTAATTTTCGCTAGTGTAAAAAACAGATTGAAGCCACAAATAATTAATTAAAAAAATATCAAATGTAATGAAATAAAAATTAAGTCATTATGGCAAGAATAAAATTGGTAATCTTTCCTTTAAGATGCCTGCTCAACTTTCATTGAATGAATGAAATAAAGAGAAGTGGTTCTCTGCACCTTAAGACCAGCGTGTTTCTTTGACAATAAGAACGCGGTAATGAAACACATAATCTTTGGTAGATCGTCACTTCTCACCGCTATAATATTTTTTAAATTTTAAAAATGCAGTATCCTCCGGGGCGTCTGAAAAGAAGATGGCCTCGTGATCTTTTGTAAATATTCATTAGAGTACTACCAATGGGTAGTTCCTCTACAAGTTTTATTCATGTCATTATATCTTATATATACCGCATATTTACTAGATGTGTTTTCTAATACAGTAGTGAATTTCATTCTATTAATAAAAGATTAAAAAAAAAATGTAGTGAATTATTTTTATTTGTCTTACTTATTGAATATTTTGATCACTTGTATGAAAAAATAAAATCAAAAAGATATGACTTGTTAGGTTCAAATGGCGGAATAAATTCTGTGTTCGTAGTTACACACGTAATCCCGACTGATCTTAAGATATCTCCAGAAATATTTATTAGACTTTGAAGGTTGGAATTGGTCAAGCATTAACCCCTGTAAGTTATAAAGTGGTCGTATTTTAAGAAATATAAATGGAGCGATGCCAACAGATAAAAGAAAATTCAATATTTTCCCTTTTTATCGCTCTTCTTATGTCATAGCTTATCAACGGAATGAGCTATATTTCCATTGGGGGTACCGTTTTAGAGAGGATGGATGGCTCAAAATTTTAAAATTAAACAAAAATAAAAAACTTCCTTTTGCATTTTTTTTTTATTTGCAGCAAAGACCTCGGATATCAGTGTATCCTTACAGATATATGTTCCTGCTGTGAGTATATCCTACCTGGGAAGGCAGGGGGGGGGGGAACCATGCCTTACAAGGTACAACGGCCGACTGCCCATAGCTTGAATACCAATCCCTTTGCTATCTATTAATCCCAGGAATCCGTTTACCTTTTCATCGACGTTCTAACACAAGGTTATTTATTAATCGGACTATATTCATGGATTATGGTGGCTGAGATGCAACAGGCATTGAATCTATATGTGTAGGATTATTTTACATCTTGGACAACCACAACTGGATACTCTATTTATCTTTACTATTAAATGACGTACCTTATTATTTTATCAAATTTGTTATGAACACGATAATGCGTTAGATAAAATCGTTTGATCAATAAGTAGATTGATCGACAGTATCTGAAGGACATATTCAAGGGCGAGAATTTGTAGTCACAAGGTATTTCTGCCGAAAGGCTGGCTTGCCCCTGCTCCCCTGCGAAATACACTTATCTCAAGATAATCTAGCAGCGATGTTTATCCGCTTATTCTGTATCACTTTTGAACATAAAATAAATATCTTGTACTCATAAATTATTTATCCACTACACGTTATCAACTGTCCCTTCTAGTTTTTAGAACTAATAACACATAACATTATTGTAATAAGAATAACATATTATTAGCTTTAAATAATATTATTTCACACCTTGCCACTTATTTATGACTTGTCAGGCTTTTAACTGCTTCCATTTCACTATAAATTGCTATTCTTTTCATTTAGAGCATGTTTATCAAAATGATAAATTTAAACACTTTAATTTCTTTACTGTATATTTTTAACTGAGTACTGTTTGATAATAATAATAATAGTTTTATTCAAATGATTTAACAGTTTATAATTGCACATATTAAATATTATTACATGTTTTGGTAATAAAAAAAATGTACACTACATAGTCAGCTTAGCTAAAATGGATATAATTTGGAATACATTTTTTAACAGTAGGAAAAATAATAGAAACCTACAAAATAAGAAAAATAAAAAATAAATTGATAAAAAAACAAATACATTATAAAATTTTACTAAACTAAAATGCATAATTGATTAACTTTTTGTACGTTAAAGTTAATTAACTTTTCACATATTTAACTTATATATTATTTTTGTTTCAATAAATTTAATTTGAAGCTGAAAAAATATCTTTTGGATGTTTTATTAGCTAAATATTATTCTAGTTGTATGTGGTTTGTATGTTTGTGTATGTATCTTCTTAGGGATTCCTTGTTATAACTGCCTATTTATGTATGTAGAGTTGAAAAAATTCCTCGTCTGTGTGTGAATAAATTGTTCAATTGTTTAAAAACCTAATTCGAGTAGCATGTCGGTTATGTTTGTATACCTGGGGTAGTCATTTATTATTCTCATGCATCGGGTTTGCACCCTTTCAATTTTTTTATAGTTTGAGTTAGAGGTGTAGGTAGCTCCATAGGGGAGAGGTGTACCTTAGTAATGGTCGTATGACTGATTTATGCAGAATGACTTTGTTTTTGATCGACAGTGGGGATTTTCTTCGGAAATATGGAACCATAGTACTTTTTTTTTGGCTTTGTCGCATTTGTTATTTATATGACGTGTGAATGTCAATCTTTTATCTAGTTCCAGACCGAGGTAGGTAACAGGTTGAGTCCATGGGATTTGAATATCATTTACATATATATGTTTCCGTATGTAGGGCCTTTTTTTTTAATAAAAATTATTGCTAATGTTTTTTGTTAGTTTATTTCTATTTTCCATTTTGTTCAAACATTTATTAAATCTGGAATATAATGATTTTAATCTGTTTTCTATTGTGTCTATCCTGTAGGAACTAGTGTGAATCGCCGTGTCATCGGCATATAGGGATCTTTTCAACTAAAGGGAGATAAGGTAGGTCGGATATGTATAAATTAGCGTTGGTGAAAGTTTAATTTTTCGATACTGTTTAAAATTTCCGCTTTAAAAGAAATAAAAAAGGTATGATCTGAGTCGCGATGAAGGGCGATAAATGAGGTGATGAGTTGAGGGTTTCCTGTAAGGGGAACCAGCTTTTGGATGAAAATACCAAATTTTTAAATAATACACTAGTGACCGATGGATTTCTTTTTATTTTACAGTAAAAAAGCTCAATGATTTTTTATAAAAAAACGAATTTAAAAAACAGCTGTGTGGCACTCCCGGAACAACGAAAGTGTTTTTACATAACTGCATAGCTTTATATAATACTAATATAACTTCTAAAAAGTCGGTCCTAGCAACAATTTATATATATATATATATATATATATATATATATATATATATATATATATATATATATATATAATAATAACATTTAATTTCTGATTAGTAGATTTTTAGCAAAGTTTTGCTCCGAGCATCACCAACAGAGCTAGAGAGTGTCAAAAAAGCGTCTATACTCATAAATAGAAGTTTCAAACGTGAATTTTTATTTAAACCAATATAAATCCTTTAAAAATAATAGATCCTAGCGACAGGTGTTATATATCAAAAAATATTTTCCATTACATTTTCGTCGGTTAGGATCTCAAATTTTCGATCCGAGCAAAAACAAGTGAGTTAGAGTGTGTCAAAAAAGCGCCTACACTTAAAAAAATTGGTTTCAAAGGTGACTTTTTTCATTCAAACCAATATAGCTCCCAAACGGTAGGTCCTGGCAACAAATATTATTTAAACAAAAATATTTTAAACTAAATTTTTAATCAGGATATTCTCGTCACATTTTGGATCCAAGCAACACTAACAGAGCTAGAGTGTGTTAAAATGTACTATTTTTGAGTGTGAAAATAACGTTACTCATTTTGAAGTTTGAAAAACTTTACGAAAGAAAACCATAGAACCCTAGCTAAAAGAAATATCTATGTCAATAACATAAGCAATACTTAAATTTCATATTTTTTTTATTTTTTTTTTTTATTATAATTCAATAATTGAATATTCTATATACGAACCGAAACGTGAGTTTTCATGAAGGACGGATACTGGACACTAATATGGTTCAATTTAATATGGTTTACCAACTATTGTTTGGTGTTTCACCAATTTTGTTAAGATTTTATGTCGAACTAATAACTCTCAAATAATGTAAATAAACACCCCGTCCAAAGTATCGCAGCCCTTTAAAATATTTGAATTATATAAAAACGTATTATTTTTTTTTCATAATAACGAAAGGTCCTGAAGTCTATAATAAACATTCCTAAACTAGACATAAAAAATATTTCCTCCAATAAACCAAAAAGTTGGAAAATTTACTTTTTAAAATTTTATTTTTTACAATTTTTACTTTTAACTTTTTAATTTATATATAATAAGACGTATTGCCCCCTCTGGCTTGAATGACTGCTTCCACTAGTCTTGGCATGCTTTTAAATAACGAAACGAATGATAAACATGGACTGAAGGAAATTCGAAAAGAATAATCTAAAATTCCATCGTTTGTTATTCATAGGGAAAAACATTGATGTGTCTGATCCTTAATATCTCACGTTTGGTAAATAATATTGATATGGATATAAACCAAGTATGAATTAAGGTAAAAACCAGGAAAATCTCTAGAATTAAGGGTGTTGCAATACTTTTGACGGGGGGTTTATATTCTGTTTCTGAAGTTCGTTACGAGCTGTTTTTTTTAATTTCATACTTCTCAGCGTTCAGTGCGTAACCCGCGATAAGAAAGCTATGTTTCCAAAAAATATGATTTTTATTTTGGACGATATATTAAATATCTTAAACTGTTTCTTCAAGTCATTATTATTCGATTTCTTTTTTTTAAATTAAATTTATTAATGTATAAATCGTCTTTTGAACTCAATTTCTCACATCACTTAATTGATATAAAACTGATTTCGAAATCCTTCTTAATTTCATACCTGAATAAGCACTGAAAATCAAAGAAGAATCTTGAAGGGACTTTCCCAGTCATTGTCCAATAAAGCCTCTTATATTTAGAGCAATCGATTTCCTACTTAACCTGAACGAGGACCCATTGTCGCTTGTCATCTACCGCCTTCTTCTGCATTCTTCGATAGGGTAGCTCCAGTCATTATAGACTTTTCACTAAACTTCTCCCTTAAAATCTTCGATCTTAGTTAGAGAAAGAAAAAGTTCTAGGATTCAGTGGTCCACCAAACCTATAGAACCAAAACAAAAGAGAATCCCTCTTTTATTAAACCTGAATTTGCTAATCCCTTTGAGGGAATGGACTTCACTAAGAATCAATCATTCAAATAATAAAAATATAATAATAAAAAATAAAATTTAATTATATAGATTAATTGTTAATTCCTGATTAAAACCAATATATTAATAAAATATATGTTTTAAATTTGTAATAAACTTAATGTGAGTCGTTCAGAATCGAAACCCGTTAAGTTAACTTTTTTTTTTTTCTATATATATATATATATATATATATATATATATATATATCCATAGGATATATATATATATATATGGATCACTGAAGAGAGAAGATTTGCCTGGTTCGGATACGACCCCGGTGGCCTAGTTGGATAAGGCGCCACGCTAGAGAGATGGAAACTTGGGCTCGAATCCCGACCGGGTCAAATCTTTTCTCTTCAAAAATAAAATAATATATTTAATAATATTGATTTATATCAAGAAAAATTACATATATATATATACATATTATTTGCAAGTATATAAGCACCTTTACTTATGGCTTAAAGATGATACGTAGATTGAAAACCACTAGATCCCAACCGCAATTGAATCTTAATCGGTCATAATTGCAAAAATGATTACAAACTGATTATGTACATTCTCCCAGTTTTCAGTGAATTATATAATGTGAGTTCTTTATTTGTCTCATGATACCATAGTTCGTAAGGTAGTATTGACGGATCAATAGAATTAGGATAGATGAATCAATTGCCACATCTATTGGAATTATTTTTATTTAAAAAATAGTTTCGAAGGTTAAACACTGATCATCACTTCTAATAACATATAGGAATTTCAAAACATCAGCATTTTATTACCCAGATGATATATATGAAATAAATACAATATATCTTATAAATACAATCAAAAATACTACTATAATAAATACTATTATAATATTTATGAAAACTCGATAGAGAGCAAAAATTTACCGAATAGTTAATTTGGGCCGATTTTCAAAACAAAATCAATTAGGTCCAAAACAAAATAAAAATTATCTGCTTATTAAAGCATGCATTGAAATTGAAAATCCAAAAGTTTAAGACCTCTCCTAAAACACAATATTGGAAATAGGTTAAAAGCGTAACCTAATACAATATTTATATTAAATTATCTGTATTAAATAATATTTGTATTGAATTGTAATACAATTTTTTTTTCTGTCCAAAAATCAGTATTTTGTAATTTTTTTAACCTCCTGTAAAATTTTGAAAATGGACACAACGGGTTTCGATTCTAAAAGACTCATGTATTGTTATAATTGTTTAATAAGTTATGAAATTTTAAATAATAAAATCAGTCATAACAAAGTTTAATCATATTTTTTCAGTGTTCATTATAAAAAAAAAAATCCTACAAAGAGGTTTTTTTAAAATGATAATAGTGTGTTGGGAGCTCGATGACCGAGTGCGTTGGACAAGGCCCCAACGCACACGGTGCAGAAGGGTGTAAGTTCGAATTCCACGGAATTAAACATTCCCACAGGCTAGGATAGGTTGGTAGCCTAATTGAAAATAAACATTAAAATTGAAAAAAATAAAAATAAAAAGTTTTTTTGATTTGGTAAAATACGTAGCTGGCCAATTCCTTATTTTTATTATTTTTAATAAAGATACAGTTTCACCAAAACACTGGCATTATTGAAGTCAAAATTAAAAATATAAATGTGCTATACACTTTTATGAATCCCATCATATTTATTTTGTACTATTGGTATAAACCAGATTTATTTTTTTATTAAGTTTTTATTATGTCTTTTCAAAAAGGGAAGAAAAAGCGATTGCCTACCCACTTCATTGTGGACAATGTGAAACAGACGCTATCAAACTCCATCCTCTACCTAGGCGTTCACCTTGATCGACACCTTACTTTCTCTACTCATGTGAGAAGTAGGATTAAGCTGGCCCGCCAGAAGACATACCGCCTTAACTACCTCTTGACATCTCCTCAACTGTCTCTTCGACTCAAAATTCAGCTATACAAAGCCATCATCCGCCCACCCTACTTCACGGTGCCCCACTTCTTCAGTACATGTATACGACAACACTGAAAGCACTTCAGAGCTTTCAGAACTCAGTTCTCCGACGAATAGTCCGCGGAACAAGCCTTGAGAGGGCCAGAAACACCGTCATAAATGAAAATTTGCAACTACCATCGGTCCCTTCATTCATTAGTCGACAGCACATAAAATTCTTCGACGGCCTAAAATACTGTGCCAACCCTCTCTTCAGGGACACAGCTCCACCTCCCAGACCTGGTAGGTGGCAAGGTTTGACCCCCTTAGCGGACGTATTCGCTTAGGGAAGGGGTTCAGGCTTTTTAGACTGACCTATTTTCCCACCATCCCCAGCAGAGTGATTCCTCCTCACTCGATCAAGACAACTGGAAGACAATAATCAACCGAGACGCCAGAATCTACCATAGCAACAAATCTTGAATTGCTAAGGAAGCAACAGAAGATCATTTGATTCCAATTATTATTATTATTTGTTTTGTTTTTTTAATAAATAGAGGATGAGAGAAAAAAAAATTAAGTTACTAAAATATTACCTATGATACCAACACAAATTAAAATAATTTTGAAACCTTTCTCAATAAATTAATTTTTAAATATGACCTCGGATTAGTACATATCTTTGAATAATCAATTAAATTGTCTCAAACGCTCTTTGTGAACGCAGAAGGGACAAACAAACTACGAACATATTAAACTAACACGGTTCTTAATTCAGAAACAACGGCAGCAGTTGGTGTCAGAGCTCAGTAACTCACGCAAATGGTAAATTTCGATCGTACACTACCGCTGATTCGTTTTGTAGGTAATGTAATCTTTAATTCTAATTTCAATTTTAACCTTTGGAGCAAAGAAAATAAAGGTACTGTAACACATTCAGAGAAAAAAAATAAAAAATAAAAACTCTTTTCAGAGGATAAACTAACATTCAGCCATTTATTTATTTTTATTATTTTTTAACCAAATATTCATATTTTATCTTACTTTGTAATAACATCCAACAAAAAATAATTCAATTAGGTATTGTATTGTCAACAAGACCTTTATACTATTTTAAATTCAATTCTGTAATTATTAAATAAGTAACTCTTTCGATATTCTTTAATAAATTAATTTACTGTCTTCTTTTTTGTATCTTATTGGTCACATCCAGTTTTTCGCTATTTTCCTACAGACGAAGACTTGTGTTGGCACTCGGTATATAAAGTTTTTTATACACACCTGATTGTGTCCCTCTTAAATTTTTTTATAGTTGGTCTTAAAAAAATGTCCTAATTACCAAATACTAACAGCTTGTATACCTTACAGACCTTATATATGTATGTACCCTTGGTTTATAGAATTATATAAAATATATAATTCTATATACCTATAATAAATTTTTATATATATATATATATATATATATATATATATATATATATATATATATATATATATATATATATATATATATTCATTTTATTTATTTATTTTCTTTTTTTATCAATACAATCGTGAATAATTTTTCCTTTTTATTCAGTCCCATATACTTTTAAATTTCTTTATTATTTAAAAAAATATATCAGCATTATCTCTTGATGTAGCATGAGCAAAAATTATTGATCAAATAAACGAATAAGTTTAAACTAATTAATAATTAATTATTTGGTTTTGAATAATAAATGTTTTAAATGAGTTATTGTAAAAGGCAAATAAATAATCGTTCATTATTGCATGAAGCTTTTATTGATTCTTTTACAACTCTGGTTGAAACTAATAAAACATGTCAATATTTAGTTTTATTTAATATGCTTTGAACTTTTTTCAGCATATTTAAACACTTATACGTTTTTTGGGGCTTAAAATCCTTATGTACTCCAACCAGAGCGAGCATAAAGTGTTAATTCTTTTATTTCAAATAAATAAAATAAAATATAAACTTTTATCACATTTATCATTTAAAATTCCATAATTTAAAGGGTTATGCCACATTTAAAAAAACAACAACAATATAATTCATTGGATGAAGAATT
Source organism: Euschistus heros (assembly GCA_003667255.2). Classification (NCBI taxonomy): domain Eukaryota; kingdom Metazoa; phylum Arthropoda; class Insecta; order Hemiptera; family Pentatomidae; genus Euschistus; species Euschistus heros. The sequence continues at coordinate 982,069 of RCWM02000076.1, forward strand.
CATGTTCAGAAGTTTTAGGCAGAATTTGAATATTTCAAAACAACCAGAAAAAGAGATATGAAAAAGATGAAATGGCTATTTAACATTTTCCTGCTAATAGAAAATGTAGAAAACATATTTAAACATAAATTACTCAAAATTAGTTTTGTTACATAACTGTTTCATCCACTAAATCCTTCTATTATGATTTAATATTTTTTTTTTAAAGAGTTGAATTGTTTATTTTATTTAATGAAAAAAAAATAAATAAAAAAAAGTGTGTATACTATTTTAAAATTATAATTTTTAGTATTCCGAATTCTTAAACATGTTGAATGATAAAAATATTCCAATGTTTTCCAAAGAAAAATTCAAAGAACAGAAACTGTTCACGTTCTTAATAAATTAGTAATGTCTACTTATGCAACTGTTGAAATTTATATTAAACATAATAAATAATTGATAATAAATTAAATAAAATATAAAATATTGAGTAATATTTGAAATAAAAGTAACAACGAAACAGAAGTAGTAGTAATTAAATATCACAGTATTTAGTTTATAGCGAAGATGCATTTGTTTTGTTGATCTGGAGGAATTAGAATGAGAAAACATCAGAATAGGGTTTTCAAAACATAATTTTAAATGTTTATTAAATGATAAAATAAATCAAGTGAATATTATGTTGTTCAATACTATTGACCATCATTTATGTAAAATGTTGTTTAAAAATAATAATAACTTATAACAAAAATTTATTTTAACATTTATGTGATTTTTATTTTATTAACTATTGATTTTTAAACTCATACTTTATTTTATTTATTTCTTTCATTGAAGTTATAAAAAAATTGAAATATTATTTTAAATACACTGCTAATGTAATTTTTAATTATTTAATTATTTATGTAACTAGATCAAGATTTATCATTTTAACATTGGCAATATTCATTTACTAACAAAACAATATTACATTGTTTTTAATTTGAAATGATCTATTGATATTTTATTAAATAGTTGATCATTAATAACTATATCCTTTCCTGAATTTAATTCAAATTTGTAATATTGATAATCCATTGTATATTTTCCAGCATAATACTGAACTTTTTCTTGGTTTGTCATATGAAAAAAGAGGAAAATAAATAGGTTAAATATACAAAGATTTCCGAGAAACTGAAGGAGGGGGTATTGGTGATTTTTTACCATGTACCCTTATGACCCTACAAGGAGGGGCTTGTGCAAAGACACAATCCAAATATGAACTGTTATCCTGGCCTTTTTAAGTTGATACTCCATCCTTCTACATCCTTTATTAAATAAAACCTCTTTCACTGTCATTATTTCAATTGAAGAAAAGATATAATGTAACAGATATTCAATTTAGAGCAGGTTATTTCATCAGCATTAAATAATTGGGTACACCACTTTTAACAATAATAAATATTAGATCATATTTTTCTTTTAATTAATACATGTTTTTTATATTGACTTTGTTAATGTTAAATATATCATCTGCTTGAAGGTAAAAGTCACAAAGTATAATTTTTGTCCAAATTCGACAAGAAGTCATTGTGTGTTGAACTTATCATATCCCATAAGTATAAAAAGTCACCAAATGAATAAAACTGCTATATATACGCATTAGAGAATGAGGAAATTCAGTATATAACTATCTGAGAAATTTTTAATGAGCATGTTGAATATTGAAACGGAAAAAATATTTTTGCTTAGAGGTATTCAAAAGATGGGATTGTATTTTAGAGATCTCATATTGATTTTGAATTACGTTTTGCACTAAGAAATAAATATTATATGTTATATATATATAATAAAATAGACAAAATAATTTTTATTTTTTAAATATTTGATTAGTTTTTAAATTTTATTGGTAGTTTCATATAGTATATTATGAAGTAAAGTGATAATAGTTATCAAAATCAATATTGTAAATTTGCCTGTTGATTGCGGTAAAGGATTCATTTCACCTGTCCTGAAAATTTATAAATTTTTAAGCTAAAAAGTAGGAGTAAAGAGACACCATATTATACGTATGTGTATGTGTGTGTGTTAGATACCTTTTAGTGCCGTAACGCCTTCTTCTTGTATGAACAATGAAACCTAAATGTGAGTTCTTTATATTTGTCACTGGTGGCAAAATATAATTTGCCTATGCATGGTGGCATAGAAGGATCAATACAATTAGGATTGATGAATAAATTATCACTTCTATTGGAATACTTTTTATTTTAAAACTAGTTTCGGATTTGTTAAACACTGATCATCATTTCTAAAAACCTACAAGAATTTCAAAACATTAGTACCTTGTTACATTTATTATATATATTAAATGTAACATATTTCATTTGTAAAATCTATAATAAATGAAAGAGTTATGAAAACTTGATAGAGAGGAAAAATATTGAACAATTAATTTTTGTGCCGACTTTCAAAACTAAACCCATTTTATCTAAAACAGAATAGAAATTTTCTGCTTACTCAAGCATTCATTGAAATTGATAATTCAAAAGTTTAAGACCTCATCTAGAACACAAGATTGGAGATTGTTTAAAAGTTAGAGCAAGAAGAGGCCATATTATATATATATATAAAAAAAATTAGGGATGGGGATTTCCAAAACACTGGTATTCCCAGAACAGGTAGAAAGGGATTTCTGTATTTCTGTGTAGTAAATGGATAAAGGGTTCTTGGCTTATGTTGTCTATTATTATTAATGTATGCTATTAATCTGAATGTATTAAATTGGAATAGCATGTGTTGAGATTTAGGACGTCTGATTTTTTGTTTACTGCGCGATTTTTAAATTATTCTATGGTAATCATGGTGTTCTGATGTACCGAAATAAGACTTGCCACAACTATCTTCGTACGGTGTTTCGTAAACATCAGTCTGTAATTCCAATTTATCTGAATCTTTGATTTTGGTGAATATATATAATTTATAATTAGAAATTCAGTTAAAGAAATGAGTAATCTACAACTTGATTTGTAATCTGTCTGTTACCGAATGAATGGATTATTTACAAAAGTGAAAATCTCCAATGCACCCTTCAGAGCTTAAGACTCATAATAAAATCAGTGTAAATTAGACCGCCCGTTTTAAGTCTTTGTTGCTAAAAGAGAAAGTAGTCATTTAAATGCTGAAAAGATGGAGGGAGGAGGGGGGGGGGAGAATGAATTATTTATCGGGAGGACAGTTGTTTTCATTCAATTTCGTAAGGGGAGTTCCTTTGAGGGGAGTTGGATTAAGATAGACCCCAAATCCGACTTCTTTAAGTTCTTTCTTTATAAAATAAGTCCTCAGCAAGTTACATAAAATATGCGATTCAATTGCTTATGCTGAACAGGAAACGTTTGATCCAAGCATTTCCGAGATTTTCCGAATCTTAATAGCTATTGTAATAAAAACATCTTGACCTGTATTTTTTTTTTTTTTTTTTTTTTTGCATTGTTTCTAAATCTATATGAATATAATATTAATCACATCAAAAGAATAAAAATGATAAATAAAGTATGACTTTAACGGATTTTATTTTTAATTTATAACTAAAGGAGAAAAAAAACTGCGTTGTAATTTTAAGAAGAAATTATTAATTAGGGTAAAATATCAAACAAAAAACAGTGAGACTTTTTTTTTTTTTTCTTTTTTTTCTAATCCTTTATTTAGTTTATTTAAACTAAGGAATTTTAGGGAAGGGGACCTTGTTTTACTACACCTTTTCTTGAAGGTATAAAAGGATGTTAATTTCAGATCTAACGATTTATGACATCCTGAAAAACTAATTTTTGTTCTTTGGATTTTTTTTTTTTTTTTTTTTTTTTTTTAACATGTATCGGCCACTAAGGACCACGGGAATATCATTGGTTAAGGTTCTGAAGAAATCTTTATTTTCTTTCAATTTAGTTTCGACTGAATTTGTTTTCTTCCTTCGGACCACTTTGTACCCCTCTTTTTTCTCTTCTAATACTGGTGAGATTTTTTAGTGTTTTCCTGTATGTGTCTGTCGCCATCTGAAATTTTAAGATTCTTAAATTCTTCTCTTGTTTGTTTTTTATATTATCCCATGCTAAAAATTCTGTTGAAGATCTTTTTGACCAATCTTTCCTCCTTCATCCTTTTTATGTGTCCATGGAACATTAGCCTACTGATTCTTATCACGGTTTTCAGGGAATAGAGTATCCAGGCTCACCTCCTGGAGGCGCTCATTCCTTACAAGTTAAAAAGCGCTCTTAAGGATGCCATAGCATTAGCGGTTTTTTTAATTATTTAATTTTGCTTTTTTTTAATAGTCCATTTATTTTATTTAAAACAAGAAGTCACTCTGACATCATTAGAGATAGTGGCTGGCTGCCTTCCGTACGGAGAGATCCCGTACTGCTCCTTAACTTGCGCACTCTGCGATCTTTTTATTTATTTTTTTTTCTTTTTATTCTTTTTCTTTCTTTTTTTTTCTCTCTTCTATTTTCTTTTCCTCTACTATTCAATAGTATCCGATGAGATATTTTCATATGGTTATGTCATCAAAAACTAACAAGACTAAAAGAAGTAGATCATTTGAAACGGTAAGAATGAGCCCATCCAAGCAAAAGCCGAAGAGATCAAAGGTTAAAACGCCCCCTAACTCATCACCAATTAATGAATCTATGCCAGGGACTTCAACCCAAGGAGTTAACGGAGAATTTTCTTTTTTTACTCCTAATCCCTTTCAGGCACTCAGTAGCACAGCTGCTGAAACTATGGAGTAATCTTCAACACCGCAGCCTCCTAAATAAGGCCTCCTCCTATCTTCGTACGTAATATAGGAATAATTACCGTGCAACCACTTAAATAAAATTGTCGGTCAAGGAAAGTATTCATGTGTTAGCCGCACAAATGACACCAAAATTATGCCTGATTTCCCCGATACTCACCGAAACATCGTAAAATATCTGTCAGATACAAAAGCGTATTTCCATACGTACTAACTCAAGGAAGAGAGATCGCTTAGGGTAGTCGTAAGAAACCTTCATCCTACAACTCCTCCTGATATAATTAAAGAAGAATTATTGTCCATGAGCTTTAAAGTAAGGCAAGTTACCAATGTGCAAAAAGATAGCCGGGAACACCCAGGAGAAGGTGGCAAAATATCATTGCCACTGTTCTTCGTTGACTTAGAACCTGCACCTGCAGTAGAAAAGATCTACGATGTCACCTCAATTTACTATACCAGAGTTGAAATTGAAAAACCATACCGTAAACGTGACATTGTACAATGCCACAACTGCCAGGCATACGGCCATACGAAAACTTACTGCCATCATATCCCTAGATGTGTTAAGTGTGGGCAAATGCACCAATCTGAAGAATGCACAAAAACCCGAGAAGTACCTGCAATATGTGCCCTATGCCAGCAAGGGCACCAAGCTAATTATAAAGGGTGCCAAACATACAAAAATCTACGCAACATGTTTCAGAAAAATCCAAGAATGAACCAAGAGGTTCTACCAACAAAAGGAAGACAGCCCTCCAAAATAGCCAGCTCATCAATCTCTTTCGCTCAAATGCTGGGAAGAAACGGATGTCAAAATGAAAATGGGGCCATGCCGCTTCCTTCTCAACAACCTCAATTTCATGACCCTCACTCCCAGCAACCTCTGCCTCAATCGCAATATCAACAAACCATTCAACATACTCCATTACCATTAAACCAACCTAATCCACATGCCCTTCATCGGATCCCCCATATTCCTCCTCCCACAATTACCTCAGATCTCACATCATTATTCAACTCCTTCTTATCAAACCTCAAAACTCTCATCACTCGACTGATACCACTCCTTTCAAATGTTATCCCTCTTCTTCTCCCTCTCCAAAAAGACCCTTAAATGCCCTACACAAAACCCTTATCCATTCTCCTTTGGAATGCGAATGGTATTCGTAATCACACTGACGAACTAACATCCTTGCTGCATGACAAAGAAATCGATGTAGCTTTAATTACAGAAACTAGACTGAACAGTAAGCAACGTTTCAATATATCACATTACCAAACTTACCGAACCGACCACCCTGACGGTAGAGCCCACGCCGGAACTGCTGTCATCAATCACCATTCCATCTCTCACCACGTATTCCCTTTATCAGCCAATGAATTTCTACAACCCACAGCAGTTGTTATCAAAACCTTCTCCTTTCCCTTCACGATTGCAGCGGCCTACTACCCGCCAAATAAACCAATTTCCACATCCCAGTTCCACTCATTTTTTAATTCCTTAGGTCAACGCTTTCTCCTTGGTGCTGACTTCAATGCTAAGCACCAGCAATGGGGTTCAAGAACCACCAACTCCCGTGGCCGAGCATTGCAGTCTGCACTTAATTCCCGAAGATCATTTATTTCTCCCGGCACTCCTACCCATTGGCCCACAGATCCTAACCGAAACCCCGACCTTCTTGACTTTTTCATTCATTCAGGCTTAGGACCTCTTCATTACTCCATAGAACGCCTGGATGAACTTTCCTCCGATCACAGCCCTTTAATCCTAACCATTTCCGTCACTCCAATCCTAAAACCTCCTCCTCCCTGATTTATAAGAGGCCCTGTAGAGGGCCTTTGAACCTTTTCCGAGAAATAATAACCAACACTATAGACCTCAGAGTATCCCTAAAGACCTCCCAGGACCTAGACAATGCTACTAATTCCTTCACAACCATGATCCAGCAAGCAGCCTGGGCTGCATCCTCATCTCGTTCCCCTCCCAAAGTTCCAAAGAAAAATCCTTTACCCCAAGATCTACTGGACCTTATCCAATCCAAACGTCATGCCAGAGCTATCTGGCAAAGAACCAGGCATCCAGGTGATCGGAAATCCTATAATTACCTTTCCAAACTCCTTAAAAAAAATTTGGCTACCTTTAGATCCAGATCCTATAATTCTTATCTTTCTTCACTCTCTTCTTCAGATAACTCCCTCTGGACCACCACTAGAAAAATCCTAAAATATTAATCCACCACCCATCCCCTCCGGCGTGAAGATGGTTCATGGGCGGCTTCTGACGAGAGCAGATCCGAAGAATTTGCCCAGCACCTCTCTGGCATATTTGTTCCTCATCCTGATTCTAATCCTACCCACACAGCAACGGTCCATGAATCCCTTGATTCACCGATTCCTCTATCCTTACCTCCTAAGGCAATTAACCCCTCTGAGGTCAAATTCCTTTTAAGAAAATTAAAATCCCGTAAATCCCCCGGATATGGTCTCCTTACAAAGCAGTCATATTTCTTACCTACCTATATAATTGCATCCTCCGAACAACTTATTTCTCTTTACAATGGAAGCATTCCATCATTATCCTTTTCCTAAAACCGGGCAAACCTTCCAACAATCCATCATCATACAGATCGATCAGCCTTCTTCCCATCCTTTTAAAAATTTTTGAAAAACTCCTTCTCAAGCGCATCTTACTCATCCTTGAATCCCAAAATATTCCCTCACACCAGTTTGGATCCCGTTCTAAGCATTCCACTGTCCAACAAGGCCTTAGAGTTGTAGACCATATATCCTTTGCACTTGAAAGCAAAGAATATTGCTCCGGCGCATTTCTGGACATAGCGCAAGCTTTTGACCGGGTATGGCATGCCGGTTTGCTTTTCAAACTCAAAACCTTTTTACCTCAACCCCTATTCATAGTCCTTCGATCCTACCTCACTAACCGTTCCTTTCGAGTTCGCTGCGGATTGGAATACTCTCACTGCTACCCAGTTGAGGCAGGTGTTCCACAAGGCAGCGTTCTTGGTCCAGTATCCAGTATATATCCTCTACGCTGCAGATATCCCTACAACTCCTGATACTTTCCTAGCAACATTTACCGATGACACTGATATCCTTTCATCCCATCCAGATCCCTTAATAACTTCCAATAATCTCCAAACCCACTTATCACTGATTGAAGACTGGTGTAACAGCTGTAGAATCAAAGTTAATGAATTGAAATGTACCCACTTAACTTTTACCCTCCGCCGCACATCCTGTCCTCCTTTTTATATAAATAATATTCTGCTACCCATAGCTGACACAGTATGGTATCTTGGCTTCTACTTAGACAAAAGACTTACTTGGAACCCTCACACTAGACTTAAAAGGCAAGAACTTAACAGACGCTTCAGCCAATTGTACAGACTACTAAATAGAACATCCCAGCTCTCTATTGAAAACAAACTCCTCATATACAAAACCATCATTAAACCTATCTGGACCTATGGACTTGAACTGTGGGGGACAGCAAAACAATCGAATATCAAACGCATTCAATCCTTCCAATCCAAAGTCCTTCGAACTATCCTAAATCCTCCATATTCTGTTTCCAACAAAATCCTTCATAATGATCTGAATATACCTTTTGTCCTTGATCTGATACCAGTTAAATTCTCCAAATTCCATCAAAATCTTTCCAACCATCCTAACCCTCTCGCTCATTCATTATCCAGTTCCACGCATCCTTATAACCCACCTCGCAGATTAAAACGGCAATGGCCCCGAGACATATTGTAATATTTAATATTGGAGTTCTGGCAATGATCACCTTCTCTACTCAAGTCCTGTGCGACTGTGCTATTGCGCTCTCTCTCAGCCTCCACTGGATTTTACTAGTGACGCAGCTGATAGAACAGCGCTGGGAACTCTCTGTGTCCGGCTTGCCCTCCTTAAGGGGGGCGAGCTTGGATCGGGGTCTTCCCTGGAATGTTTGTAAATTTGCAAGTGTATGAATGTAGTTATGTTCTTTCTTTTCTTTTTTAATTCTTTCTTTTCTTTCTTAATTTTATTTTTTTATTTATTAGTTTTAAAAAATCATTACCTATTTTATATCATTCTATTCTATTTTAATTTCTTGTATATTTTATTTTATTTCTTGTATATATATATATATATATATATATATATATATATATATATTTTTTTTTTTTTCTCTTGTATTTTTAAAGCTGTTTATTTTGATTTTCTTATCACTGTACATATTGTGTGAATGAGTGTCTTTCATCAATATTACTCATTGCCCTTGAGTGAGGCAGCTTGTAATTATTCAAATAAAAAGTTAAAAGAACAAAAAAAAAAACAAGAAATTTTAGAAAAGGAGATCTTTATTTTTATTATTTCTTTTATTTTTATTATATAGCGACAATGAAGCATCGCATTATATTTACAGCCAACTGAGTTGTGTAAACTTCGATAACTTTTGTATTCACATTGGTCAAAGAAATTAATTTTCCGCTAGATCCCTCTCGAGCAGAAAAACTGCAAGGAAGGGGAGGATAATAAAGAACACTGACCACATCACCTCCTTGTATAAGTACCTACGAAGAAACAATATTTGTTCAGTCATAAGATATTTGGATAAAATCGTTGCTGATCTGTCTAAAGCATTTTATAGATTGTATTATTATTATTATTTTTTTTTTTTTGTTCAACCTCCATTAATACTTTTTTTTTTTTACCTTATTTTGTATATGTATATAGCGTATAAATTAAGGCATGAAAGTATAACCATTCCTTATTCACTCATTATGTTTCACATTATTATTTTTTTTTTTTTTTAATAATTATTGATATTTACAACTGTATACATAAATACAATGAGTAAATTTGAGGAAATAGTTACAATGAATTATTAATAACATGTAAAGAATCACTCACTAGTTGCACTTCAATAAAAAAATAAAAAAAATTCCTTTTATGAAGGTCTCTCGGCTATCTTCTTTTCAGGCGCCTCGGTGGATTATCGGGAATAGAATGGGAAGCAAGTGGATTAGAATGGTTATGGTGTTTACTATGAAAGGATAGGTATCTGGTTTGGGCTGAATCAGCAGCATATGGAACATTAAGGTCTTAATGGATAAGTTTATTGGTGACAAAGTAAGGAGGATTAAGGATTTTCGAAGGATTGGATACGAAATAAATTAGATTGGTGGAGCCCTCACGACATTTGTATACTCAGATGTAAAACAAGAATTTTTGTGGATTTTTTAAAAAAATGTTTATTAAGTAATTTCTTATAGGCGATATTTTTTTTTTAATCAACTTTTTTCTTATATATTATACTTAAACAATTTCCCCTTACCACTTATTTACAAAGAGTGCTTTACCTGTTCCTAATCTCGAAATCCTTGTTACCGATACAAATCTACAGGACCAAACCTCCTCCCCACCTGATAGAATATTCAATAGGAAACCATTCCTAACTCCATGACCCCGTTAGAGCGTTCTCCACAAGTTCAGAAGTTTTCCTTCCGCGGCTTGATGGTTTGAAAACAAGTCCAATGGAAAGTCTTGGTATCGTTGCAAGATTTATTGTCTTCCCGGCGCAGTTCTATTATTTTTTCCTCTTTAACGTTTATTATTATTTCAATAAAATATTTTGGAGTATCCCTTGTTAAATATTAATAATTATAGCATTTATTTATATTTACTGTTTAAAATACATACACCAAGTAACTGTGTTAATAGTGATTAGTGATTGGTTATGGAGGACACCTTGAAAGAATAGGTATTTTGTTTGTGTTAAATCAGCAACATATGGAGCATTGGGATATCTATGGATAAGTTTATAGGTGCTAAAATAAGGAACAATGAGGATTTTTCGAAATGTTTTGGATTGTAAGGGTTGGATATGATTGAATTTTTGAATTTACGACCTGCTTGATAATAAATTTGTCGCAAAAATGTGAATATATGTATATATGCTTTCATTTCATCTTGAAAATGTTCCCTAAATTTGTTCTTACACTGAGGGAATGACAAGAAGAAATGTCCATAACAATAAAAATGATTAACAATAACAAAAAATTACTGATTTTTTTTTTTTTTCTGCACAATAACTGTATTGTGCAGAAAAGTTTAGCTAAACTGAATTATGATTAAGCACAATAGATGTACTGTGTGATTTGGGGAAAAAAAGCAGTCCAGGCAAAGAGAAATCTCCAGAACCGTCTGTATCTGAGGTACTTGCCGCGGTGAATCGCATAGGTGCCTCAGTTAACGAAGAAATAAAGTCTATGAAAAATGCACTAGATAAATACGGAGAGCTAACTTTTGATTTAAGTGAAAGACTTTCAAAAATCGAAAGTCATCTTGAAGGACATAATAAATTTATCGAGGATTTATTCAATGAAAATAAAAAATTAAAAACAAAAGTAGGCCAGCTGGAGATAAGAGTAAATAACCTACTTAGAAGTTCTCTGGAAATTCGAGGCATCCCGGTACGCACAGGAGAGACCCCTTCGGCTTTGGTGTCGAGTATAGGAGCAGGGCTAGGGATTACGTTAAATATTGAGGACCTCGACCTGGTGGAACGCCGTCGGCCCAGAAAAGATGACCCTCGACCTCCTCCTGTGATCGCTCGCTTTGTCAGGCAGACGCTCAGGGATGAGTTGATACAAAAAAGAAGAGTGAAGCGGGACTTCTCAACGCGGGATATCGGCTGGCAGGAGAACAACTCCCACCGGATATATCTCAGTGAAGAGATCCCCCCAACCAACAGGCATCTGTATTGGCTCGCCCGTCAGAAGAGATCTGCAGGTAGACTAAAGTATGTGTGGTTCGCGGGTGGACGATTCCGCTGCCGTAAAGATGATGGCCAGCCCGTGATTTTCATTGATCAGAGCCAGGACCTGGAGATTATCGGCTGACTTTTTAGAATACATCACTATCTTGCGCCCTCTCGGTCTTTCTAACTTTCTGTTATTGAACACTTAGAGCGAGAGCCCGTGAACCCCAGACCTTCGTTATTTTTTAAAAGATGAAACTTTGTCAGTGCATGCTCCCAATAGAGGTAAGAACGATGGGCCATGAATGAAGTTCGGGTAATCGTGGCCTTGGCAGGTAAACGGTGCTAAAGGTGTGTGAAATACCAGTCTACTATCGTCAATTATATAGCGTGATTTTTTGATATTTCCTTCAGAAATGTACTTACGTTATAGTATAAAAGCTGATTTTTATATATGTTACTCAGGGAATGATTATATGATGTTTCCTCATCAGCCAGACACCTACCATCGTGGCAACCCCCCACCACACACTTATCATCCTGGCAACCCCTTGCCAGACACCCTTAATGCTCATTTATTTGTAATTGTACTTACGTTATAGTATAAAAGCTGATTTTTTATATATATTACTCGGGCAATGATTAGATGATGTTTCCTCATCAGCCAGACACTTACCATCGTGGAAACCCCCTGCCAGACACTTACCATCGTGGCAACCCCTTGCCAGACACCCTTAATATTCATATATTTGTAATTGTATTTACGTTATAGTATAAAAGCTGATCTTTATGTATATTACTCAGGCAATGATTATATGATGTTTCCTCATCAGCCAGACACTTACCATCGTGGCAACCCCTTGCCAGACACTTACCATCGTGGCAACCCCTTGCCAGACACCCTTAATGTTCATTTATTTGTAATTGTATTTACGTTATAGTATAAAAGCTGATGTTTATATATATTACTTGGGTAATAATTAGATGATGTTTCCTCATCAGCCAGACCGTTCTGACAGTTCCAACCCCTTGCCAGACAAGCATGTAGGGTAGCTGTATTAGCGAGCGCGAGGCAAGATACATATGGCTGGGTGGGAGTGAGATAGTGAGTGATGTCTGTCGCGATCCTTCACCACGCTCTTGTATTTTACTGCACATGTATTGTTTATTACTCAGTGCGTGTTTACACCAGCTAAAATAATCTTATATTATTTTGTTAAGTATACATAATTAAATAGTAATTATTATTTAACTATACCAAATATAATAATAATAACTTTAGTTGTTAATTAACATGTTCTTGTACAAATATAAACAATTTATGTACATAATTCTTGTGAGTCGCTGACCGCACATGTTATTAAAGTTGCATTTTAATAGATTGTTGAGTATTATCTCATTTGATTGTTTTATAACTTTTACCTTTACCTTTGCAACTGCTGCTATATAATTATGTATACTTAACAAAATAATATAAGATTATTTTAGCTGGTGTAAACACGCACTGAGTAATAAACAATACATGTGCAGTAAAATACAAGAGCGTGGTGAAGGATCGCGACAGACATCACTCACTATCTCACTCCCACCCAGCCATATGTATCTTGCCTCGCGCTCGCTAATACAGCTACCCTACATGCTTGGCAAGTCATGTCTGGCAAGGGGTTGGAACTGTCAGAACGGTCTGGCTGATGAGGAAACATCATCTAATTATTACCCAAGTAATATATATAAACATCAGCTTTTATACTATAACGTAAATACAATTACAAATAAATGAACATTAAGGGTGTCTGGCAAGGGGTTGCCACGATGGTAAGTGTCTGGCAAGGGGTTGCCACGATGGTAAGTGTCTGGCAAGGGGTTGCCACGATGGTAAGTGTCTGGCTGATGAGGAAACATCATATAATCATTGCCTGAGTAATATACATAAAGATCAGCTTTTATACTATAACGTAAATACAATTACAAATATATGAACATTAAGGGTGTCTGGCAAGGGGTTGCCACGATGGTAAGTGTCTGGCAGGGGGTTTCCACGATGGTAAGTGTCTGGCTGATGAGGAAACATCATCTAATCATTGCCCGAGTAATATATATAAAAATCAGCTTTTATACTATAACGTAAGTACAATTACAAATAAATGAGCATTAAGGGTGTCTGGCAAGGGGTTGCCAGGATGATAAGTGTGTGGTGGGGGGTTGCCACGATGGTAGGTGTCTGGCTGATGAGGAAACATCATATAATCATTCCCTGAGTAACATATATAAAAATCAGCTTTTATACTATAACGTAAGTACATTTCTGAAGGAAATATCAAAAAATCACGCTATATAATTGAAGATAGTAGACTGGTATTTTACACACCTTTAGCACCGTTTACCTGCCAAGGCCACGATTACCCGAACTTCATTCATGGCCCATCGTTCTTACCTCTATTGGGAGCATGCACTGACAAAGTTTTATCTTTTATAAAATAACGAAGGTCTGGGGTCCACGGGCTCTTAGTCTAACTGTGTTTTGTCTTATTGTTCATCTACCATTTCTACCCTAGAAGATAATTTTTATTTTTGGATACAAGGTTATTATTTCTGAGTTTTTTTTTTTATTTACGTTTTACTGCTTCACATTATCAGAGTCTATTTATTATAGCTTACATATTACGGTTTATGATTTTATATCTCTTTATAATATATATTTTCGAATTTATATTTCTTTATAACCGTTCTATTTAAGTATTTATATTTCTTCACTATCGTTTTTGCATGCTTATTACAACTAGAATGTCTGTTTAAATGTTTGTGTTTCACTGCATCTTGTTATCTCGGTTTATTTACTGGTGTTTATGCACTTCGATTCATGCTTTCATTTCTCATTAATACGTACGCTTATATATATATATATATATATATATATATATATATATATATATATATATATATATATATATATATATATATATATATATGTAACCACTCCACATTATATTTTTTAGCTTGCTTAATGCAACTAGAATGTTCTTATAGTTATTTAAGTTTTATTGCATCTAATTATCTCTGTTTATTTACAGTCGCTTATTCATTACGTTTTACTACGTTATACCTTACTATTATATGTATTTGTGCTTTCATATACGTGCATAACCACTTCACATTATCGTTTTTTTGCCGGCTAATCACAACTAATGTGTTTTTTACTTATTTAGGTCACACTGCATCTTTTTATCTTCGGCTATTCACTTTCGTTCATATATCTCTATTTATGATTTTTTGTTTCATGATTATATATATTCATGTATTTATATATCTATGGAACCACCTCACATGATCGTTTCTCGTTTTTTTATTACAACTAAAAAGTTTATTTTTTTTCTGTTCTTGGCATCCACTATTTCATCTCAGACATAACATCAACCTTTCATATAAAGAAAAAAGAGACATTTTTTTCTATTCATTTAGCAAAATTTCTTATGTTGTTACTAAATATATATTTATTTATTTACCCTTATTACAACGTCTTTTTCCTAAATCCTATAGCATTGTTCTTTACTTCTCTACAGTATGTCTAGTATCCTAACAGCCTGTCACGTTAACTCCCAATCCTTACCAGCTCACTTTGACGAATTCCAACAATACTTCAGTCAAAATTTTTTCCACATCATATGCATTTCCGAAACCTGGCTTAAACCCTACATTCCGTCCTCTTCCGTATTCCTTCAAAACTATTCCCTTACTCGCCATACATGATGTTCATGACAGCCTAAAGACAAGAACTCTTGATTTCTCTCCCTCATCCGTACAAGCTCACATTGAGTACCTATTCATTGAAATTTCTGCTGGTACCCAGCTTCTACTTTATGGAGTTGTATACTGTCCTCCTCTTGTACCTTTCGATCTTTCCTTTGAATCCTCCTTATTTAGCCTGGTTCCTCTCTATCCCAAAATCATTATTACGGGTGATTTCAACACAAATCTTCTTTCCGACTCCAACAACAAACGTTACCTGGATAACTTGATGTATTCCCTTCACCTTTTCAACCGACTTCAAAAAAGAGGAGGTTCTCAACTCGTCTGTATTTTTTTTTTTTTTTGTGTGTATGTTACGCGATTACTCCGTCAATTCTAAATCAATTTTGATGATTCTTTTTTAAATCAGTAGGGCATACTTCAGAGGTGGTCCCATAAAAAATATTTTGAAATCAACGCAGCATTTTTTGAGAAAAATCAAAAAAACAGTTAATAAAATCACTTTTTAACTGTTTTTTGATTTTTCTTAAAAAGTGCTGCGTTGATTTCAAAATATTTTTTATGGGACCACCTCTGAAGTATGCCCTACTGATCAAAAAAAGAATCATCAAAATTGATTCAGAATTGACGGAGTAATCGCGTAACATACAAAAAAAAAAAAAAAAAAAAAAAAAAAAAATACAGATGAGTTGAGAACCTCCGTCAATTCTTAATCAATTTTGATGATTCTTTTTTAGACCAGTAGGGCATACTTCAGAGGTGGTCCCATAAAAAATATTTTGAAATCAACGGAGCACTTTTTAATAAAAATCAAAAAACCAGTTAATAAAAATCACTGTTATATAACCTTATATTTAAAACATATTTATGATTATCTAAAATCTCCATGGTAACTAAATCTAAATTATTAACAAAAATAATTTACACAACTCTCGATTTGTTGTACTTCGATAAGCTAAATTCTTCAATAAGTCGAACAAAATCTGCGGTCGGAAGTACATTACACTTCAATGAGACGATTTCAGACAAAGAACGTGAAAAATTGTGTCGAAATAAGTAGAACTGAAAATAGGGTTCAAAAGAGAGGACTTCTAGGACAGACCACCTCTATGAAACGAACTTTTAGATGTCATCACCTTTATAACTCGAACTATAATTTGTAATTTGTTTTCCTGTTTTCTGTCATTGTTTTTCTTTTCAGTTCATAGTTACACCAGTCACTTATCATTAGTTATTCACACGAGTGGTTTTACAGTGGCTATTGAAAATTCTTTCAATTAACGAAAAGTTAAAATTGATTTGCTAAGTGCAGAAAGGAGAAAGAAGTTAGGCGTTTGTTACAAGTGAATTCCGAATTCCGCAACAAGAATTCCGTAGTTCTCTGTCAACCGTACTACAGAATAAAGAAAAGATCGCCACTGGTGGAAGGCGGCAAGTCTACTATTAGACATCCTCAAAAAAAAGCGCAATTAAGTTAAAAGTTATATGATAAATAGGTACCAGTTATTTAATTTTCTGTATCAATGATTTTATATGTATGTACAAACAACATTCCCATTAATGAAAATGTACATAATGATTTAACTACAATTTTGTGTTCAATTTTCCCATTTACATGCAGATAAGTAGAATGATAACCTCGATAATTCTTTGTTCAGTAAGTCGAGCTATTTTTCAGGGTAGCTTGAAGATCGAGAATTGACTATATAAACAAAAATACACTCACCACTAAAAAGTAAAAAATAAAAGTAATTTTTAGAAAAAAAACAAAACCGACTTCCAAGATTAAACCTACATAAACAAACTTGAACTAAAAAATAAAAAATAATAATTTAATTGCTTCGAAACAAATACCATTAAATGACAATCAACAAAATTATCGACACTTATTATATACCTATTCACAATTTATGAGTCGGTGCCAACCAAAACAAACAGAATTTGAAAAGAAATGGTAATTGTAAAGATGCTTCCACTGTTTCATCACCGCCACACCACTGTCTGTGAAAGTTTATTCCTAAGGCAAGATTAAACTGCCCTTCTTGGCTGGCACCGACTCTAAAAATAACTGATCATAAATTGTGAATAGGTATATAAGTGTCGATAATTTTGTTGATTGTCATTTAATGGTTTTTGTTTCGAAGCAATTAAATTATTATTTTTTATTTTTTAGTTCAAGTTTGTTTATGTAGGTTTAATCTTGGAAGTCGGTTTTGTTTTTTTTCTAAAAATTACTTTTATTATCGTTCCTTTTTCTACTACTCATCATTCCCGCTGGTCTGACTCATGGTTAGACCTTTATATTATCGATTCACAACAAAACCTCCTGTCCTCCTCCCAATGTCCTGTGCCTTTTCTATCCTGCCATGACCTAATCCAAATATCCTATGACTTCCGAATCCCTCCGGTCCTTTCTAGAACCATTACCTTCCGCAACCTTGATGCCCTCAACCGTGATAATATCTTACCATTCCTTGAAGCCTTAGACTGGAGTGAGATCTACACCACCTATTCCATAGACACCATGGTTGACATCCTCACAACGAATCTCCTCAAAATCCTCGATACATTTGTTCCACTTATAACCTCCACCTTTCGTCGCCGGCCTGCACCTTGGTTGTCCCAAGAAATCAAAGATCTCCAGCGAAAGCGTGAGGCTGCAAGAAGAAGATTCAGAAGGAAGAGACTTGCGGACGATTATCTAACGTTCAAAGTGCTCCGCAACTTGGTACAAACAGAAATCCGGCGTGCAAAATCTTCCTACTTCCATGAAGCCTTTTGGTCCTCTCCTGATTCTAAAACAAAATAGCAGCTCCTTCGCAAACTTTCCCTCTATAATCCCTCCGGATCTTCAACCTCGACCTACTTCCCAGTTTCACCGAACGACCTAAACACCTATTTTGTATAACCATCTCTAACCACTCCCCCCTTCCACTCAGCCAGTATCTTACCCGAAACACCATTCAATGCAAATATTTTTATTTTTCCTACATTACCCCTTCTGATATCATTTCCTCTGTCATGAAATCCCACACCAACTCCCTTGGTCCAGATGGTATCCCAAATAAACTTATAAAATTATGCCTCCCAGAACTTACGCCGATCCTTCTATTCATTTATAATTTATCCATTCAAAACTCCTATTTCCTACCTCCTGGAAAAAAGCCATTGTTCATCATATCAATAAAAATTCCAACCCCACCTGTCCTGCAGACTTTCATCCGATCTCTATCCTTTCAAACCTCTCAAAACCATTAGAGCGTTTGGTGCAATCCCAATTATCCAGCTTCCTGGAAGATTTCCTTCTACTCGATCCCCTTCAATCTGGTTTTCGTCCTGGTTATTCTACCCAATCCGCACTAATCAAAATCACCAGTGATATCCACGCCGCAATAGACGAAAAAAACTAACCGTCCTTATACTCCTCGATTTTTCCAAGGCTTTTGATTCCATTGACCATTCTATCCTATATTCAAAACTAATATCTTTAAACTTTTCTAACAGCGCTATCCAGTGGTTCCATTCTTTCCTCTCCAACCGTACCCAAGCAGTATCAATCCCTAACCAACCCTTGTCAGACTTCCTACCTCTTTCCTCTGGTGTAGCCCAGGGCTCCAGCATATCACCTCTCCTCTTTAATTCCTACATTAACGATCTGCATCAGTCAATTCTACACTGCTCCTACCACTTTTATGCTGATGACTGTCAAATATATTTATCCTTTTCCCCTGCCGAAATCCTTGATGCTTTCTCCAAGATTCAGGATGACCTTGACAGAATCTGTACCCGGGCCAATTTGAATAATTTAAAGTTAAACGCAAATAAAACCCAGGCGATAGTAATCGGTTCAAGTCACCTTCTCAGATCAAATTCCTATTATCCCTCTCTAAATCTAAGTAATCAACCTATTACCTTTTGTTCCTCCGTCAAAAATTTAGGAATCATCTTCGACCAAAACCTTTCCTGGAAGCCTCAAATTGCCCAAATATCCAGAAATTCAATTGGAACCCTGAAACTATTCAATCGTGCCCGTCATTTCCTCCCCCAAGCCACTCGCAAACTCCTAGTTTCCTCGCTCATCTTTCCTCTCTTCGACTATGGCTGCGTAGTGTTTGGGGCCTCTCTGTGGGTCTCCAAGTGAGGTTAAAACGAATTATGATTTGCTTCGTTCGATTTGTTTTTGGAACCCCGAGGCGATCCCATGTCTCACACCTGTACATGGACTTGAAGTGGCTCTACCCATCCACCCGCAAATCATACTTCCTAGGTTCATTCCTTTATCAAGTCATTTATCACCATCGCCCATCCTACATTTATAATCTGTTGAAATTTAAGTCTTCCTTCTACTCCCGATTACAACAAGATCACGTTCCTCTGACCTATACTTGCCTTTCCATAGAACAACATTATACCAGCATTCCTTCCTAGCCCGATCCACTACCCTCTGGAACACCCTCCCTCCTGAAATAAGACATGCCCCTTCCTTAAGCTCATTTAAAACACTCCTTTTCCAATATCTCTTCTTATCCCAGTCAGATGCCATTCAATATGAACAGTAATTCTTATTAAATATCATCAAATCTAATAAATTTGATACCGGTGAATTGACTCATAAATTTTCTTTCATATAATAATAATCTTCTATTTGTTCCACATTGGTAAATAATCATTTTATTTATTTTTTTATAAAAATTCTTTTTTCTTATTTTTATTTTTTTTTTTACTTTAAATGTTTTTCCTAAACAAAGAAATGTTATCTATCGACAATTCATATGTGTATAGTTGCGTGTATAGAGGTGTATAAGTGAATGAGTGCAGTGTATATAAGTATATATCGTAATCTCTGTAAATATTTTCTTCATCCAATGGACATATAGACATAGCCCATCCCCTGTATATATCTTTTCTCATTTTCTCAGGGTTATTTATTTTATTTTATTTATTTTTTTTTTTTTAGTATTATTTCATTTATCCTTCTTATGTTATCTTATTTACTAAAATTATTTAGACAATTATTTACTTAACTGTATTTGCATGTCTATTGTTCCTCATATATAAATACCTTTGTATGAAAATATATATGCCAGACCATTGTACTATTTTATGACACAATTTTGTTATTCTTAGGGGACAATACGTCCCAGAATAAAGATTATTTTTTTCATTTCATGTAGAGAATATAACAGGGGAAAAAATTAAAGAAGGAACCACTTTTTTTTTTTTTTTTTTTTTTTTTTTTTTTTTTTTTTTTGCTGGTGAAGCAATAACTTTTTATGCCTTGTAACAATCAGAGTAAAAGCTAAAACTAAAGGTCTGCTTCATTCGTTGTTTATTTGTTATAACGCCCCCTTTCGCTATTAAGTACTAAGCTATTAGGCAACGGATTCACTATTTATTGCCACTATAATTATAGTGCTAAGTCCATTATTACGAAATAATTATTACTGCTATTAGTTTCGATAAATATTAATAAGACAATTATCCAAATGCATTGAAGTTTTATTCTGTATTTGAATAAGAAGAATTATTTTTATAATTTTTTTCTCTTTCTTTTATAACTGTTGACGTGGATGTAAGACTTTTAGCTAGGGTAAATAGTTTTCTTTTGTTTTCTACTACGTTATACGTTTTATACCGTTTGTAAATAATATAACGTAAATTATATTGGTATAATGAAAAAAAAAATAATAATAAAAAATACGTTTTGCCTACATTTGTGTTTTTTTTTTTTAAAGTCTGCTCTGTTGGTGATGACGAGGCCGAGAATTCGAAGACATTTTCCTTCAGTAATTTAGATAATAGAACATGTCATAATTTACACATTTTGCCAAAACATACACATTTAGCGTGCACTCAAACTATAACTATGTCTAGTAATTGATAACTTGATTAATTTAATTTGGATATTTTAGAATTTTATATCTAATTCCAAATGGAAAAGTGAGAAAAAATCGAGAAATAACAGGATTCTATTGTTTGTTTCCAGGTAGTGATAAAATTGATTTTCGAGCTGGGTGGTTTACAGGATTTAATATAATTAACATATATAGCATCTGATAGCGAATTTAATCAGCTTTGAGAAAGAAAAAATAAATTTGGGATCGAACAAATATTTGAGGAGTTAGAGCGACAAATGTGCCAAAAAAAACACTTGGATTTTACAACAGTACGTTTTTATTAGCGGGCTGGCATGTACATTTTACGGGGTTTGATTAAAACTTCATTTATAGATTCTTATAGTAGATTTGATCAGCTTTAAGATGAAAAAAAGTAATGTTGTATCGGACAAATAGTTTCAGTGTTATAGCCAAAAGAGTACGACAAACGTTTTCGCGGAGCTGTGGGACTGACGGCAAGTTGGCCAATTTCTCCATTTTTTCCCAATAACGTAACTTCTGTCCGATTTCGAATTTCGTTTTTTCATTATGTAGGTACAAGTTCCAGTCACAATTAATATTTTAAGACATTCTTCGAAAAAAAGCTTCGTTATCGTGTTATAGATAAAATAAACAAAAATAACGGGTTTATATGGCGGTTTTTTGCGATTTTGAATATGAAGCCGATGGTTGCCGTTGTAGCAAACTTCAGATTTGAAATCAGCACTCTCAGAAACATAAAGATCCGTTGAGAATAAAAGTTCCGGAGTTTTTTCTTCAGCAAATCCTTATTTTACTTGACTATACGGGAATTACAGAATAAACAAAATTATTTGGGGCTCACAGTATTTCACCATACTGGTTACATACTTCTAAACAAAGATCATTATAGGAGAATCAACGAAATTGTTGATACTTATATACATATTCACAATTTATAAGTTACTTTTGGTGTCTATGACAACTAAAACAAACATAAATCAAAAGAAAGCTAATAATCGTAAAAGACAGGATTAAACTACCCTTCTTGGCTGGCTCCGATTACAAAAATAACTGATTATAAATTGTGAAATAGGTATATAAGTAACGATAATTTTATTGATTGTCCTTTAATTCTCTTTGCTATGAAATAATGAATTTTTCATTAGGTTCATAACGATTATATAAAAATTAAAACTTCTAAGGCCTAGAATCTTGTTTTGTGTACGCTTCTTCATAATAAAATTCAGTTTCTAAGATATGTAATATAGAAATAGCAACTAATTAAACTTTCAAATTAATAATAGTTTTATATGAAATGTTTTAGAATATAAATAAAAGAAAATTTATCGTTTTATAAGCCTGATAAATGTTGTGCGATATGCTACACGAGGAAGAGTTCATATCCTCATCTTCATATCTCACACCATAACGCCTTCAGATCACGTCCCCTCTCACCCCCGTTTTCCTTTTTTCCATCCGAATCAGATATTCATCACCATAGCAAGCCTTCCTGTAGTTTAAGTACTGATGTCTTTGAATAGAAATGCCACCTTAAAAAGCTAATATATTTTTTTATTTTCAGTTATAAATGTAGATTTAATAATCTGAAAAATTATTAAATCACAGGAACTGTTTCAGGCATGATGACTTTAAAGTGAAAAAAATAATCGCTGACCCCTTATAATGCAAATTAAATTATTTTAACCCTAGAACGGGCATGGTAAATGGAGTCACGTATTCGGGCACGCGATTGATTTTGTCAGTACAGTTTTCTTTACATTCTGAGAGTGTATACAGTCCTGATCTATATTTTGTATTAACATCGATCCATATTTTATAGTGGTAATGGGAATAATATAACCGAAAGGTAATAATTACTTTTTTATTTTACATCAGGAAAAGTAACAATATCGCTAAAATGAACTTTTACATTTACTAGGCAAAAAAAGTCTGGAAACACTTAACAAAGTTTTACACTTATACTCCTCTAGTTTTTTGTTTCCAATATTTTTTTTTTCTTTTCGCTTCACTTTTTGACGGCCATCTTAGCCAAAAATGTTAAATCGACTTTTGTCCGAGAAAATAAAAGATTCTCAGAATAATAGGGGCTTTTTTACATACTCTTCAAAAGTTTTCAAATAGTGCTAACGATTTAACTTGCTAATGAATAGTTTTTCCTGGAGATTTGACCAAATAAACCACTTATAATAACTTGTATAATTTTATTGTAAGCATGTTTTGTTTTTTTTTCACTGCAGGGCATGATTATGAGAACAATATAGTCTCGAAACGTCGCCAAAATACCTAGTTGTTTTTTATTTATTTACTGAACCTCAAGAACCTTACTAGACATTTATTAGTAACAGAAAATAACATATGTAATTACACATATGTAAATATATATATATATTATTTTTTTAAAACTTAAATCAACTGAAGCTTTCCAAAAATTTTGTTTTGAGATTTTTTTTTTTTTAATATAAGCATGAGTAATTTGTGTCACATTGATCAAAACAGCATGTTTCTCATTGGAGTCAGTGGCAAATTGCTCACCTCTGGTATCCGTTCCAGACCAAACCGCCATTAAATTAGCACACCTGCCCTCCATTGCTCTAAGCCTCACCTCGCAAATGTTTAACCCTTAACCGGCCCCAGAAAGCATTTAATTTTAATGTCCTCATTACCTAAGTTTCAATTATCTTTTGTTGAACATTTACCCTTTTCTTTTTTGTTCCTTTACCTTTGGAACCCTTTGTTTTGGTAGAGGTAAAATATATTAAAATTAGATGTGCAACATTAATAAGATCTTCATCTTGACGTTAAATTTATTAGCATTTCATTACGAGTAAACTGTTTAACTATTAAATTATTGAACTGAATTGTTCCTGATGTGAAATATATTTTCCGGACGTGTTGAATTAATAGTTAAATAATTAATAAATAATAAGGAGAAATATGCCAAAATGTAATAAATACTACTTACCTTCTTCAGAATTAAATATAATTATGAATGAATAGAAGGCTTTTAGTTTTTGAAGATGTTATACAGGAATCGTCTAAAAGAACTTTAAACTAAGTGGTTTTAGTTCTGATAAAAGTCATCGTTAGGATAACAATTAAACAGATCAAACAACATTTCATGATATCTTTTATTCAAAAATAAACAAAACAATATTATATATTAAATATTTTATTTTTGTCAACTGATATCCTTAGCAACACTAATATTTTGTTATCATTATCGATATCCGTAGAATATAGGACTGGATAATAAATGAAAGAGATAATATCATCATAGACCCTTGGCTCTTCTTAATAAATGTGAAACTAAACTGTAAAATAACGATACTAGTTTGTTCGTTTAATCTATGATCGGTCTATGATTCTACTTAAGTATAATTGCATCTTCACTGAACCCGGTCAAACTCTTCAGAGAATATATGAGTGAAGAGACACTGTCAGGAGAATAATTATAAATGATATATCGTCAATATGAACTAGTGATTTTTTCAAGGATATATTTCTATATAAACTTATCAACTATATAAGTTGATAAATATAAATATCCCCCCAATTGCCTAGTATATCTTTTTAGGGATGTTTAAACAAGGACACATTTTACCATATCGATTAAATTATTACCTTATTACTCCACTAATGAAAGAATATTGTTGCAGTGAATTGCTAACAAAGATATGAAGCACGCTTCAGCTGCCGTATTGGATTCTCCCTGAAAACGATGCCATCAGTGGAATATTGGCTTGGATCTGGAACGCTCATTTATTCCATAGATAAAGTTCTCTGTTGCATTCTTTAGCTAAAGCTAATTCATGATGATGATTCTATTGTTGACTGTGAGATGTAATTTAAGTGAAGAAATGGTCAGGGGTGCAGTCAGGTAAATAAATATTTCCGTAAATGGGGAAATATTTCCCCAACCTCTTCCTCCGTTTATTGTTATGCCAACTTTATTTTTTTTCTTACCTTTCTATCTTACCATTTTCCTTTTCATTTATATATCCCTTATACTTATTTTTAAATTCCTATTAAAAACATCTGTTAAGAAAATTGTTACATTGTATTAGTTTACACAATTTAAAATTTGTATTATTCAATTTAAAATTATTCGATTATATTATTACAGCTGTATCTTTGACTAGACTTTGCTACTATTTTGTACTCAATTATTTAATTAACTTCAGATATTCTTGTAATTATTTAAACAGCTATTAATTCTTTCGTTGACTAATTAACTTCGTCTTATTCTTATTCTTATTTTTTGTTATTTTAGCCCTGATGAAGACCTGCAAGGCAGGTCGAAACGTCGGCACGCCAAATATAAAGTTTTTTTATTTAAAAACTTGGACGTGTTTATTTACCTGACTGCACCCCTCACCATTTGTTCACTTAAAGCTAATTTTCCTTTCGATAATTAGAAAAATATAATTATTGTTAAAAACTCAATAGATTCTATGATTCAAATTTAAAACATTATTTAAAGCAACGTAGATGTTTTATAATTTCACAAATTAAATTTTTTATTAGCAAAAATTGTATACGAAATAATAATAGGATGAGTCAGATAAAATTATCATTTTCTTTTTGTTTCAACTTTGAATCATAATTCCTCTCAAATTGACATTCGGGAGCAATACATTGTGATAAGACGTTCAGGTTCGATTCTGGCTGGATCGTTTAGTAAATGTTTCCTGTGAGGGCTCAGTGTTTTTCACCTTCAGCTTTAGGTAATTTGTTCACAATGGCAGTAAAGTACGAAAATATCTTATATTTGATCCATGATTAAGAATGAAAGTTTTCCGCAGCTCAGGCCTTTCGTTTATTAAGTAAATATATGTACGAAGAATCTTTAAATGAAAAAGACAGTGCGAAGGTGGTTCCAAAAATTCAATGAAGACGATTTCGGAATTACGAAGATGTCATACACAACGATTCCATACCTGAAGATCATTTCATCAATTCAGACCTCCATTCGACACTGCAGCAGAAAGTCTACGATCTTTTGGTACAGCAATATCCAAGTCAACAGTGATCAAGTGATCTACTAACAAGATAACACAAGGCCTTATACAACTCACCATACAATAGAAAAAACTAGCTGAATTGTTAGAATCGAGTTTTTACAACACTTTGCGTATAGTCCCTGGCATCATCAGAACCTTTCAGATCAATGGCTTCTTTCCTTCAGGGAATCCAACATAAATCAGGTTGATAATTGGTATCGTAAAAGAATTCTATAGCTGGCTTCCACATGTCGTCAAATAATAAATAATAATTGTTTAAATTTTGACTATTAGAAATCTTGTAAAGATCAGAAAAATAATTTTTTATCTATAGAACGGTATTTTTTTTTTTTTTTTTAAATTATTACATTATATATAAAATTGAACTTGTCAATAAAAGCAACATTAATCGTGCATCGCAGAGTGTTGCGTTTATGAATATATGGCTAAATGATATTTAAATATATTTTTAATAAAATTATATATAATACCGATAAATTAATAAATAATATTCCATTATAAATAGTGAGTACAATGGCACTGCAAACCTTTAAATGCATTTCTTTGGTCACAGTTGCAGAACAGTAGATGTAATATTTTGACATATTTCCATATGACTTTATAGGTTTGAATGAGAAAATGGTATCTATATATGAGGCGTTGAATTCCAAAACCAGCTAAGTCCAGTTTTTTTATTTTATTTTATTATTTTATTTTTTAAAATAGTTTTTCTACTATACTATCATTAGGTAATAGTGTTCACAAAAAAGTAGTTAAATCACATTGAAGCCGTTGAAATAATTATGCCTCTTCATGTTTCAGTCTGACCTTAAACTTTATCGGCCAGCTACGGAAAGTTTTCCAAACTGTACTGGTTTTGGAATTCTACGCTTCATAAATTCCTTTAATTTTGTGAAGTCTGTTTATCGATGCCTAATCATTTTTACATATCTTCTTCAAATATTATTTATTATAATTTTATTATCATACAGGTTTAGTATCGAAGGATATGTATTTTATTGTATTGTAGGTTACGTAAATATGTATAGTATCGTATGTATAATCTTTTAAATTTGTTTTTTTGAAGCCTGAAGTTTGCGATGATTAATTCTGAATATATAGAAGAATCCGTATATGATTAATTGGATTTTACTTTAAAAACTTAAACCTAAACAATATTGCTATATATAAACGCATTGAATCATTACTTTGTAATCGGTATTTTTAGAAAAAAATATATTCTCGGATAATATTTCTAATGAATATTCTTTCCATGTGATAAATTTTTCTATGGACTAATTTGAAATTCAGCATTAAATAGTCAGGTAGAACACAAACATTTTAATAATTTAAAACAATAATTTAAGTATATTATTATCATTCTAAAGTATAATAAAAAAAGAAAGAAAGAAAACACATCTTACTCTCGATACAAGAAAAAAAAAATTCTATCATGCAAATATTATTACTGAACTGAAGATAAAAAAATATTCCGCAATATAAAATATATTCAATATCATTTTATTAGTTTATCCATTAAAGTCGTATATCTTTTCAATCCATTCAAATGCACAGTTGTTATCGCCTTTCAGTTTTGTAAACTAATAAAAGAGTGTTTTAAAAGAGCATAGGAAAGAAGCATGTCGGATATATTGAATGATGACATTCCAGAGACTGGTGGTGCGGGTTGGAAAGGAACGTTCAAATAGCTGCAGTTCTGTGGGTAAAGCCACACAGGTTAGAGATGCGGGATCTAGTGAACTAGGAATCGTTTTAGGAATAAAATTAAAGAGGATTGTGACCATAGAAAATCCACGATTGCAAATAATTTGGTAAAGGTATGACAAAAATATTAAGTTAACTAGTGCGCCTTTAGCTACTGAAGATATTGCAAATAAATCTACACGATTAAATAAAAAAACGCCATTTTCCTATAGAACACTAACGATTAAAACTACTAAACCAATCTCTACTAATTTTTAAACACGTTCTCCTTACAGTTTCAGGAAGGTTTAGCAATGATTGAATCTGCAGATTTCCAATTAAGTTGTTACTGAAAGAGCGATAATATGCGGATAATAGTGAAGTATGGAAATTGCCCGATAGGTGGCGAGCGCTATTCTACATGACAGGTTACAAAGGTATGGTTAAATATAGAACTTGTGGTTCATAATAAAATTTACCGATACTAAATTAAATTAATAAAAAATATTTAAATACGTGGTCCGACAGGTGGATCCCATTGAAGCTTGAAAATTGACGGATATGTGGTTAGTTCAATTCATAATAGATTTTACAATGGCAAAACTACTGAACCCATCTATATCAAACTTTAACTAACCCATCTCCATAGTTCTCAAAAGGTTTAGCAATAATAAAATTTACATTAATAAAAATTTAAATAGACAATGTTGAGTGATAGAAGCATGGTTTGCCACACAGTCAAATCCAACCTGATGGAATCAATCAAATTATTTCTGCCGAAAAATACTTCTAGAAAATCAAAATGTCAATCATTTCGCTTTTTGATATTGTGTGTTAAAATACGATTCATGGGCCTTTAGCTGTAAGCCCTGATAATGCAGTCCATGATCTGTAAGCGTATTTTAATAGTATCTGCTCATCTGGATTTCCAACTTATTCATTTAAATTAAAAATTTAAATTCCAATTGTGCTCTTACTTAATCTTCAAACACTTTATCAGTGCAATTTTATCCAATATCAAAAAGCAAAGGATCAAAATTTTGATTTTATAATCATTTATATTCAGTACAAATAATTTTATTGATTTCACTTTGTTAGATTTTAACTTCTAATATGACAGTGCAGCAAACCCCGTTTCTGTCGCTAAACATTGTACATTTTAATTTTTACCATAGCATATTTGGTTTTTTTAAAACCTTCCTAGAACTATGTTAGAAACTTTTTTAAAACTTATTACAGATGGGTTAAGAGTTATAACATTGTAAACTCTATGGTGCTAACCATATAATGGTCTATTTTAAACTTTACTGTTATCTTAATATCATCGCTTATTTTAATTACAAATCAATTGGAAATCAGTAGATTTTATCATTTGAAATTCTTCCTGAGGAATAGAGATGACGTGGTTAAAATTTGGGACATATTGGTTCATTAGTTTTCGCGGTTAGTGATCACAAACGAAAAAATTCTTGTCCTTTTATATAATAGTATAGATATAATCTTTGAGAATATCTGTTCTCAAATAATACTATTGTTAAGTAACTATTAGATAATAGTAATGTAAGCATAATTTAAACACATTAAAATGATGACAGTAGCAATACTCTGCTAACGTTGTTACCGCTGATTATTTATCCAGGGTCCACAGCGCTTATCTTGTTGACACCCTGTTTAAATATTAAACTGAGAACTACAATCTATTCGGAAGATTTTTTACAAGGATGTTTATAGACTATTATGATTCTCAACACGGTTTAAGAGATTCCAATATTTTTCAAATTTTCGTACATTCATCCTAAAGAAAGAGATTTTTGCTCCCATGGTAACTTCATCTTCATTGTTTAGTGTATGCATAGTCTATTATTTAAAGTTTTTAGGCTTCTTATTAAATTAATTCTGATAAGTTAGGGAAGAATAACCTCACAGAAACCGTTTTGGTTTCCTTGTCATATGATCGAGCTGTAAGTAACGCTCACGATCATATCGTAAAAAAAAAAAAAAAAAAAAAAAAAAAAAAAAAAAAAAGTGGACACAAAAACAAAAGAAACCCTTAATTTCAGGTGCCAGTTGTAGAGTAGTGCAATTCTTAGATAGTAATTACTATGTAGATATCTTAGACACAATGGTTGGTGGACGTTTCACAATATTGTGATTATTGCTCTTGGACATTTTAACATTGGATAAAAAAGGCAGATACTGAAAAGCTGCTTGATAAGGGAGAGGAAGAAAATGGTTGAGGAGTAACCGGACAAACTATGATAGGGTTAGAGTTTAAAGTTTAGAAACTGCTAAATGTGTGCACAGCTCTGTACTCCGCCACAATTATGATCAATATTCCCACAATAAAATGATTTTTCCACTATTATTATACCGTAAATCAAGTAATGTTTTAATGGAAAACCCTGTTCAGTACATAAATCGTTGCCACGCCAAATTTTAGGAAATGCTTCTTACTCTGTCCAACCCTTTTTTTCCTTCTTCATATCCCCCTTCAAAGCCAACCAACTGGAATGGAAGGACAAATCCCCGTCTTAAAACTCTCTTTTAGTCTTAAAACAATCTTTTAATTTCTGTTTAATTATTTATTTATTTTTTATTTTGTTTTTACCTTAATATTTAATTATTTATCCCCTATTTCTTTTTCCTTTGTTACAACCTTAATCTCAGTGTAACATCGCCACTAAATGCCGCTCTTTAACTGCAACTCTATTTTTAACTAACACTCTATCACATTAAAACACCCAAAAGGATGATATTTTGTAAAACTCAGTTTAGATACATTATATTTTAATGATATGTGTATCAGTGTACTATTTTATTTTTTGAATAAAGACGTTTTAAAGAAAAAAAAAAATAATGTTTATCCACAATTATTTACCTATAGAGTTAATATTTTCAGTTTCTTTAAATTACTATTAAAAAATTTCGTAAATTTTCAGAATGAAGAAAATGAATTTCAATGAATGGATGAAGAAAGAGTGGCCCAAAATATCCACTCACCGTGAAAAATCCTTAGATCCTGGTAGATCTTTAAATAGTATCTCTTATTGTCCAATGAAACGGACTAAATGGAAAATGAGGGTGCCCTTTTAAAAAACTGAAAAGATTTAATCAATTTTCAAAATGGTGGAAATTATTTTGTCTAGGAGTGGCCAAGATTAGCCAAGATCCTTTGGCTGTAAAGAATCGTAAGATCCAGGCAGATCTAAAATCAGTATCCTTCAGTGGCTTTAGAAGACGCGGTGGCTTCTATAAAGTGGGTACCCTCCATTAAAAGAAAAAATGGTGGTGAAGCGGGATTGCGGCCAAATCGCCTTTCATAATCGTTGGCCTAGTAACAGTACAGTCTAGTAATAGTACAGTTGTTTTTTTTTTTTTTAAGTACAATAATTTCAATTATAAGTTTTACAAATCAGTAGCACCATGGTTTCTATCAAGAGTATGCGGATCAGAAGAAGAAAATTTAAGAAAAACATTATTCTTCTAAAACTTAATACGAATTTTGCATTTGATAATTATACTCACTAACATCTTTGTTCATTCCTTACATACAGTTCAATGATTAACAGTCATGGTTTTAGATTATTCTATTCTACTATATTTAATAGCATTAAAAAAATTCTAAAAAGCTATTTTAAAACCCTAACGAATCTAGTATTTCAAGAAATTAGAACATACATGCAGGCTTCGCTGCATTTTAAAATATCAGGTATAGGAAAAAAAACATAAAGCTAAACATAAATTTATAAATGAATTAATACACGTTGGAGTGATTTAATCCATATATTTATTTTATACTGTTACAATAACAATAAAAGAAATAAATAAAAACTATGAATAAATAAATATTATTATATATATATATATATATATATATTTTTTTTTTTTTTTAAAGAAAAACAGTTCGAAATTTCAGGCGTTTACAACTAGTTACATTTACCTAAAACAGTTTGTATTTTTGAACTTACTTTATTAAAAAATTTTAACTTTTGGCAAATTTATTTCTGTATAAATTAATCATTTTATTATGAAAATTGAATTTATTGGTAAAATAAAATCATTTTCTTCATTCTTATTATGATTTACAATTCAATAATTTTATGTATGCATGCATACAATAAATACATGTAATCAACAGAATTCCGAATTCTGATTATTTTTAACCAGAAAACGACTAGGAATAGTCTACTAAACATTATAAACTTTTTTTTTTTGTAAAACAATTGAAACCTAAAAATAACCCTGGAAATTTAAAAGTGCCCTTTTTTTTTTATGAAGTTCTATACCTGAAATCAGTATAGTTTCATAACTAGTTTAAATCATCACTTGTTAAAAAGAAAAATATTTAGAAATGCCTGGTGTTGATTAATTATCTACACATTAATGTTCATTATGATAGTTTTACTTTTTTCGTATTCATCTTATTCATTTTTCTTATTACCGCTAGAAGTAACCTCGATACGACGTATATTAAAATTAAGCTCAATATGAAGAATGTTCCAACATCGAATATCCTCTTTTCCCAGAAGGACATGAACGCAGACCTTGGAGTCAGTGAGTTGGGGTACTTAATAGCATGCTCGACCCAATAGATTGCTTCTTCTTGTGCTGTGTGTCTTCTGTCACGGAACATTTGTGATTTCATTTTTACGACTTCCCTATAACTGTACAAAGTATGAGTTAATAATAATTTTAAAAAAACAATAT
Source organism: Euschistus heros (assembly GCA_003667255.2). Taxonomy (NCBI): domain Eukaryota; kingdom Metazoa; phylum Arthropoda; class Insecta; order Hemiptera; family Pentatomidae; genus Euschistus; species Euschistus heros. The sequence goes on from RCWM02000076.1 coordinate 1,014,622, forward strand.
AATATCTTTGGCATCAGTGAATATAGTGTTAAGGGCAAAAATCCAGGTATAAGTTCGGAATCGTATGTACAATTATTCACAAACGAATATTTCTGTAAAAGCCGCATAACTTATTAGACACATATACAAGAAAAAAAAAGTTGGGTATTTTTGCAAACTTTCACTTAACACACTTTTCGGAGGTGCTAAAGATATATTTACACCTAAAATTTAAATACAAATGATGTATAAATCATCACTTTTTATCAATAATAATTAGAATTATTCTTGACATAGAAAAATCATTTTTAAAAATAAACATTTGTATATATTCACAATATATTAAATATTTAAACGAGTAACCACTCACCAAAAATATTCTCAATTCAATTGATGATTATTCATCTCGAAACCCTTACTTCATAGAAATTCACTTAGGCATAGTGAGCATTTATTTTCAAAAATAAAATGCCAAGTCAAAAGTTTTTGGTGGAAAGACTAATTCTTCCATCTTTAATGTTTGAAACATGACATAATCTGATGTAGTGACCTAAAGTAATTCTCAAGTGAGAACATTTTTCAAAATGTTTTACGATTTTTTTAATCAGACTTCATTTTGGAAATATCGTGGTCAGAGTTTTCAATGCTTTAACACCTTTAAGTTTTAAATTTTTTGGAACTGAAGTTCAATTTATAGTTATGATAAAATAGTGAATAATTTCCATAGCTTATATGACAAAATTAAATGAAACTAAAAATGTTAATATAAAAACCATAATTTTATAATTAAAAAAAAAAATGGTTTTCAAACAAATGGCCTAAATCATGCGGTTGATGTTACCCTACATTTCCATACATTCAAATCTTAAAATTTATACAAAATAAAGTAGTTTTGTAAATCAAATTTATAGACAATCAGAGACATTTCGTATACTGCCCTGCCTATGAGGAATGAAGTAACTCAAAAATTGTTTTAATAGTGACATATTGACATCGTTGCATTCGATGTGAAATTTTCGATTCCGATTCTTCGTAGAAAAGCAGAAAAAATTCTAATTACTGCTTATTTACGGAACTACGGATCGCAACTTTCATAACGAATCCAAATATACCGATACGTTATTATCTAATAAAATTTTAAGAAATTGTTTTTCTCGTTGGCATGACAGTATATAGACCTGTCTAAAATAAAATCAACCCAATGAAAAGGATCAAGAATACTATGGGAGTATTAACATAATATGTTTACCAAAGCAATTATTTGAAGATTTTAAGATGAAGAATACCTTGGGTTGTTGATAGTTTCATTGAGTGCCCATGACACTGATTTTTCAGTGATGTTATCGTACTTGATGATCAGGCCGTAGCCCATGCTTTGTGCGTGCAGCATGTTTTTAAACTGATCGCTGAAGAAAGGAATGCCGATGATGGGTACTCCGTAGTAAACGGTCTCCGTCTGGCTGAGGAAGCCACCATGGGTGATGAACAATACGCAATTTTTGTGAGCTGTAAAATTAAATATAATTATAAATTAGTATAGCAGCGTTTGTCCGAGTCTCCTTAAATAACTTAAAAATTTATAAAATTATTATTTACTGTATACATCCTTATTATACTCTCTTATCTTAATGATGAAATATTTAGGGTTAGTTACAATATCAGCTATTTATCCTTCTTTACTCTGCCTACCGGTGTTCCACAAGAAACTATCCTCGATCCCACTCCTTACACGATGTATACAGCAAAAATCCTGCCTCATCTTAGCACACATACTTTGATGTCCCATCTATATTATGAGCATATAGTGATCTCTTTAATGCATCCCAAATACTTTAAGCTAATAACAAACCTTTAAGAATGACGTCTTTAAGAAATTAAAATAAATCCAAATAAACCTCTCCAAATAACCTATACACTTCGTCGTAAATCTTTACCTAGTTTATCCTTTATTTTTTTTTTAATAATAATCCTTTATTTACATTTCTTACAATTTACAATTCATATTAAGTATCAATGTCCCGGCATAAATCCTCTAAATGGTTAATATAATTTAGTTGAATAGTAAACAGGCTTTACAATTCAAAGTTTATCTCCAGACAGTAGGAAAAATAAGAAAAACCCACCTAACAAAGAAAAAAACATAATAATCAAAAATAAATAATTCAATAAAAGAATTAAATAAAAAATAAATAAAATCAATTAAAATAGCTTATATGTGTATACATATATATATTGACAAACATGTGAAAGGTGAAATAGTCTATTTAAAATGATCCGCTATTTTCTTTTCCCTTTCCTCTTGATTGATAATTTCTAAATCAGACCTTCAGGTCTCCAAATCCCAAAATATGAGCCCATCACAATCACCAAACTATCTGATGCCCACATGTGCATCTACACTTCCTGTTCCCCCCAAAAAAACTGTTTCTCTCACTTCTCTATTCTATGTATTACCAACTTATTTAAATTTATTAAATAAATTAATTTTTAACCAACTTTGTTTATGATTAATTATAATGACATTAATATATACATATATATATTTAAAAATATAATCCCTTATCTATTTTAACCTCACAAATACAATTTTTTTACATTTTTTTTTTACAATTTTTTCAGATACATTCAATATAACTTACACTATTCTCTATTTCAATCACATGAATAAAAACTAAAAACCAAATAAAATATATGAACATACTAAACACAATGAAATAAATACAAACAACATTTAATTCAAATTTATATGCAACCATATTTCATTCTTTAATTAACTTCAAGTTATTAAACAAGTTAAGTTTTGTTAAATTTATTTAAAAATTCCATGTGAATATGGACGGCAAAATTTAAGACCCTTACAGAATGGAAATAACTAAAATGTACGTATAATAACATATATTAAACATAAAATAAACTAGATTAAGTAAACAGTGCATGTTTCGTTCGTGTGCGTGTATATTTTAAGCGATGTTTTATTGCAATTACTGATTTCTCGGATAAGCGAATATTCTTTAATAATATTCTACTGATTTCTGTTGAATAGATCCGCAATCTAGGACTACATCTGTGCAAACGTCTTACTTGGAATCCATTATACAAGACTAAAACATCAAACTGCTCGTCTTTATAGACTTATCAAACATTAGGATTGTTGAATTAATTGCCACTTCTATTGGGATTATTTTATTACAAAACTAGTTATCTAAGAGATAACTCAAGTTATAAAATAATCACAACAGAAGTGGCAATTAATTCATCAATCATAATTGTAATGATCCTACAATACTATCATGCGTACCTCAAGTGATACTCAAACATTTACCTGACAGAGGTTCCAAGTGTTCAATCAATTAGAGAAGATTGATTCATATCGCAATCATTTCTCCTATTTGAAGATAGGGAGTTGAGCTTTAGGATTCGACCTAACCTTCAAATTCATCTCGAATCCAATCCTTACTATCTAAAACGAATTTTCTTTTGTCACAAATAAACCTAATCCATATATTTTAATGCTCCAACATTGGAAATTAAGCCCAAACCAGAGTCATATCCTTTCATAGTAAAATTCGTAACCTCTCAAAACACTAATCTCTTAACTAGCTTCCCATTATATTCCAGATGACGCTTCGAAGCTTCTAAAAAGATAGCGTCGGACCTTACAATATATAACACAGAAGTGAAACCATTGAATAGTAGTTGTTTTATAAATCATCGACATGTTTTTGTAATATTTTACACACAAATTTACTGCGTATGTATACATTCTATACAGTTTTAAATATCAATAATATATAGAATAGAATAGAATAGCATAGAAAAATAATTTTATTCTGGGACAAAGTCCCTTAAGAATAACAGATATAGCAGGTATAACTAAATTAAATCTGGTTAGAGACATAATGAGATACAAAAAAAGAAAAACAATAATACATTAATGACACTATGTACATAGATGATATTTAAATAAAAAGAAAAGAAAAGAAGATACCATTCTACAGATTAGAGGAGATAGAATTAAATAAAAAAAAAAAATAAAATAAAATGATATAGAAAAATCTTTTGGTACAATGATATGATTTGTATGTACAATAGAAGTACCCAATGTTATATTCAAGGAAAGTTAAATTTTTATTAAAAGGAATCTGAATTATTCCAGAACTGAATCCAGCAATGCAATAATAATTTTTGACTAAGTAGTTAGATAGTTAGCAAGCGTCAGTCTGGATGAGAAGGAGGTATTGGAAATATAAATATTTGAATGTTTTCAGGGATTTAGCTAGTCTGATGTGAGGAGGGATGGAGTTCCAGAGGATTGTTGAGCGGAAAAGGAAGGATCGTTGGAATATTGAAGTTCTTTGGGATGGGGTATACAGATCAGAAAGACGGGATCTCGTATGTATTGGATTGACTGCAGATCTGAATTGGAGCTTATTGTAAATATAAGAAGGTTGGAGGGTATTGATAATTTGGTATAGGAATGTTCCATGGAATATTGTTTACGGAAAGTGGGATAGAGCCAATTTAGTTGGGAATAGAGGTGGGAAACATGGGAACGCCTCGGACTACCGAAGACAAACCTGACGAAGCAGTTCATGATTCGCTTCAGTCTGTCTTCGAGAACCGTCGAGAGGCCACCGTAAACCAGACAACCATAGTCAATGTAAGGGAATAATAAGGAAGAGACTAAAAGCTTGCGGGTTGACAGGGGAAGAAGGTAACGGTTTCGGTGGAATAATTTGAGAAGGCCTATGGAACGGCGGGAAATTTGGGCAATCTGAGGTTTCCAAGAGAGGGTTTGATCAAAAACAATCCCGAAATTTTTTATAGAGGAGTAGAACGAGATAGGATGATTATTTAAGGTTAAAGGAGGGTATTGTGAGCAGGAATTAAGGAGGGAGCTAGAGCCTATTAGAATGGCCTGAGTTTTCTTTTCGTTAAGTTGTAATTTATTTAAATATATATATATATATATATATATATATATATATATATATATATATATATATTATTTTTATAATTTTCAGCTTTCCTTCTAAACCACAATGCGTACCTTAAGTGAAATAATAAAGAAAATGAATGTTACTATTTCTATTGAAATTGTATTAGTTATAAAAATAAAATTTTATAGTTATCATTTACATTTAGAATTAATAAGTATTTTGTTCATGTTGTGACCCCAAATAATTGGGGAGAATTTAGTGCAATAGTCCAGTCAGCTGGTACTTTTACCTCATAAAAGTTCGAACATTAATAAAATTTTAGAACGCTATATATAGCTAGCCAGTAATGAAACTATTAAGTGCTCGCCTCGAGAAAATAAGTGAAAGGGGAAAAATCACTAAGTCTCCGACGTATCTTTGATTTCATTGATAGAATTTCTTTACTTTACTATTTATGGAAAAATGCATTCATAACATTTTAAACTAAAAGAAAAACAATGGCAGAATATTCTTAGGATAACATAAAAATCCTGAACTATTTCAAAATAGTATCCAAAATAGGACAAAAACTGGCGTATATGTGGCCCAAAGATGTCCTTCCGAAATCTTAAAATAGTATCCTTAAGAACGAGAATTAATAAAACCGTTAAATCCTGGAAGACAAAAACCAATACTACTCTTTAGATCGAAAAGAAATTAGTGGGAAAGGAGAGTAGCCAAGGATGCCCTTTGACCGCCAACAAATCGTCAGATCCTAGCAGATTTGAAAAACAGTATCCTTTTAGGCGTTTGTATCCTTTGGGAACAAATAAATTGTGTCTTACTTATTTTTATTATGCTATACGGTTTTCAAATCATATAGCATGGTTATAGTCATAGTTTGGAACCTCCAAAAAATGAGACAGCTATAAAAAAAAAAAATATACAAATAAATCCTTAATTAGATGCTCTTTTTTTTCAGATTTCTGGTTCTAAATTAAGGAATTGACAATTTAATACAAAAAATAACCTGATAGGAAGGTATAGTTTATTGATTTATTTCTTCACATTAGAGCTTATGTCTTTTTTTTTTTTTTTTTTTTTTTTTTTTTTTTTTTTTTTTTTTTTTTTTTTTTTTTTTTTTTCTAAAAATAACTTTTAACCCTTTTAACGGAACATCCGTCTGCCAGACGGATACAGTTAGTATATAATGTACTAAATCTTACTGGAGAATGATTGAAGGGCTGAGATTTCGTGTTTGCTTCAGTTTAACCCCACTCTTTGCCGATACTAAATGTTTGCTGTTTAGCATCAGGCCCTAAGCAGCTAAGATTGCATTTTTATAGACATACCCCGTCCGTAAGATGGATGTTCCCACTAGTGTAACGATTTTGTATCCGTCTGTCTGGCAGGTGTTCCTATAAACGTACAATTTTGTACTTCTCATTTAATCCCTGGCTGAATGCGAAGCCTGTTTTCATTCTTTGTTTATATATTTGTATTATATATATATATATATATATATATATATATATATATATATATATATATATATATATATATATATATATATATATATATAGTTATAGAAACCCAATGGTATTAAGGAATAATAAATAAATGTACACTATCCCCTCTCCTAGATAATTGTATAAAAGGGGCACCCCCACCTTCCTCGGGGACACTCTGCCTCTACCCGTTATGATGTCAGTTTGTTCCACGAAGTTTTGTAATAGGCTTTAAGTTTGTGCTTTTGCTTGATATAATGTATGTACATCAATAAAATCTCTTTTTAAAAACTCAGCCCCGCGAACCTTTTATTTAGCTGGCGCCCGAACGGAGGGACATTTGGAAGCGTTAACGTAACTTCGCGGCAGTTCTATCTTATTTCAGGTACAGAACAGCGAGACCTCTTTCCACTGGCATGAGAAGATTGGGAGCTGAGTACTAATACATCAGCAGATCTTCAAGTCTTTGGGAGCGCTTTGGTATTCCAATACCTTAACCAGAAGGACCTTCAACCTCTTTGCTAAGGAATCGACGGGAAGGAGCTAAAGGAGGAAGTCATCGAGAAGACATCGAAGACAACGAAGACATCGTTGTATCAAGAAAAAGTATAATTATTTTATTTTTATTTTTATTTTTAAGTAATTTTTGTAATTTAAATATAAGTTAGTAATAAGTATAATAATTTAAAATATTGATTTATCTTTATGAATGGTTTGGAAGAAAAATTAAGTAACTTAAAAATAACAGGTTCTACGTTAGTTAAAAAAGAAGATATTAATATGGCTCTTGAAATTAAAAATCACGATTTAGCATTAATCCCGGAATACGACGGAAATCCGTTACAACTAGTTGATTTTATCAGAAATAGCGAATTTTTATATAATTTATATTGTAAAGAGGACAATACTCATAAAAATACAAACCAAGCCAAATTAGTTTTAACAATCTTAAACAAATTAACAGGGAAAGCTAAAGTCGCCGTATATGATAAGGAATTCAATACAGTAAAAGAAATAATAAAATTCTTAAAAAGAAAATATCAGGACACGAGAACTAGGGAACAATTAATTTCAGAAATTTTAAATACGCGGACTTATCATAACGAGAACCCACTCGATTTCTTAGAGCGACTGGGCCAAAAAAGATGCGATTTATACGCACGTATTTATTCAGACAATGAGATACTAAACAAACAGGACGAAATGTATAGGTATGACAAACAGATATCCCATCACGCAGTACATAGCTTACATCCGGCATTAACAGATTTTATTTATCACATTAAATTTGACTCGTTAGAAGACCTAGAAGAAATATTAAGAAACAGCGCGGCTCATATTGTACATAGACTTTACGGAGATAAAAAACAGTATAAGAATAACCCAACTCAAAATAATTACAAAAAGAAAAATTTTGAAAATAATTACAAAAATAAAGAGTACCGACCAAATTTTAACAACCATTATGATTATCAAAATTACCGACCCCATCAGTACCACCGCGAGCAATATACGTCGTACAATAATCCCCAACACTACCGACAGCAACAGTATCAGCATGAACAAGGTCCAACCTCTAATTCTTATAACAATAACAACCAACATAACTTCCGGCCACAACAGCGAGCTATTGAATATACTACTCCGATTTATAATCAACCGTGGGACCCCCAGTCGCAACATAGATTTTTTAATAAACCACCCTCTAGAAATATTAGGCAAAATTACCAACAACCGCAAATAGATTCTAACACCGTTTCGATGAGAACTGTTTCTAATAGGGTTCATACAATTGAAGAAGACAAAGATGAAAAAATTAAATTATTGTTAGAGCGTATTGAATCTTTGGAAAAAAAGACAGGATCATTTTTTAGAATTAGGCCCGAGCACGAGCAGACCTCCGGACCGGATATAAATAATTTAAATTCTAAACAGACCATTGATAACCAGGATAAACAAATAGAAATTCACGAATTAAACTTAAACAACGACTTACCTAATCTGATCGACGGAAAAAATGGAAAAAAACAATTAATCCGCGACGAACATATAAAATCGGAAATAAAAGAAAGTGTTAAAAACTTAATTCGCGAAGAACATATAAAACCGGAAATAAAAGAAACTGTAGAAAATTCTGTAAATAATATTAAGAGTGTGGAAGAAGCGTATAATTTAAAACCTGAAATAAAAGTAAGTGTAGAAAATTCTGTAAACAAATTTAAGAATATGGAAGACGACGAAAATTTAAAATACAAGGAACTTCAAGAAACTTAATAAAAATAAAGAAACAGTCCGAAATAAATATCGTAATTTAAATAAAACAATAAAAACCGTTAATAAGTCACGGGAAAGAAACGAAAAAAATATAATTAGTAAAATCAAAGAAACGGAAGATTTAAATTCGAATTTAGTGAAAGAAACAAACAATTTAAAGGCTTCGGAAAATAGTTTAAAAGTAACAGTTGAGAAATTAAATAATAATGTAACAAAATTTAATAAATTGAATCGAAAGACATTAAAAGAAATAATAGCTATTATTTCCATAAAAAGTGGATCACTGCAGCAATAAGTTAAAAAATTTTAAACCTCAACTAAATGTTGCTTTAGGCGAGAAAGCAGTACACAACTTGTTTAAAAATAGAATAGTTAAAATCAGACAAAGTAAATCAAAAAATAATTTTCCACTTTGGATCGTACCAAAAAGATGTATAAATATAGGAAAAAACTAAGTAAAAATATTTAAATCGGATAATTTGTTGATTCTGGTAACTTCGAATTCAACATCAATACAATTTTTATTAATATTCATAATCATACCAATTATTAGTTTTCAAGTTTATGTTTTAGAAGCATAGAGATTTAAACAATAGAATTAAAACGATTGTTTTTCAATCTGATAACTCTCTTAACTATTATAATTTATATTCATACCAGTTTTTGTTAATACTTAAATTTATTAATATTATCATTAATTATTAATAACACGTTTTAACTATTTCTGTAAAATTATAACTTACTTATTTTCATTTAGATTGCAAAATTTAGTTTTATGTTGCTTCTCATTACGATGTTTCGTTTATAATTAATATTAATAGGTACTAATTTTGAAAATAGTAGTAAATTTCTAACAAATCAAAAAAATCATTATTTAATTTTAAGAATAACTTAATAATAATAATTAATTAATAATTTAATAATAATGATTTAGTTGATAATAATTATTTGTATGTTAATGTTAATTAGACTTTTAAAGAATGTATTTATATGATTATTACTCCGATAATAATGTTAACTTTCATATATGCGTTACTAAATACGTTTAGGATTAAACGGTTGTATTCGTTCTATTTTTAAGCTTCTATTATGCTTGCTATTTAAACAATTACATAATATCAACGAACTAAAGAATCTATAAATTAAAACTGATTATTTTATTTTATTTTTCTAACGATTCAATTTAAACGAAACGAGGTATGATCATTTTATTTAATGTTCTGTTAGTCACTGGAATTGAAATATTAAATATAAAGCTAAAGGGATAAATAATTTCACAGTTTTAAGTTTAAAGTTAAACTATGCATTTTAATCATCTTCGTGATTAAGTATTGTTATTTTTGGTTAAAAAGTTAATAAATTTACATTACGCCTCGATCTTGATTTCTTGCTTATTTTTGTTTTTAAGAAGTTGAATATAATTGTTATAAACATTTTTTATGCATTTATAAAATGAAGTTAGCATTACAGATATTATATGATTTGAATGGTTTACACATCAAAAATTTAAAATAGACTTATCAGAATAATTTGGTTAATATTCATTCAAACCTTAGAAAAAATATCATTTTATTAGTTTTATAGTCAGACAGAATTTAAATTAATGATTGATATTTTTAATTATAATAACGCACTGACTAACTATATGACATACTTTCCCACACCTCTACAAATATCATTAGACCAAGGGACGGAAATGAAAAATAATTTAGTAAAACAGTTTTGCGACGAAAATAATATTACCTTACATTATACTTCAGCCAGCCACTCAAACTCTTTGGGATTATTGAACAGAGTCCACTCTACCCTAAACGAATTATTGAGAATAATAGGAAAAGAAAAAGATAAATGTTCTATGCAGCAGAAATTAAGATTAGCGGTAATAGCGTACAATAATACCTTAAATAATAAATTAAAATTAACGCCCAATGAAATTACTTTCGGAACCTCCAGATTAGAGTCAGACGAAAACACCGACCTGACGGAACAATACGTATTAAAATATCACAAGGACCAACAGTTATTACATAAATTAATTAGATCCAAAATAAATGACGAAAAAGAAACAAGGACTGAAAAATTAAATAAAATTAGAGAAGACCCTTTGGATATTCAACGACAATTAGGAGATACAGAATATTTGAAAAATACCCAAGCGAAAATAAAAAGTAGAGACAAATTTAAAAAAGTAAATGTAGTAGTAAAAGACAAAAGACCAATTAAAACTCATATCGACAATATTAAAAGGCCCAATAGGAAAAAAACGGAAAAAGAAACAATCTATTTCGGACGACGATAATGAATCCATTCGCGTGAATATTTCGGATGTCTCAGATAATTACGATTCAGACAGTGGTTCTGATTAAAACTATTTAATTTTATTTAAACAATATAAAAATGTTTTAAAAATCTTTTATTTTAAATATAATAAATGCAATGGTATTAGGAGTAATATTTATGTTATATTGAAGGAATTATCTGTATTAAATTGACAATGCTGTAGTTATTTTAATAAAGTCGGACTTTTGTATTTTGTTGTAAAATATTATATTCAATGTTAATAATGTAAAAGATCATTCAAATTATTATTTTATTTCACAGTAATATTCTGTCCGATTTATTTTGTAATTAATATCTTGAAATCACTATCATAAAGGATACTATTATTTTGTCTTGAAATATTATTTTGATTGATCATTGAAAAGTGTGTATTTTATTTTGAAATTATTATTAATTGTAATTATTGTAAAGGAGTGTTTGAATTATTATTTTGATTTAAAATATTATTATTTTAATTAAGTAATTTTGAAGCTAAAAGTATTATTTGCAATAGAGGAAACTAATTCAAAGACTCTTATTTTATTTGTCCTTTTGTTTAAATAATGTATAGATATGAATTGTTTAGTATTAAGAAATATCCTGTTATCTTTTAGTTATAAGGAAAATTGTACTTTAGCATGTAAGGAATTTTGTAATGTATAAACATTTTATAGTTTAAGCTTATTGTTAATATTAAGAGATGGGCAAGGTTTAATCCTTTTATTTTTGCAAGTGTACAGATCCTGACTTAGTAAACAGGAAGTTCAAAGTCTAATCCTTTTGTTTATAGGAAGCTGATAGTTGTATTTCAGTACAGAGTTTAATCTTTTTATTTAAAACTATAGATAGTAGAAATCCTAAAACTTAGTACACAAGTTATAATCCTTTTATTTTTGTATAAACTTAGAATAAGGTCCAATCCCTTTTGTTTATAGAATGTTATCTATTGCAATATTATGACTTAGTGTAAAAGGTGTTGAGAAATGTATAAGGTCCAAACCTTTTATTTTTATTGTATAGAATCTTACCTATTTACACTAAGATATTTGTTCCATCGGAGACCTCGGAACTTGGGGGGGGAGAAGTTATAGAAACCCAATGGTATTAAGGAATAATAAATAAATGTACACTATCCCCTCTCCTAGATAATTGTATAAAAGGGGCACCCCCACCTTCCTCGGGGACACTCTGCCTCTACCCGTTATGATGTCAGTTTGTTCCACGAAGTTTTGTAATAGGCTTTAAGTTTGTGCTTTTGCTTGATATAATGTATGTACTTCAATAAAATCTCTTTTTAAAAACTCAGCCCCGTGAACCTTTTATTTAGCTATATATATATATATATATGTAATTATACTTTATTTTTAATTATTCATTATTTTATTGAATCTTTATCTACTTCTCATAAATTTGCTGTAGCATTATAATAGGTAACTTCTTTTTTTTATTTGTTGATCTTTTCAGCAACTAAAATAATTTACACTTATTTAACGGACGTATTATGAACCGAATTTTCAAAATTCGATGAAAGTGATACCATGAACGTCATGTTCTTTCAGTCTACTGCATACTTTGCTTTCCTTTTTCTTTTTCTTTTTTGCGTTTTAGACTTATCTACCGTTTATTTTATTACATCATATTATTTTTTCTAGTTTTTGACTGATAGCCAGTTATTATGCCCCATATTTGACAAAAATAATAAATAATTTTACATTCTACCACTAATCAACTTCTATCATGGATTTGTTATCTACCTATGAGCAATATATTATTTGCTAAATAACAACAAAGACAATCAGAGTAAATAAATGGCTTAAAATATAAATTGAGTTTATGAAAAAAAGAACAATTCCAGTATCCGTCTGTGGGACGGATGTTCCTCCTAACGCAAAGAAAAAACATGTTCCTTCCGAAGGGTTAATTCACTATTGGGTGTTAATATTTAAATTAGATAAAAATAATCTATGGGTTATGGTGTTATCTATGGTTTCTCAGTGTCACAAAGACATCTCTAGTTTTCCAAAACAAACTGTCTATAGACAGAACCAGATAATTTCCTCAATCAACTTATTATTTTCTTTTTTTAGTTTAATTCCCATAAAGAAATTTTTACCCATATTTAAATATATTATTTGAACAAAAAAGGATTGTAAGAAGTTTGTTTTGTAAAAAAAAAATCATTTATTAATTTTAAAGTAACCAACACTCTAAATATAACAATACGTTTTCCGAAAAGATTAAAAGGGAGAAGTTATGGGCTAAAAAGCAGAGAAAAGTGGAAAATTTAGTGGTTTTCTCTCCCTTAATTTTCCTTGAGGTCTAAAACTTGAGATTTTTATTATTGGTCAATTATAGTAAACATATTAAAATTTAATTAAGTTTTCACCACTGGTCAGTGAAGCCTTTTAAAACCTGCTGACTGAACTCTATTCTGTCATGTTGATATGTTTTGTCGGTTTAAAAAAGAAACGAAAAAAATATAGAAAGTTAATAAGTGCCTAGCCATTTTTTGATTTTTATAAATTACACATTCCACCTGGAAATAACTGCAATCATTTATATTAATAGCTCGGCTGAACTCAATGCGTGTTGAAGGTCAAAGAGCTTCTGCTCCAATAAACAGCCAAAGCTTCGGAACCCAAGTTCAGTTGAATTATTTCTAATGCGATGACGTATTCCGAGTTCACTCATGTTTCCACATTTTAATGATCATAAATTTAATTATTTTGCTTTTAAAAATAATATTTTAAAGCTTGAGGTTTTAACTATTTTCTTTCAATTCAATCTTGCCATTTCTATATTTAAGAGCTTAATTTCTGATAAATGAAGTATTACATAATGAAGAAATAAAGAATGAAGTATATAATAGTGAAAAGTATTGCTGTTAAGGAATATTAAAAAAAAAAAAAAAAAAAAAAAAAAAAAAAAAAAAAAAAAAAAAAAAAAAAAAAAAAAAAATAGTACATATTATATTAAAATTTATAAAAATAAATAGAATATATAACTTAAAATTCGATAAATAAATTTTAAAAATGTGTTTTTTATATTCATTTAATTCTTTCATAATTACAAACCTAAAAGTTTTGTAAATTCCATAATACTGTCAGTCAAAGACATCTTCCATTATTCGGTACATAAAAACAGAATTACGAACAGACCCGTATCGATTTCTAAATCACCCAAGCAAGGGTCAATATATAATCAACATGTCCTAGTGGGTCATGAAGTATGTTGTTTGTAAAATAAACAAAACGTGTGTAAAGATGTAGCATGTTATAGTAATAACAATGTCATTCAATTCATGGCATTACTGTTATTCGGGTATAACAGTTTCAAGTTTGAAGATAAGATTCTGATGGACTTTATCAAACGCTTCAGCAACAGACAGAAGGACCGAAGCCACAATTACGTTTCAGTGATAGTGTGGTTGCTTTGCATTAATCTAAGTTGTCTATCTTTGATGCAAATCTAATGTAATCTATTATGTTTCTTATTATTGATTAGAGCTTCCATATATTTTTAGTTTTATAATTGGAGGTAAGAAGGAGCTCATTCATTTGATTAACTATCATAGATTTATGTTAGACTAGCATCCCATGCACGGCTTCGCCCGCTCTCATAACAAAAAACTTTAAATAATTGAGGAATTATTTTGAATCTATAAAAATCTTGTATAGCAGCATGCGATTAAGAATTATAGCTTAAATGATTTTTTCACGCATAGCTGTACTTTTTAACCTGGTACCAATGCACAGATTAGAAGGTTAAAGATAAAGTACACAGCAGCATAATTGGACATGACTTGGTAATTCATATGTACAAAGTATAAGAAAACTTGTGGATAATGGACCAAGATGTATATAAAATAGGTTACATATTTTATACATAATATCAAAAAGCAAATAATCGAAATTTGGTTTGACATCAATTTTTAGTGTGGTTGAATTAATTTTATCGTTTTTAGCAGTTAGATTTTAATTCCTAACCATAAAAGTTTATGAGAGTATGGAAAACCTCGTTTCTACCACTCAACACTGTATATTTATATTGTTAACATAGTAATTTTATTATTGCTAAGTCTTCCGGAAACTAATAAGATTTGATATAAATTGTTTCAATAGTTTACAATACTGTTGCAGAATGGCGCTAGCCACATATCGATTGATTTTCTATCTTGGGATCGACATGTCACACCACATAATCATAGCTTTTTAATAGAAATTTAATTGAAAATAGATAAGTCTATGCTATTATATAAGAGGATTACTAATTATTACCAAACCAATCAGAAACAAATTTTAACTACATAGTCTTCATAGTTCAGAAGGTTTAGAGCAATAATAAAAATTACATTTTTCAATTAAGTTGTTGTTAAAAAAGGGATAAATATGTTTTGCGCGGTGAAGTTTGAAAATCGATCGATAGGTGGCGATTGCTATTCAAGATATGGGTGTTATATGGAGCTAAAAGTAGATAATAAAATTTGCTTAATTCAATTAAATTGATATAAAAAAATTATAAATATGTTCTGTGACGTATGGATTCCAGTGAAGTTTAAAACTTGAGCGATCTATGGCTAGCGCCATACTGCCACAGAGTTTGCAATGGTTAAACAATTGAACCCATCTGTACGAAATTTTAACTATATGATTTTCATAGTTCAAGGAAGGCTTAGCAATAATAAAATTTACAGTAATAAACATTTTAATATATCATGTTGAGTGTCAGAAACGAAGTTTGCCATACTGTCATAAACGTTTATGGATAGAAATTAAAATCCAACCAGATTACATCAATAAAATTACGTATAAAAATTATTACGAAATAAAAATGGCGATTCTTTGTTTTTTGATATTTTGTGTAAAAATATGTTTCTTGGACCTTTTATTGTAAGCACTGGTAATGCTGTTCATCATACGTAAGTTTCTTTTAGTCTTAGTCCAACTGGATTAGCAACTCATACATTAAAATTAAAATATTAGATGTCTAATTATGCTTTTACGTAAATTTCTACCAACTAATCAGTGCAATTTTAACGAGCTTAAAAATTACTGCTATTCATGATAATATCATTGAGGTAATATTGCTTATTAGCTGCATGCTACCATTCATGATTTTTATTGATGAATAAATCAAATTTGAATTGAAGATAAAATTTTCCAAGTTCTTTCATAATGAGAGTGGGAGAAGCCGCGACAGGTGATGCTAGTTTTATTATAAATTTATAATGGGGTGTATAAAAAAAAAATGACCGTTTTTGAAACGAACATTTGTATTATTATTTCTTTGACATAAAATACAATTAATACTCAAAGTATAGTTATCTACTGTCATTACCCATCTGCTAGCCAATTGCTCCATGCCACGCTGATACCATTCCTTGGGGTGGCTGTCAAAGAACTCTTGGACAGCGTTTTCAACTTAAGCAAAATTATCAATTTTTTTCCCTTGAAGAAAATGGGCCAGGGATCGAAACAAGTAGTAATCCGAAGGTGCGAGGTCTAGACTATATGGTGGTAGAGGCAGGAGTTCAAACCCATGAAGTTCTAGCCAAAATGTCTAGGCTCTTAGCTGATTGTTGAGGAGTAAGTTCGTAAGGAACCAGTCTACAGGTCTTTTTCACCTTCCCCGTGGAGAGAAGATGGAGACTAACACCACACTCCCCGGCAAATTCGTGAGTACTTGTGAACGGATTTGACTCAAAAGCTTCCTTCAGAACCTTATCAATATCCATTAATAGCCGCCCGGAGCCCTTCTTCCTTTCCAACGTCGTATCTCCACTTCTAAATTTTTCAAACCAACGCCGCGCAGTGCGCTCGTCAAGGACACCTTCCCCTTAATATTTAACAATTTCACGAGTTGCTTCATTGGCTGTGAAATTTTTTTTCCAGTAATTTCTTACAATTAAGAGAATTTCTTAGGACACTGTCATGTTTCTTCTTTGAAATAAATAACTGAACTGAGGCTTTTATTTTAAGAAGTCCAATGTTAGAAACAAGCTTAGAGAATGCTCTGAAGGAATTATTAAGTATTGGTAAATAATAAATAGCATTAAGATATATACAGACTTTTGAACTCTGAAATTTGATAAAACGGTCATTTTTTTTTTTTTTTTATACGCCCTATTAGACCATATAACACCGTACCACAGTAACCTCTTTTGAATGGCGCTCGCCACATATCAGTCGATTTTCACTCCACACCACAAATTTATTGCGGTTTTAATAAGAACTTAATTAAAAATCTGTGAATTTTAATTTTACGAAACTTTAGAACTATGAAGATGAATATTTTCAGTTATTAGACATTATACATTATAAACATGGTTTAAAAAATAATTAATCGTTTTGTGGGATTTTGCTATTTTATTTAACAACTGATTTTTATGATGTGATGTGTGGTAGCTCAATAAATAAGGCGCTAAACTTTTAACTGCTGGATACAAGCCCCTCCCCCTTATAAAAAAAAATATCTAATTTTGTTAACGCTAAAACTTGTGATATAAGCCTAACTCAAAACAGTTAAACAGCACTTAATTCAACTTAGTGCAGATTGGTTAAGTAGTTTTCGTGGATAGTCCTTTTATGTAATAGTAGTTTTAGTAGTAGTTTAGTCATTTTATATATTAGTATAGATTACTGAATGATCTACTTTTTAGCTTCTTAGTTTAGAAACTATAAATTATCTTTGCAAACTATTCGATTTTTCATTACGAAAAATATCACTTTAAAAATAAAATATATATCGTACCTAGGATGTCTCTTTGGGGGAACCATTTAGCTGTTTTAACGTTGGCGGGGAACTTCAGCTCTCCGTTATCCGTTTCCCACTTCATAAGGACTCGCTGTGGCATCTTCTCAAACACCTTCATGAACGTTTTACCAACTGCGCCCTTCATCAAGTCTGATGTGACCAGATTAGATCCGAACGAAAAGAAAATTACTCCATGTTCTGACTCGTCCATAAATGCCTGCAGATCCTAGAAACAAAAGTTATTTATTAAAAACAGAACTAGTGACCATTTAAACACGTTTGAAATCTTTCAATCGAATATTTTCAGTTATTAGACATTATACATTATAAATATGGTTTAAAAAATAATTAATCGTTTTGTGGGATTTTGCTATTTTATTTAACAACTGATTTTTATGATGTGATGTGTGGTAGCTCAATAAATAAGGCGCTAAACTTTTAACTGCTGGATACAAGCCCCTCCCTCTTATAAAAAAAAATATCTAATTTTGTTAACGCTAAAACTTGTGATATAAGCCTAACTCAAAACAGTTAAACAGCACTTCATTAAACTTGAAACCAAATGCACCGTAGCATAAGTACTTTGAAGTGTAACCAACAAAAAAGGGAGACCACTTTCCAAGGAAGTCCTGTTGGCTCGGTTTTTCAGGCAAAGAAACACCTTTGGGTACATGACGCCTGTCCAATTTCTCACAAGGCAACTCACACCGACCAGACATGGAGAGAAAATTCTACAATATGTATTTAAATCGAATACGGGTAGCCTGTTTCGGAGAAAGGTATATACGTGTTTGTTGGCCTTATACTCCCAAACAATGATAATCTATGGGTCTAGATCAATGTTTCACTGTTCATGGACCTAAGTGTTTGAACAAACGTCGTTTTGGGATCGGTGAATTGGCTTCAAAGGAATCGCCGAAATATGTTCTAAATGAAGTGCAACTAACGGAAAAAAAATATTTAAAAAATTAAAGCGGACTAGCTAATAGTTAAAAAAACTTTTGATTTCTTAACATACTTCCAAAAAAAAAAAAAAAAAAAAACAAATACCCTACTACCTTAATGATCAATGACTTCTGTTTTGATGGTAGGTTTTGTTTAAAATAATGTAAAATAAACTATTTCGGTATAATAGGTGAATAATATTGATTTTAGTTCAGGAGCTTGAGTTTTATTGAACATCAAGTTATAAATGTCATCCATTTCGTCTTTAGTAGCTTTCAATGCTGCATCGATAATTTCACCTCTCTTTATTTCGTGATTTTGCTTTAAATTAACTGTCAACATTTCAGAGAGGTTCATTTCTATAAAGATATATTGGCCCTAACGACACTTCTTTTTCGACGTTTCGTTCTTTCAGAACATTCACTATAAGCTTTTGTTGGACATCCGTGATTGCGATCGCCTAGGTCACTTGACTGGAAGTAGACGGACCTGCTGGTAAATCATCATCGTTCGTTGTCAAATAAAAAGTGGTTTCTAGCCACGAAACACACTTTATTATAATTGCTGGATACATACCTGGATTATAACTGACCGAGAATACCTTTAAGATTTATTGAAAGTTTTTCAGGTTCTAATCCCAACTGCTCAGATACTCTCTGACGAAACTGAATATAATCCGCTTTAGTATCATCGAAGAAACAATCATTCAATTTTCTTTAACTCCACATTATAAAAAGAACTTTTAAATACTAGCACTGTTAGATAACACCGAATTGATTGACGGTAACAGAGAAGTAATAGCATATGTAGTAAACAAATGAAATCTAACAAGAGCAACAAAATAACTGCCTAAATGTAAATAACAAATAATCCATGTCTTGACAGGATTTATAATACCTACAGATAAATGAAAAAACCTAAAGGGCATAAACATAGAGAGTGATTTATTTTTTTTATAATTTATTTAATAAACTTGTTGTTTTGGAGGTTTTTCAATACATGATGTAAATTCAGAAATGATGTATACCCCTGTGTATGTATCCTGATTATGTTTTGTCAAGATGTATAGAAGTACATTCAATGTTAACAATGTACCTATGTACCTGAAAAACCACCACCAGATCTAAAAAAGTGTGAAGTAATAATTTACAAAAAGGAACGGTTGCGATTTGGAGGGGGGTAATAATGAGGCACGGATCGAAACGGATATAATTTTTGGGATTTCATTAGCACAAAATAATGGACATCGACGTGATATAAGTTTCGACATCGTACTCCATCGTCCTTTTAAATGCTGGCTATTTTTCCAAAAATTTTACTTTTAGTTTTTGAAGACTTATTTTTTTTTTTATTCTTCAAAAATGCGCATAATTTTGAAATAATCGATCGTACATGATTTTGCTGTGTTAATATATAGAAACATCTCATTTGTATGCTATTATATTAAAGAAATATCATCAACAATTGAGGGTTTACAATGGATTTTTTGCCCACTGTGCGTCGTTGCATTTAAGAAACAAAGTTAATAGAAACGTGAGGCGGGTAACCCATTCCAGGCTCGCGAAGTTAATTATTTCGTGTAACCCGTTAGAGACAAAAAAAAAAAAAAAAAAAAAAAAAAAAAAAAAAAAAAAAAAAAAAAAAAAAAAAAAAAAAAAAAAAAAATATACACACATACCCAACAGATATGTAGTTGATTTAAAGTTTATTTATTCCTAAATTCGTAACAAATTCAAATGATGACGTTGACTGTTGTTTAAATAAATATAAATTTTTAAATTAATTATATTGCTACTTACATTTGGCAAAGGGTTATTAGGCATCAGATTTAACCCAGCTATATTCTTGACATGTGGTGGAGTCGGATATGGATAGCTGAGGATTGGGTCGGAGTTGACCAAGATCAGACTCCTGTTGGCCAGCAACTGCTGCAGCGAAGGTCTCGCCTCCCATCCGGTGTAGTTGAAGTACTGGTCCATGATACCTTGCATTATGTACAGGTGGTAGTAGTTTACGACGAGGGTGGAAGCGATGACGTACACGTTGTAGAACCTCTGCAATAACGTCATATCTTGGCTTAGCTCTGATTTAAAGTCTATTTGATAAACGGGGTTAAGTGGAACACCTACAAAACATGTGTATTAAAATAATTTATATTCCATGAAATATAATTCTTGATTCAGATACATCTAATATATTAAGCAAGAACAATAGGATATGTTATAAGTTACCAGAAAATTCATTGATCCAGGCCGAGTCACCAAGCGTGGATATCTCAATTCCGACGCAACCAAATTTGTGAATCAGTGCCGAGACCGGTTCTTGACTAAAATACGATTCCATTAATACAGCGTCATATTTTTCCGACGAATGAATGATTTCCTGTGCAAGCTGGTTGCCATAATATTGCTCTGAAAATCTTTCTGAAGAACGGGAAATCACGTGAGATACTTCAGGTACAGAGATCCGGCCTAACTCAAATACATCTATTTCTTCTGCAATAAAGAAAGAAAATCAATGTACTAATAAATCATTTTAATTATTGTATTAACAATTATTAATTAATTTTTATTGCACATAAAAATATACTAACTAAACTTGACCTACTTGATTTTTTTATTTTCCCTGTTAAAAATTTCATTCATTTTTTAGGGGCTTACATCCCAGTAAACTTTAACGAGGGTAAATAAGGCGTACTAGGATTATTTAAAAAAATAAATAATTAAAATCAAGCAGTGTTTAAAAAAACGAAAATTAAAAATACGAATCTTATAATTAATTTGATTTATTTTAGATTTACATACTTACGAAATCTTAATTAATAAGGTTTAAATACACCCTTTGCCTTCATAACGTCTTGCATTTGACGGGATAGAAGTCTAATGTGATTTTGCATAAATTGTTGAGGAATACGAAGGGTAAAGGTTATTTAATTTAATAATTTATCTACACATATAATACCAGAGTTTTGAACCCCGGGTATACTTTATACCCTATGGAAGCGGACCAATATTTAATGAAAAATTTTACCAATAACAATAAAATTATAATAAAATAACTTATTAGAAATAATCAATAAATTATAGTATTTAATCTATACGATTTTCCTCATTGTAGAATTTGATAATTCATCATGTTTACATGTATAACATCAATTCAATATTTTTTTGGGTATCACCCCATTAAGAATACCTCATGATGTCGCATTTATTCCGCAAATTTCGGGTTGTGTTCCATTTTTTAAATCAGTTAGGAACGCTGGAATTATTTTTCTGATCACCTCCAATAAATGAATTATCTCCCACACTTCACAATCAGCAATCCCTATGAAATCGTTTAGTTGATTTATAACATTAAACCGGGTAAGTATCTCTTAGTGTAAAAAAAAAAAAAAAAATTGGGTGAAACTAGATCAAAAATGTAGCTAAATGCCGCAGACCTCACCTTTCTATTACAATTTGTAACAGATATACGATACATCAAAGGCTTTTTTGAGGAAACCACGTTTTTTTTTTCTTAAAAGCTGTTATATCTCCATTTTGTTAAAATATTTTTCAAACTTTGACCATATTTTCAGATTTAGCATTAAAATTTCTATAATAGCTGAGTACCTGTAATCTTGAATTTTACAAACTTGGTATCTAAACAACACCTTGGTCTTCACCTTATTTGGGGAAGTCACAATGTCTTTTAATACTTCAATGCTCACCATTTTTCAAAAAAACAATCCACAAAACTGCAAATCTCACAAATACTTGCAAATTTAATAAGCTTTTGAATGATAAGTTAAACGTGATGATTTTGTTTTGATTTTATGTTGAAATTACTTCTGAAACCGAAAAAACATGGTGTTCTTATTTGTCATACAAATCAGTTACGTGTGTAAATAAAACCTTATGACAATCCCTTAATGGAAATGTGCATTTTAAACGTAATAAACTCTTCATTGGAATAAAAAGCAAAGAAAAAAATTATTGTTTAATAGAAAACAAAGGAAAATTGTCAATAAAGCGACACCAGATCAGAGGGCTTATGTTATTACGTTTATTTATTATTATTATTTAGGATTTATTTTATTAGATTTTTCAATGTAATGTTTAAAATCCAGTGATAATGAACATAGACCTCAATTTTGCCGTTAGCTTCTGAATGCAGATTGTGTTGAAGAATACTACATTTTGAGGTGAATTCTATGGATAAAGAGTCTGTTTTTACAGGGGAAGGCATTTCTACCGTTCCATGTGGAGTATCGTTCATGATTTTTCAACACTATTCGACAGCAAAACAAAGGTGAATAAACTAACGATACTCCACATGGAACGGTAGAAATGCCTTCTCCTGTAAAAACATACTCATCTGCCCATAAAGTTAACCACAAACAGTAGTATTCTAATAATAATAAATAAATAAATGTAATAACATAAGATCCTCTGATCTGGTGTCGCTTTATTGACAGTTTTCTTTTATTTTCTATAAAACAATAATTTTTGTCTTTGCTTTTTGTTCCAATGAAGAGTTTATTATGTTTAAAATGCATATTTTCATTAAGGGATTGTCATAAGGTTTTATTTACACCTTGTAAATTATTACACCTTGATTTGTATGCCAAATGAGAACACCATGTTTTTCGGTTTCAAAAGTGAATTTCTCCATGAAATTGAAACAATATCATTACGTTTAACATATCATTCGAAAGTTGATTAAATTTGTAAGTTTTTGTAGGATCTGACATTTTGTGGATAGTTTTTTCGAAAAACGATGAGCGTTTAAGTAATATAAGACATTGTGACTTCCCCATATAAGGTGAAGATCAAGCTGTTCTTTAGATACCAAGTGTGTAAAATTCAAAGTTACATGTACTCAGCTATTATAGAAAATTAAATGCTAAATCAAAAAATGAAGTCAAAATTTGAAAAATATTTTAACAGAATAGAGATATTACAGCTTTTATGGAAAAACATGTGGTTTCCTCAAAAAAGTCTTTGATTTATCGTATATCTTCTACGGATTGGAATACAAAAAAGCAAAAAGCAAAAAGTGCGATGAACAAAGATATGGTCTTAGATAATAACTTACATCCGATCAGTATCATTATTACAAAATTAATTTTTAGAGGGCTTAATATAAGACCTAATTACTTACTTAGAAATTCGGCTTTGTAGTTAGGTGTCAACTTGAGTTTGATGTTCTTATGAGTCGTGGCGGGTTCAATCGAAGTGTAGTAAGTGATCTCATGCCCGCGTTCAGCTAAAACTTTGATGAGGCCGAGAAAAACAGTGTGGTGGCTGGTCGAAGCGAAAGGTAAGAAGGCCAAAATCTTGTAGGCATGGCATACCGCAGAAAAATAGAAGTAGAAAAAGACCACTAATTTCCAAGACATATATATTTTGTCGGTATTTTACCTTTTGACTAACAAACCAGGAATTTTTACGGGCGTATTCTGTAAAGGAAAAATAATGTATATTATAATATTAAATTTAAAATATTTTTTTTTTTGTATCGTTTTTTTTTTTAACATCTCATATACATATATTTATAGTTATATATATTATATATATATATATATATATATATATATATTATGGCGTTTGTTACTAAGAGTACTAAGAGTTAACTCACGGTTCTCAAGTTTCAGTGCCTGAACGGTTTAAATCAACTTTCTTAAGTGTACTAATCACATATTATAACAACAAAATTGTTTATTCTTTATTATTCTATCAAGAATAATTTTAATCATAAAATATTCATCGACCGTAAAAAAAAAAAAAAAAAAAAAAAATAAAAATTAAAAATCTTTCACACTTTGTCCTAATAGTTACAACTGTTTTTAGTATATACTCATAATAAGTAACACCTTAGATATGATGAGGACTTTTGGGAAAATCAATTCGGGGTTTTTAACTTTAATTTATTTTATTTTTTTAAATGTTAAATATTCAAATAGTTATAAACACAATTAGTTGTTTTAACCTTAAATTCCTTTAAACGTAAATCATCATTCAAACCACAACACTCTGCTTCAAAGTCAAAAAGAAAAGGAATGAATGTTGTTTCCAAGATATTCTGCCAAAATGTCCAAACCACTCATGAAGAAAGTAAAAAAAATCTGGTTAGTCAAATGTTGTATACCTTGTACCGAAAAGTTACAATGTTTTAAGCTTAAGATATACTTCTAATAACTAACATCTTAGGTATCATCGGAACTATTCAGAAAATTAACACAAGAGTTTGGCTTGAATAAAATATTCTGTTATGTTATTTTATTAATAAAAAATATATTTAAGTAGCTTTTAAGACAAAAAGTTGTTTTAGCCTTAAATTCCTATAAATATAAACCATTATTTCATTAGTGTATCTAATTTTCAAAACACCTTCAAACCAAGTTGTTTCCGAGAAATTCTGCCAAAATGTCCACCTAGGGTCACTTGCCCCGTCACGATAGGTTAATTCCCATGTCCTGCTTTGCTTATGAAATACTCCATCATGTAACTTTACATAAGGACAAGAACTATTAAAGTGTTACGTAAAGAAAAAACGGCTTCGACGTTGCTTACTGTAATTTATGATGATTAATGATATTTATCCTTACAATAACCTTAATGTATAAATTTGTATAACTATCGTTTTTTTTTCTACAATTCTTAAAATTTTATAATTTACATTATTTTATTTGTACATAATTATGGTGATCTATTGTTTTTATATATATTTTAATTTTGCATAGTTACCGTGATTAATTTTCTATTTTATGTATTACACAGGGTAATAGACCTATTATCATGCTTATATTAATATCATTCGGTATAACCCATTCATACAGCTTATTATTATTATTATTAATTTTAGAAGTTTAGAGCTATTAGAATCACTGCGGAAGTCTTTACCTCACTGCAGTGATTGAGACAGATCGCGTTATGCGAAGCAAAGCTTCGTCTATTTTTTATCAGCCAAGCGACAAAATTAACAGGATCTCTGCCTTATCATCTTGAAGCAAGGTCTGAAGCTGACCTTTAAGATTACTTGCTCGTGTTGTTTGTTTACATGATTATTTGTCAGTTCTAAGCTCTACTGACAACGTGTTTACTTTCTCTTATTAATTATTTTTGTACTCATAGCCTTATATATGTATATAGGGTAGGTGGGGGCAAAGGCATTTTTCAGTTTTTCATTTCTTGAGGAAAGGGGAAAATTAATTTCGCCTGGTTTAAGAATGGGTTACTTCTTAGATCTGGTTGTTAGCTATATATCCATGATACTGGCAACCAGATTGAAGCTAAGTATAATTGGGAACTCAAATTTATATTGAGAAAAAAAAATTGTGGCGAGTGGCTCTGCCCCAAATTAAGGTTTTTGGGAAAAATATAACAAAACACATTAGTGAGCTCCTCAAGTCAACTATATATTACGAAATAACTGAATAAAAAATTCTTTAAAAAATTACAGAACAAAAATGGAATTTTATAAAGAATATTCAGTATATCTCAGTGAATGCTAAACTCGGACTAGTCTTCTGTGAAAGATATCATTTTGTGAAACCTATTGCTATTACTTTTTATCATCACAATTACTTTTTTCTCAACAAACGAGTCCTAATTCGTTTAGGAAACTGTTGAGCTCATGGTTGCATGAGGCTCATTACTGTAAGTTTGACTTTGGAAATACCTAAAAAAATATTCGAAATAACTGACTTAACAAGAAAATTATTTCATTTCCCTAAGCAACGTTAACAACACACCACTAGTTTTAGCGTGCAATTAAGGGCTATTGAGACGAAGCTGCTGCCTTGTTTCTGACATCAACTAACTGATTTCTCTCTAAAAACCCCCTGCGCGTCTTTGTCCCCACCTACTATATAAATATAAATATCATTTCTTTAATATTTCTATTAAATGATAACCATAGAATAATTTAAAAATCGCGCAATAAACAAAAAATCAGAAGTTCTAAATCTTAACACCGGTTATTCCAATTTAATACATTCAGGCCAATAATATACATTTACATTAATATACATCATATAAATCATTCATCCATTTATTAGTATATTACACTGAAATATTTTTGTACCTGTATCGTGGGAATACCATCCAGTCCTTTAGCTTAACCCAATTTTTAAAGCGTGTTCTCATTTTTTTCATTCTAAAAACTCAATAACAAGAATAGCATTTTCTTTATCTTCGCATAGATAAATGCAAGATGCACAAAGACATTGGATACTCAGTTTGTTTTTATTTGAAAGTGTATTAAATATAGAATATATGACATTTTTCGGTGATTTTAAATTGGAAAATTGTAAGCAAGGAAATTAATTCCATATTTAGAAAACAATAGTGACTTGCTGATTTGTTAAAAAAAAAAAAAAAAAAAAAAAAAAATACATTCTAAAAAAAGAGGAAAAAAAAAAAAAAGAAAAAAAAGACTGACCAACTTTAATAAAACTCCTGCATGAGACGATTCTGTACACTAACTGCACTATCAGTACACTTTTATCTTAGGTACCCTTTCTTAGCGCGGGTCATATCAGATATAACAAACTGACAGACATATCACGAGATTACTAACCTTCCGATTATATAATTACAACTGCTTTTTAAATTCTAAACATTGATTATATTTAAATCTTTACGTTATACATATATTGATGACCTGCTGATAAAATTATTAACCTCATTAATATGTTAATTATTAATGAAATGTGTAAATGAAGGTGTTATGTTACATATCTAAAGTAAGAACATATTTACTATCAAACTTAGAAAATATTAACTTAACTCCTCTTTCAAACGAAAACCTAGACGTTAGACCAAAAAAATCATAGATTCATATAAGGCGGATGTAGGTTTTTTTTCACATTAGCAGCCAGTTCTCAGCTGTGACTCGTAACTCACAGATTTGAATGCCGATTTTTGTGAGGGTTTTAGGGACCCATAATATTGCAAAACTAGAGTTATAGCCGCCAATGAGCATTGATAGCCGAGAGAAAAAAAAAATGATTTTCATATTTTATTTTTTTTCTCACCTCTAAGTCAAGATAGAGAAATAATTTTTTCACGCAAAATTGTAGTTTTGCATGCTATCTGTTTGCAACAACGAAAACCTGATAAATAATCTCTTTGATGGTAATATCAGATTTTGGTTTAAACATGAAGTCCTGCATTAATTTCCGAGGTTTTGAGTAAGTGGCAAAGAGATAGCATACAAAACTACAATTTTACGTGAAAAAAATATTTCTCTATCTTGACTGAGAGCTGAGAACTCGCATGTAACTAGCCAGCCTTAATATGAACAAGACCTCATATATATTGTATAAATAAACTACACACTATCAAATTATCAAAAAATCGGAAAGGTAACGCAAACAAAATAAAATTTGCACTTATAGGTAGTGCTATTTTAGTATTTATATTAATTCCTAGTATTTATACTTCATTAGGAGTATAAAACGCAGAATTATACTTTTATGATAATAATTCCAAGGCATGTTGTCTTCCTAAATCATCTATCTTTTTTTAAATGTTCAAATCAAAAATCGTAAATAAACTTAACCTTCCACTGGCCGCGCCAATTTTTGTTACACGAGTGGTCGCGCTGTACAAAGTACAACACCCAGTTTTTATCCGTTTTTGTCCAAAATTTGTAGTAAATTTATCAAATCAAATATTTTAAACTTTCTGCATTTAAAGTAGAATGCAGAGTATATTACCTGAGAGTATGATATTTTAAACGTAAATGAAAATATGTTTATGATTAAAAATAATAAAAAAAAAATTCATAACTAGATAAATTTTTATATACAATATTACAGCCAACTATAATTATTTGCCCGTCTAAAATGGTTGTTTAATGAAAAATTATTCTAAACTTTTTTTTTTTTTTTTTTTTTAGGAATGATTTTTACAAATAAAATGTAGATATCCTAAATTTTTTCCTAATCAGGTAACTATCCCTCCAATCAAAGTGGAAAATTACTGTCGGCAAATTAAGGAGTATCAAGGAATAGCTAAAGCCAATTTTCCGGGAAACTCTCCGGAAGCGAGATATAGAGAAAATAAGGTGAGTTTTGTACAAAATACAACGGCGCGACCGGTGGAAGGTTAAAAACGTAAATGCTTATTTATTTTATCTAATTTATTTTCAACTTGGCTTAGAAGCTTACTTACATTTACGAGAACGATCTCTCCAGCTGGTGGACATACAACAACAAATGGAAGTTTTTAGGAGTAATTTCTGGTTATGGCAACAATGTCCTCGCTTATCAGCTGTCTAGGCTTCCGGTCATTTTTAGCTAATCTCCATCCCCCCTCTTGCATTATTTGAGCTGATGCCAGAGCTCTGATCACGCACACTGTCAAGGTTGTTATGCTTAGTGTTTGGGTTGACGTTTGCAGTGAAATAAATCGAATCAACAAACAAGTCACAAACATCAGTTTATTCGGTTACTATCGCGTTGGTCGTATTTAATAAAGTTGTTTGTTTAATGATATGGGGCTGTGATGTAGGCTTAGCGTGTTTTGGTGGGGTTTCGATAATAAATTTATTTAATTTACAAGTTCCCAAAACATGACCAGTCAAACCTTGAAATTATACACACACATTTATATCATTTGCCATATTTTTATTCCAAACGTTAAGAAAATATTGATAACGTATTCAGTCATTGATAAAAAGCAATTAAAAATAATATTTTAATTTATAATGCCGACACTTTGACTTGGATTGCAAGTCTTGATCAGGGCTAGAAGAAAAAGAAAACAAACAAAAATGAAAACGAAAAAAAAAAATTGTTACAATTTAGTCAGACCTTTTTGTTTGTTTTATTTTTCTTCTAGCCCTGATGAAGGCTCGCAATGCAAGTCGAAACGTTGGCATTATAAGTTAAGAAATGATCCCAAAAACACTCCTCAGAACATAGGTTTACCTCCTTTCTATTAAAGGACTATTTCTAATCCATCCTTATAAAATTTGTATGAATAAATAAGGCGTATTCTTTATCGGTAGCCATTCCTTACAAATTGGTTATTTGTCTATAAATGGGAATGGCATTGTAACATTTGTTTATTAAAAAATTATTTTTAAAAACTGATGAACTGTTTCATTAGATTTATTTTCGGGATCCCCTGGCGGTCTTAATTTACTAGCCGAAATTCTGAGCCTGGGTGTTTACAGGTCCCAATTTCCGACAGCATTACTTTTTGGATACTTTCCTATTTCAATCTCTAAAAAGCAAAAAACTTCCTATATTCTTGACGTAATTACCCTGTTTTTATTTTATCTAGCACCTAAACACAATTGGGACCTTTTAACCCGTATACTCACATATAACTGCTTTCATTGAAAAATCCTTCATTACAAAAATAATTAATTTCATTCCCATTGTTCAACAAACACAAGTTAAGCATAGTAAACACAGGTGCACCACAGTTACAAAACAAATTACATCGTTAGCAACTTTTTAACAAAAAAAAAACAACTAAGTTACTAAAGACAAAAATGGTATTAAAAAAAACATTATAAAAATAAAACTTAAGGATTGCTTATATTGTTGACATGGATATCTCTTTAAGCCTAGGGGTTTATAGTTTTCTTGTGTAACGTTTTCTTAAACCCTAAAAACGTGTAAAAATTTTTTCAATCTCAAAAATGTAACATTTTTAAAATAAACATTTTTAGCTCTGTTGGTGTTGCTTCGATCGAAAAAATAAGTTTCCTGTTTAGAAATATAATGAAGAATATTTTTTGTTAAATAACATTTGTCTCTAGGAATTACTGTTTAGCAGCTATATTGGTTTAAATGAAAAAAAAATAATGTTTTACCTACATTTTTAAGTGCATATTACATATGCATGTAAGCTATTTGGCTGATTACTATTGTGTAAAATTAATTTGTATATTTAGATTAGTATAAACAAGAATTTTATTTCTCAATCAATAAATAAATATTAGCCTGAAAAGAATTATAATTATTGTAGTTGTTTCTTGGGGCTTAACGTTGTTAAGAAGGATTATCCTACAGGTTTGCAACCTATATTATTTTTCGTTTATCTGTATCACAAGTAAATTTACTTGTTTTGTAGATGAATTTGAATTTTTTCAATATTAGAAATTTATTATTTATTCATTTATATTCATCAATGTCTTTATAGAATTAATGAATAATGCCAAGCGAATAAATTTGCACCAACGTAAATAAATTACTAATAAAAAGTCTGTAAACACCAAATTGTGTCATGGGTGGATTTATTTTTTATTTTACACACAACCATTTTTAAATAACAATTTTTAGTATTACGTTATAGCAGTTATGCATATAATATTCGGGTTAGCAGCTTATGATAAATTTAACACAAACAAATTTAAGTGAAACTGTAAGCCTGATATTTACCTGTGATCTTCAAATTGCTGCCAGAACGGAACTCCTCACCCAGTTGCTGCCAAGGCTGGGCTCAATATTGTATTATAGGTCGGCTTGTTTATTATTTAAAGGGATTTAGTTGGCGGTGTCGGCTTAGTTGCACTGAGGAAGCCGGTAGGCTTTATACTTAGATGTTAAAATTGACCAACTATTTCTGATGTATTTATAAAAAAAAACACAGTACACTAGTTAAAAATAAAAGCATTTTATTTTAATAAAATACAAAATATAATTTTTAAAATCTTATAAATCAGTTCTTAGAGAAATCGATTATATATAAAATAGTTCAGTTATAGAACTTCGCAGTTCACAGATTAATATATATTTATATAATTATTATTATTATTATTATTGTTGTTATTAACGATTATTCCCTTTTCAAAAGAGCGAATGACCTGTCAGAAGTCTTCTTCTACTTCGGTAATCTATTTGGGCTTATTTTTACCGGTGTTTGCAATGTCGAAGATTCTTGTGATTCGGTTCTGGTTCAGAATCTATCTAATTGATATTATATAATGAGGCATTTTGTAATAGAGACACATTTTACTCACTCCAATATTTTTAATACAATACATACAGATACTAAAATAAAAAATAATAAAAAACAAACTTCAGCAGGATATGATTTTTTTTTTTTTTTTTTTTTTTTTTTTTTTTTTGGCAGCAAAACCTACTGTTTTTCATTCTATTAAATTAAATACAAATATAAACATGCCAAGTAGAATCATCATAGAATCAGGAAAAAATAAACAAAAACTTTTCCTGAAAAACTGGTGTGTAATTAATTACATGATCAATATAAAATTACAAGGAAAGATTTTCTTTTTTTTTTTTTCTTTTTTTTATTTGGTGTCCATTATATTATTTTAGAATATTTTAATTTAAAAGCAGCTGCAATGATATTATTATTAAGTTCCCATGTTGTTAATTAAGTACATCACAGCACAGCTACCCATATAATTTTGTATTTATTAAGAAAGTAATATTGTATTATAAAATTCATAACTGTTTATCGTATATTTTTTATTGCTAACTAATATTAGTTGTCTCACAAATAATCTGAATACTGAATCCTTACATTTAAAATTAATACTAAATTAGCTCTTTATTTTATTATAATAACTTTTTTTGATTGAAATAAAGTTTTCAATAGAAGTCTAGGGTATATTCTTAAGTATAAGTTTAAAAAGAAAAGTGACAGCAAAGAGATAGGGTAGGTGAAGCCAGTGGACAAATGATGGCGTCCTAGATGATTTATGAAAGCCGAAACTTCTAGCGAGCATAAAGGAAAACTTATTCCATTAATTTTATGTATTTTCTGTATAATTTATTTAAGTCCAACAACGGAATAGCTGCTGTAACGTGTTTATTTTGATGTATTGTATTTGTTATGATGTATGTGAAGAATCTGTGGAAAAATAAATCCTGGCACTTATACAACCTATTAACCCATGTAAAAACCTTGACTAAACCTATATTGTGCATCTGAGAAAGCTAATATCTATATATTACGGTACACCCTACCTAGGTAGGTAGGGTGTATCGTGTATGTACGACAAAACATCACACACAAAAGAATCGTAAGTAGTCTAAAAATATTGAGGTAGATCGCCAGCAGTTCAAGTTTGAGCACCCCTGCCTTATAGTAACAATTGAATAATCTCTTATTTTCATAAAAGTAGAACTTATTATTATTATTATTATTTTTTGCCTGACAGCATTAATTTTAGACCAAGTATAATTGATATGATGAAAGATCCCTAAACGTGGAAAATATTAACTAAAATTAAAACATATTTTAAATTATATGTAAAATACCAAAACAAAAATAAGGTTTAAGACTAGAAAAAGATAAATAAAAAAAAATCCTACAACATAAGCCTTTGTAATCTCTATGTTATACAGATATTGTGAAGATGTTTTGGTTTACTATTGAGCTTCTTTTTCCAACTAAGGCTTCATATTCGTCCGTCACTTGTTGGAGTGTTTGATTTTATTCCATTCCAAAGATAACTTATCTAATGTTAACACAAATTTTCTTTTGCTGACGTTTTCGAATAAATTTGAACATTACCTTATGTTCCCTCTGAAAGAAGTCCATGATCATGGTTATTATTGAGAACCTGATATATGAAAATACATAGATTGAGAGGCATGGTGCCCAAAAACCTTGTTTTTAGTAAGGGTGGACTTGATTTTTTTTAAATTTAACCCAGGAGATCCCTCATCCAGCTCCATTTCAGCCTTCTCTGGATCTTGACTTCTTGCGTGTCAAGGCCAGTTTGTTACTGAGTCTGCAGAAATGTCCATATAATTTTTCGTGGGATAGTTTGTAGTAGGACCTTATTTATTTAATAGTTGGCACGCTGAGGTCTCTAGGCAGATTTATGTTGTTTACTCACCAGGTCTTGTATAAATGTCCTGAGTGTTTTTGCCTGAAAAACCTTTGATGCGTCCAAATCGTTTTTAGTAAGAAAGGATTCAATTTTTGTTTATTTTGTAAAGCTGAATATAAAAAAAATGTATAAAAGTCTAAGCGTTTGATTGAGTAATTTTTTTTTTCAAACTGGGTCGTACATTCTAAACCAAAGAAAGCTTTGTATAGACGAGCTTAGTACTTGTCACTTAAACACTTGTACCTACCAGTAAACAAGATGATTAGTGAGAAGTATTAGTAAGCACGGCAAGTGCAAATGAATTGAAAGCGATTCTATTTGCTAAGCGACAAGTGAGATCCTGAACTACTTCTACTCAACTGACATTTGTTACCTCTTGTAAACAGCCCGTATAAGTGTTTAGTGACAAGTGTGTTTGAAAGTTTGTTTCAGGTTTAACTATTATGACGTCGGAAAAATATGTGTTAGTCGATATATGTTTTTGACAAATTAGTTAAGGATTTTTTTTTTGTTTATTGTTTCCCCTTCCTTAATGAAGGGGATTTACTAATTTTAGACCAGATTATCCTATACTAAAACACTGAGCAACACCATTAACAAAACTGAAGTGCTCTGGGAGCAAGTCAAGAAAGAAATTTGGCCGGGGGGTTTCTTATGAACGCTTATATTTAATTTGCCGGATTTGTCATGTTTCTTATTAAACGATTTTATTTTATATTGTACAAAAATAATGAAGAAATGACTATTTTTTTCTGATTTTAAGACGTACATCTGGAGGGTCCTTCAATTAGTCTACTAGTAATTCAGACATTTATTATTAAATTACACTTTCAAAATCCCTCGGCGAGAACTAAGGGGATTTTTTCCCAGGACTTATTAGTGAACTGTTTTACAGTTTTTGTTTTTAAAAAAAAAAAAAAAAAAAAAAGACAAAATAAGAACTTTTTCAGGACTTATTAGTGAATTAGACAACTGTGAACTACGGGAACAAGCACTTATCACTTCTCACTAAGCCAGATTAATGACAAGTAACAAGCGCTAAGCTCGTGTAAACTAGGAATTCGTTATAATTTATTCGGGTTCCTTAATTTCCAAAAAAATATTGCCAGCATATATAAATAAAAAATATTGCTTTAGTTATTGATTTAATATTTATTTATTTAATAGTAGGTATATATTATACAATACGTACGATCTGAAAACAGGATAATGATAATTTAAAATTTATATTATATTTTATATATTTATAATTTTGTGTGGGTGTGTTTGAGCGTTAATTTTTCACGAAGACGATCTGTATAAGCTCTAATAGGAATACGTAAGCTCCTGAAGCTCGCCACGACAAAGGTCTAGATCAAAAAGCATGCTGATGCCAGTGAGTCAAAGGATACTAATTCCCAAGAGTGGCTAAAAAGCTGGTTAGAGGATAGAGATGGCTATTGGGAAGAGGATGTTGCACTCAGAACCTCATCTTTAATGCATTTAGCTCAAAAGATTTTGGTGTATGTGTAGGACAAGGCTGTTTTTGCCCACTGCAATTATCAAGACATGGGAAAACTATAAAAAGGAACACCTTTTTCAGCGAGAAGCTATTAGAAAAATTCGTATCAGGATTTATTGTTATTATTTATTAGTAATATTATTATACATAACGTAGGGGTGTGAAGTCAAGGAAACACAATTACAATTACTAATTTATTTTTCCGGCGATTTGGCCTAAAACTTATGACGACAAAAAAATTAGTCAATTAACAAATACATTAATAAATTAAAACCATTAGGTAGTATATTGAAATAAAGGAATGATTAAGATTGAGGCGTGATTAGATTATAAATTATTTAGTGCATAGTTATTGAAAAAGAAAATATTAAGG